>CM035434.1:69013647-69516147 GCA_020310875.1 Ceratopteris richardii
GTATGATTGGTTGTGCAATCAAATAGGACTGATGTGACCCCTCCTAGAGCTAACTTCCTTTGGTTCATTGTTACGTCCCCAAAATTAAAGGACATCTGGATGGGCACCTGTAGTTAAAAGTGTCCAGCCAAATGAGCCTATAAATAGGACCCATGGGCTCATTTGTGAGGGATCTCTCACGTGAGGCACTTGGACTCTTGGCCCTTTGGCAGAGCCTCGTCACCCGTACTGGTGGGGGGCTGGTGGTATGGGACACCAGTCCGTTGGAGGTGGCTGCAAGCTCTCAGGCTCAGGGGTGAGCCCGTATTGGCTCTATGGCTGGGAGGTGAGTCTGATGTCTGCCCTTCTATTGTTTGTGAATATGGCTTGTGTCTTGTCTTGTCCAGCAAGGAGGATCCTGGAGGTCATAACATTGGTATCAGAGCGGCTCTCTGCTCACGTGGAAAAGACAGGACAACGTGCACAAAACCATCAGAGCTCATGGAGCCATGATGGCTCAGCTTGACATGCTTCTCACCCTCTTGCATGGGGTGGTATGGGATGCTTCCAGCAGGAGGAAGAAGCAAGGGGAGCACATGCAAGCCGATGGTTGGAGAACACAGATAAGTCCCTCTCTTCTTGTGTTTTCCATGTAAGTAGGTGGCTGGATGACTGGTACTCTCTTAGAGAAAGGGGGCTGTGTGGGAGCGGCCAACTTAAAAGGAGAGAGGCAAGAAAGAAGCATATATCGAACCTTTGCTTGATGGATGCCCTTCAGCCCTGTTCGGCGAAGAAAATTTGATGAGCGCTGTTGATTTTTGTCCATGACGCATGCCTAGAGGGAAGCCCATCATCAGCCTATAAAATGCATTTGTTGGCGTGAGGAAATCACATGTACACTCAGAAATGAAGGGGCTGGATGGGAAAAAATGAAAGGAATGGGATGGAACTTGTGGGGAGGGCCCGATAGCCACTATATCTATTGGTTGCCCCCTCTTTGCACTCCAGCCAAGCCTAATTTTTTTTTCTTAGCAGCACCTCTATATGAGTGCACAGTTGTGCATGGCTGTAATTAATCCATCAGTTGATGGAAAGACGGCAGTCATCTTCCTTGTGCTGCAGGGCATCATTAGGGCAGTTGTAGTAGATGGGCAATGGTTTTTATTACCTTGTGCAGGCAATTACTTGGGCTGCAAGCAATTACTTGGGCTGCAAGGCAATTACTTGAGCTGCAAGGCAACTACTTGGGCTGCAAGGCAATTACTTGGACAACAAGGAATCTTCCATTTGGGTCTTCCATATGGCATAAATTTGGTGGACCACCACCAGCTCATCAGATTGGGCACATGCATTCTCCTCCATACATTCCTTATGGCTGGTATTACTTGGGTGCTGTGTACAATTAGAAGTTTTGAAAACTTTCCAAATCAATTAAGGAAGTAGGTGGAAAATAGTGGAGGTGGGAGGATTTTAATTTAGGAACATATGAATGGGCTTCTCCTCTCTTCGTCTTGGCATAGCACACATTTACCAAGATTGCACGCAGAGATAAGAGTCCTTCACACCTCAGCCTCCATACTTGCACTTTAAGCAACTCCACTGTCTTCATCGTCATGGAGACGTTTTCACAGCCTATTAATTCTCAGCCATCAGCTTTAGCCAGTCCGGTTCAGCCAATGGAAGATATGACGACTTCCATACCCTACAGGCATGCACAGGCTACGTCCCGAAAGGGGTCCTCTTCCCGAGCACTTCCATAATATCCGGATTTATACCTAAATGCATAGATTAGGAGGTGGGTATATTCAGATTTTTAACTCCATAAGATGAGCCATGGCAGTTATTCATGGTCAGGTGGGGTCCTTTGCCCAAGATTTGAGTATACCCATGGTGTGTTTGAGATGAAGGGCATGAGTACGCTCACTTTCCTCTTTGATTAGGAAGTAGTAGGATGAGACCCTAGATGCATATTCACGGGGATTCTTGGGTTTTGGGCATTGACCCGAATCCTCGAGAATCTATTGGATCCTATAGCTCCTTAGAGTAAGTGGGGATGCCGAAAGGAGTACTTCTTTGAAGTGCTTTGCAGACCCATTGGGTGTGACTCCAGACATGAGAGGGATTGATTAGGGCACGGCCCTGACTATCCAATGAAATCCTTGGGGAGGATTTTGCCTACCAAGGTTGGACTACAGCTAGATGGTCGAGGAGACCTACAGCGAGGATCATACCTTGCAAGGTCTACAACCTTCATGGAGGGGATTTCCACTTGACGGCTAGTGGGGTAGAGGATCCGAGTCATCCTTGTGACCCTATGGATAGTTACCAGCCACTTCCACGATGAGAGGCTTACTTTGGGACAGAGGGAGACAGTCGTCTACCTCATGCCACATGGTGTGACCAAGAGTCATATGAGTGATAGGTATTCTTTGGGGGATCTTTTTTGAGATCCAAGACAATTGATCTATATGGTCTCATGTGGATGAGACCCGATCTTAGGTACATAGATGGGTCCTTCCAAACATGTACGGTTTTCATACTCCTATGTGGCATGTTGAGTTTCTCTCTCGTAGGTCAGTATTTGTGATCAAGGATACGAGTTGAGGGATTGGTGGATGATTATTGAGGTGGTATGACTACTCGTCTACATCCACAGGCATTACGTTCTGAGAGGATTTCCACAAGGTGGATCATAGGCCGTATTTGTCGTGAGACCACCTACAGTGGGACCTATGCACATGTTTCTGTTGTATATACCTTGTGGAAGGCATTAGAAGATGCTTGCCATGAGAGAGAGGATATTGGGTGCCTCTGTATCGCTATTGGAGATTGCCATGTGAGAGAGGATCTTCTTCCTCCATGACAACCGATGGGATCTACCGTGTGATCGACGACTCATTCCTTCGGTTGAGCCACCAATGACATCTACATTGTGACAAAGACTATGGTCCTGAGTCACATAGGGGTACTTGTCACAAGGTTGAGGAATTTATTCCTCAATAGAGGAGTGGGGAGAGATGCATCCACATGGCATGATTGGATTCGATGCATCATTTGCACATTTTGTTTGATGGGCAGAACATTCATGGATTTTACTTCATTCTTCTTCTGTATTTTTCCACTTATGAGACCACGCTTTAGTCCTTGTTTTTTTTCATGATGTGGACGCACTCTACGAGAGGGGTTAGTGGGTAACCACTAGTAGGTGGACTCATGATAGTTATTGCAGACAAATCATGTGTTGATTATTCTCCGTGTTAGAACATCCTCAGAGATGGAGGAATTGCAAGGGCAGAGTGGTGCTATGGGATGACTTGATCATTCACGTGGTTATGCACACCTTTAGGGTGAATCATGTTTATGGCATGACCATTAGAGACCCTGTTTGGCTATTGGCACCTTCATTTTCTTGATGGACATTAAGATAGCAAACATGGTTCTAGTCCACATGCGGTGGACATAGGAGTTCATCAGTGTTTTCTGACATTGGAGCGGCATGTGATCTATTTTCTATAGTGAGCCGTGAACTTTCTGTTGACAAATGCCTTGGGCCACACAGATATGTGTGTGGGATACTAGAGTCTCGGTGATTCTAGCTATTGCACAGGTATGGGAACTGGTCATTAGTTATCCGTATGTCGGTCTGACCACCTTGGCAGACTTATGAGAGACCTTACAAAAGGTGTTACCTAAGGGTGACCGTTACCCTTGGATTTATGAGGTTGCTCTCTCTCGTTCCATAGAGATCTCAACTATGTGTGTCTTTCTCTCAAAGGGGACTGCTATATGATTGCCATGTTTGGGATCAAGCAATTAGTCCAAGTCACTTTTGTGACCCAATAGTCATGGGTGAATCCCAAGATTATGAAGTGTTTATGAACACTCTTTACTCTCATCCTGGTGGCTTCCAGCACCCTTTTGATGGCATTGGTTTTCATTCTTTTATATTGATATTTATTATTGAGTCCCACCTTATGACACGGATTGCACATTTTCTTAGACTCAAAACAACACACAGACACTCTCTTTACTCTCGAAAGCATCTGGCTGTTCTTATTTGTGGTGCCATTCTTTATATGTGTGACTTGAAGTAGGACGACGGCCTAATTTTAACTTAGTAATTGTCTCTCTTTGCCAAGCAATTGTAATCTGGTATCTTGTTCTGCTCACGCAATGAGATTCACAAAGCCTATTCAGCAACAATAAAAGTAGATTGTGCATTATTTTTCAACTCATACAAAAAATCGAGCACATTTTCAAGGCTGCAGAGAATCTCTTCGATTGCAGAATCTTGAGAGAACACGGACTCCACTTGATCGTCTCTAGAGGGAAGTAAGCCATACAGTGGGGACAAGAGTGCAAGTAGCGAAGACGGTACTGACGCTCTCTTTCTCAGAGCCCCAGAGCTTCGCATATACAGTTTCCAATCCAACAAGATAGAGCAAACTCAAGCAAGCTGCGAGGAGGAGGTACGCCCCTACATATCGAGCGTAGACAAGGGCGAAGAGCTTGATCAACTACAAAGACTGGTAGGCTTGCTCTGAGTAGAGAAATGCCAACCAGCCGTGTTTTCTAGGTATCCTTGCCCACGGAGACACAACTGCAGATGCTGGAGACGATGATGCTATAGCTACAACTAGCAGCGTATCGACATAAGGAGTAACGCAGAGATGGAGACGATGGAGAACACACCATGCATCTTTGCCTAAAGGAGTTGTGTGCTTTAACAACTCTACAACTTCATCACAAAGAGATATCTGCTTGGTTCAGCTTCGCACTCTGTAAAACTCCGTAGCATCGGGTTCACCTTGAAGCACTAACAAAATCAGCTCGATCGCTCAGCCCCGACGTCATCTCTGCCAGCCACTGAGCGCAAATGAGAGAGAGAGAGAGAAAGCGAGACATCTCTCTGCATCCTGTGACTGCGTTCGCTGATGAGGAATTCTGCAACGCACGTGTTTTGCTACTGTTACATGCCGCGAACACTCATTGTCATCTCTAAAGAGAAACACTACTGTGACTAGGTTCTCCTCCATATAGGGAGCGTGAATCTTTAACCAGTCAGTGCTATCTCCTCTCAGCTGGAAATTTGCGCTATCTATTCTCGGTTGGAGACTAACAGTGACAGAGCACCGTGTGGAGCCAAATTGAGGGCTAATTGCGAGGGCACTGACTTTAGCGGACAGAAGGGAAGCAACGTGTTGGTGCTGCCAGATTTTTCTCCTACAATAAAGCTCATTCCTCCTATCCTGGCCGTAACTGCGAGTGCTCCTGTTGTATGAGGTCGTCGACGTTACTGAACAAGAGCCCGATAAGGAAGCCGATCTAGGAGCTTGGAATATATGAAATGTAAAAGATAAGCGAGCATTAGGCCAACTTCTCATCACATGTGATGAATTGACAAAAGGTCGCAGCACTACATGTAAGACTTCAAAAGAAGCTTGGGATACTCTAGCCAATCTATACGAAGATAAGACACCTTCCAAGATTTATACACTTGAGGCTGAGATCCACAATCTCACTATATGTCCACAAGACACCATCACAAAAGTGATCACTCAATTTGAAGATTATCAACAAAAGTTAGCATTTTGTGGACGACAAATTTCCATTGAAGACATGGCTATAAGATTGCTTAACAAGCTTCCTAGGTCCTATGAAACATTCGTGACTTCACTATATAACAGAGGACAAGCACTCACATGGGAAGAAGTTAGGAGATTGTTGCTTCTTTATGACTCTCGGCAATAGACCCAAGCTACCCAAGGAACAGCTATGAAGGCTAAAGCAACCTTCCACAAGACTAAAGGACAAAAAGGCGATCAAGAATCAAAGGACAAAGGCAAGAAGAAGTTCAGTTGCAAGTTTTGTGGCAAGCCTGGCCACATCGAAAAATATTGATTCAAGAAGAAGAACAAGGATAAGTCTTAAGTCTACTTCAAAGACCGAACATCACTCTCACTACACAAGTGAAGATCTCTTTCTCACAACTGAACACAAAGGTCTTGTGGCATCCACTCCCAAGAAAGAATGGATTTTCGATAGTGGTGCTTCGTCACACATATGCAATGACAAAGATGATTTTCATGAATTTGGAGAGCATAAAGGTCAATTGTATCTTGGAGACAACGAGTGCATTGAAATCCAAGGAAGGGGAAAAGTTCAAGTCACAAACTCAGAAGGTGAGACATTTGAGAGGAATTATCCCACATGAGATGTACTTTGGAGAGCCCCTCCCAAATCTATATAAGGAGGGCCTCTCCCTCCCATTTGTACTTAGTTAGAAGCTTGAGGAGCCTACTCCATCCTCTTGACAAGCTCATTTCTAATCCATGTGAGTTTACCCATTTTTTGGTCTACTCACTTTGAGTCTCTCACACTTTCTTTTGTGAGTACACTCTTCTTTTCATTTTGCTTCCGCGCGTGTACTCTTTACAAATCTATATAAGGAGGGCCTCTCCCTCCCATTTGTACTTAGTTAGAAGCTTGAGGAGCCTACTCCATCCTCTTGACAAGCTCATTTCTAATCCATGTGAGTTTACCCATTTTTTGGTCTACTCACTTTGAGTCTCTCACACTTTCTTTTGTGAGTACACTCTTCTTTTCATTTTGCTTCCGCGCGTGTACTCTTTACAGATGTCACTTGATCATAGATGGTAAAGCCATTAGGGATACCTATGTAGACATGACCATTATGGAGATGGATGTATTACAGGGGATGTTGCCCTCGATGGCCATCCCTCTTAGCCGCTTAGTTGTGACAATAGCCCCTTGGGTTTTTTGCCCAAGAGCTTTTGCTACAAAGGTATGCCCCATTGTTATGTCTACGGATCATATGGTTTCGCCCCGCATATACCTCTCATTTATGGTCCGATTTGGTGAGTGACTTGCCCGCTTGTTGTATGCTCATGATAGTATTCAATATCGGCTGATGTATATCCCATTGAAACTGATATTTAGTCATAAGCTATAATCTCTTTCTCAACCACAAGACCTAGAGGCATGGATCCTTAGTCTCTAGCAAAGACTCCTTCTCGGAGGAAGGAATTGTTATAGAGGGAGGAGGAGAACACGACGGAGACAACCTTGCATTATGTTGTCTACCTTGCACTTCATTGTTCTCCATACTATTCAGACAATATGCACACACCTCATGGTCTTGGTGGGGCAAGAGGGTGTACCTTAGGGTAACCCTAGATCCTGAGACAATTCAAACTAAAACGGGCATGATGTTATCTTCTCGATGGTGATCTGTATTTGAGCACTGATCGTTTGTATCTTACAAGTTTGATCTATCTTGAGGAATCACTGACATCTTGGTTCCGTGATAGTTGACAAGTTGGTGACTTGGACAAGTATCTTGGTCCCAAGACAATTGCCCGTTTGGCAGCTTGTGTAGGTATCTTGGTTCAATGATAGGTGCCCTCAACTTGGAGGAGATGATTTTATGTGATACTCCGGGAGGAGATCGAGCTTGGAAGATTTTATCAAACATGTTCCATTAGAACCAGACTTTGTTCGGGACGAGAGGGAGAGGAAGTCCCAAAGACTTCTTATCTTCAGTATCTGATGAGTGGAGGCACCAACTTGAGTCTGTTTTGACTTCGGAGTCAGTTACATTGTCGGCGGATTGGACTCTTGGTTTTACCCAAGAAATTGCTCAAGATAGCAATTAAAAATAAGGGGGGAAGTGTTACGTCCCCAAAATTAAAGGACATCTGGATGGGCGCCTCTAGTTAAAAGTGTCCGGCCAAATATGAACTGGTCGCCCAGTGTGAACCGGGCCACCTCCTCATTTGAGCCTATAAATAGGACCCATGGGCTCATTTGTGAGGGATCTCTCGCATGAGGCACTTGGACTCTTGGCACTTTGGCTGGCAGAGCCTCATCACTCGTACTGGTGGTGGGCTAGTGGTATGGGACACTAGTCCCGGAGGTGGCTGCCCGCTTGGCTGCAGGCTCCCAAGCTCGAGGGTGAGCCCGTATTGGCTCTATGGCTGGGAAGTGACTTTTTCTTTTTGGGGTTGTTTTTTGCGTGGTTTGCGTTCAGGGACATGAGAATAGTCGGAAGAAAATGAAAACACATGCCACAAAATTCAGAGAATATCTATCGAAAAAGAATCCTACTTTCAAACACGAATATGATGAGAGAACCAACGATTCTATCTCATGAAGAAGATGAATCACGGAGGTCTCCATAGAAGTTGTGCTTTGATACTAATGTAATAGACTATAGGAGATTTGAACTCACAACCTCTTAGATAGGAGTGTGATGAGCTAACCACTTGTCCCAAAAGCCATGGTTGAGGATTATTTTGTGATCCTCCCCTCTTAGGATGTAGTTCAACCATCTCCTACCTGTCAAAGGTGTGATTAAACCATCTCCTACCTATCACTTTATTACAAAAGGGAACCCTTGTTAGTGAGAGTGATTGAGGAGGTAACCTCAAGGGTGGTCAAATGGCAGCAAATGAACCAGTTTAAGGTTGAACCCTTCTTGTATGCTCTTTTCTGCCTATACCCTCTTAAGGAGTTGGGCATTTGTGAAGTGTCTGTCTTCAAGTGTCTGTCTGTTGAGGCATATTACACAGTATACTTCCCTAAGGAGAACCCCCCTTGAGTAGGTGTCCTAGAAGGTGTACCTACTCCTTTTCCTAGAAGAGGTCTCATGTCTCTCCTGTACAGTTTGGCATGCCCTGTAGGACCCTTGCATGCTCTGCGCAAGCACATTTTGGAAGTAAGAGTTGATCTTCCTTTCTACTTTTCTTCGATTTTTTGCCTTGCTAGGCTTCTAGCCAACATTGGACGAGTGGATACATGACCTATACCCAAGCAACTAGGGAGTCCTTTTGTCTACTCAAGAGTCCTACAAAGACTTATGATCAAAAAAGGCCACCACATCACCCTTCTCTACAACCAATCACCCCTATACCCTTAACTCTTCCTATTGATTTTTCTCAAGATTTAGCTCGAACACCTCCTTCTAAAGAGAAGACTAGGAGAGCACCCAACTCCACCTCTAACACCTCTAAGGATATTAGATAACCAATTACCAATGGAGGATCTTGCAAATTTGCTATCAAGATTAAACATCAAATTTCCTACTTTCAAGGGTCTAGTGCATGAGGATGCCGACAACCATGTACGGAGATTTATCTCCTTATGTCAAGGATGAGAATTGTAAAATCAAGAGGATATCATGCTTGCCTTGTTTTCATCTACTCTTAACGGACTTACAAAAAAGTGGTATAGTCAACATGAAGATGGACACTTTGCCACTTGGGAAGCTTTGAAGAACAATTTCTGCCATACATTTCATCTAGCAACTCCTAAGAATGAGCTTTGGATCAGCTCGGAAACTTAAGGCTCCAAACTGGTGAATCGTTTCATGAACTCTATATGTGTGCAAAAGCTCTTGTTTCTCGCTTTCCACATGCCCCAGGTGACTTCTTGGTAAAGAAATGGATTGAGAAGGCCCTCCCAAGGTCTTCTCAACAAAAGCTACAAGTCTCTAAAGTTGGACACTATGTTGGAGGACTTCGTGAGAGCCACCTCACGCATAGAAGAGGTAAGAGTACATTTTGAGGGAGGTAGTCAACCTACTTATGCCACTTCCCTAGCCCCGATTGAGCACCTTAAGAGGGAATTAGAAGCACTAAAAATGAAGCAAAACCATCATGAAGAGAAGGTTACTTCGCTACCCACACGATACATTGACGACCTACTCGTGCAACTTCGTCGAGAAGTGGCAGAGTTGTGGACTGTTCAGGAGCTCTGTAGGCAAGTATGGTGTACGATATGCAACAAGAGTGGTCATTCTAACTTGGACTCGCCCAAATAGAGCGACTTTCCAATTTTGTGGCAAAAATGGTCATGAAGGTCGCAATTGCTACTATCTCAAGAGCACTCAACAAAGAGGTAATTCACAGGGCCCTAACACCTTTTATGCTAGCACATCAAATTCACACAAGAGGAATCAGAACCGCTCAAGCTGACCAAAGTACACAAGACCACACATGTGCTATCAATGTGGTGAGTATGGGCTTATTCAAAGTAAGTGCTCTCTACCTAAGGGTGCACCACCCTATCAACATTGCCCTGATGCCAAAGACCATTGACGAGGGATTGCCTACAGAACCACCCTGCTCCAATTCACATGATAAGAGTCTCTCCACAAGAAGAAGGTATGGTTCCACATTCTTTTGTTGTTTCATCCTCTATGGCACCAATGATGACTAGGGCAAGGCAAGCGGTGACGGCACGGCTTGAAGACTTGCAGAGACCCAAAGCAAAAGAAGACGGGAAGAAGGCCGAATTAAGTAAAAATGAGGCCATCGAGGAAGCTTATGAAAAGATGAGAGACTCATTAAAAAACCAACCGGCTCGTCCTCAACCACATGCACATGCTATAGATATTGAAGAGATTCTAAAGGAAACGCATCATAAGGTCGTCCATGTCAACTCATTAAGATGGATGCAAAGGTAAGAAGTGATTTACTCAAGGTCATATTGTGCCAACTTGAGCTCGTCACTGAGTATCGATGGGCACATGGTGGTAGTATAGGTGGGCACATGGTGGACTTTCTCTCAGCTCCACTGGCAAACCACCACAATTCAAGGTTGATTGTTTCTACTATTAAGAATGAGATTTTGACACTCGTTATAGTGGATGGTGGGTCTGGACTTTGGTATCAACTTGATGCCTAACTTCACCATGAAGAAGTTGAAGCTTAACTTAGACGAATGGAGCACCATTCAACATGACATTGGCAGACCAACACCAGGTTACACCTTTTGGGATTGTCGAAAAGGTACTTATGTTAGGACAAGGCTTCCAATTCATATCGGACTTTGTTGTCATTGCATTACCCGAGGAAACCTCTTTTCATTTGCTCCTGGGAGACCGTGGCTGAGGCAAGCCAAGGCACTACAAGATTGGGGGAGAAACATGTTATGGATCTCCACTAAGACCAATGATGAGTTGCAGATACATTTGGAAGAAGGGTGCGATAATAAAGCAACTAGATATACGATGGATATTGAGGTAATGCCCTCCTAGCCACTTGAAGAAGATAATCTATTCAATTGGATGATGGGCAGCCCATAGTGTTCCACGGTGGAAATTTGTGAAATAAATGAAGAAATGGACCAAGATGGATCCTATCCGTCCTCTTCACACATGAGTGGATTTTGGACAAGAAGTGCCCAATTGTGCCTTACGGAGGTAAAAATACAAGAGAAGACATACTAGATGATTGTAGGAAAATGAATACAGATCACCAAATGGGCCAATCTGGGCGAGTGCACACTCCCAGATCCTCAATTCAGCCAACTTTTCCAGTGGCATTCACTCCTGTAAGACAAGTAGGACATGTAACTTTTCTGCAGACACCTCAAAGGGAGCATGCGCCTCCATTTGGGCAACTTCATCAAAGTCTCCAATTTTCATCGAAGGGCATGGCTGCATTATTATGTCAAGAAAAACCAAGTTATCAGGCTGAATTGGGCAGTTTTATGGATGCAAGACTAGAAGATACAGAACCTAGGCAAGCATCTCTAGAGGCTAATTTTGACTATGAAACTAGAGATGGCCTTCCATTCCAAGATATTTCATGCGGATGGACTAAGAAGTATATTGTGGAGCACAACCTAAATGCAACCGAGACACACAATAGCGATAACTTTTCAAGCTCATACCACCATAGAGACATAGGTATAAGAAGTGAACCTTGGAGATGAAGAAAACCCACAAATAGTCCACCTAACCACATGGTTGTGGCACTATCCATTTTTAATACAAAAGGTAACATCCTTCCTCTATACCTATAAAAGTGCCTTTGCCTAGTCCTACAAAGATCTGACACATTCCAGAAGAGCTAGGGCTACATCAAATCCCCTTGATAGAGGGAGCTTCAGCCATAAGCAGCAGACCATACTGATTCAATCCGAAGTACGTAAAGGAAATTAAGGTTGAGTTGACTAAATTAGAGGAGGCAGATATTATTATTCCTATTGAATACTCACGACGGCTCTCATCCATGGTTATTGTGACAACGAAAAATAGTGAAAAAATAAGAGTATGTATTGATTTCTGCTACCTAAATAAAGCAAGTGCTCAAGATGGCTTCCAACAACCCTTCACTGAGCAAGTTTTGGAAAACATGGTCGGGCACACCCTCTATAATTTCCTAGATGGATTCAGCAGCAACAATCAAATTCTGATCCATCCCAAGGATAGGGACAAGACCACCTTCTTCACTCGATGAGGCTTGCTGTGTCTATACCAGCATGGCATTTGACCTCAAAAATGTGCTTGCATCATTTAATCGAGCAATGTATTTAATATTGCGTAAAAGGCTAACAACATTTCTGAACATATTCATGGATGATTTTTCAATATTCTCAAGTAAGGGTAAAAGAGCCATAGCACAAGACTTTCATCAACATTTTGAGATTTGAAGGAAATATTTGACCAATGCATCAAGAAAGGCTTGAAGTTTAAGTGCCAATTTTTGGTCACCAAAGTTACACTCCCTGGCTACAAAGTCTTTGCCAAAGGTATAGCTATTGATCCAACCAAGGTAGCTGCCATCTGGTCCATGTCCATCCCACATACTCCCAAAGAAGAGCAAAGATTTTTGGGACATGCAGGATACCACAGGAGATTTATTTGAATGTACTCAGAAATAGCTAAACCATTGTCAAGGCTCACGAGCAAGAAGATACCCTTCTCTTGGAGCCTTGAAGCATAGAAGGCATTCAACGAGCTATAGTTAAGGTTATGTACTGCAGCACTCCTTACCATTCCTAATTGGTCACTTGAGTTCCATGTGCATACAGATGCAAGTCTTCACGAAGTTGGGAAGGTTTTCGCGCAACCATCCTCACATAAAGTAGACCAGCCCATTGCTTATGCATGTAGACTACTCACAAAGGTGGAAAGAAACTACAGCACAACTGAAAGAGCAGATTTGGTGATTGTATTTGCACTCCAAATTCCAGCACTATCTCTTGGGTGTATATTTTATTTTCATCTCCGATCATCAGCCGTTTAGGTAGTTAATCAATAAGCCACGAATAATTCCTTTATCCAATGTATTTGGTATCGTATTGTCTTATCTCATTCATTATAAGACATGCCAGGGTTATGCATGATCTGAAGAACAATTAGTACAGCAGTAAAAGGAAACCACCTCTCAGCCATTCCTGTTTCAAAGTGAGGGTACCAGCAGTGACTAGTCACAAGCTCAACTTGAAACAGGAATCGCTGCCAAGAAAAGCCTGGGTAAGTTGGTCACAGCAACCCCTCAGTCCAGTAGTTCATCAAGCTGCTAGTGTTGAGTGGAGCATACATACATCCATCCTGAGTCAACAGCAGAGAGTGAGGGCACCCACCAGTAATGCACACCCTGAACTTGGCTGCAAAGAAACAGAAGGGCACGTTAATTGCACAAATGTTCTCAGCCCAGAAGCCACCAAGTCAGCAATGGGGTTGTGGGAGTGCACAATGGTGAAGGCTAGGAGGATGACAGCAAAACAGGCAGATGCAGTAAAGGTAGGGGCATGAAGACAGCAGTGAGTTACTGAAAACTGATCCAAAGACTTTTCATAATATTTGGCGTAAAAGCCTAAACCTCAATATTTAATGTTCAAGCTCAGAAGTAATATTTCAAATCATTTATGTGACACAGAAAGGAAAAACTTATCATGTTTATAGTAAATCTGTACATAGAGCATGGCTCGTGTCTTCTCTAGTTTCTTATTTTTAATGCCACAATCCCCTATATCCCCTCCTAAGTTAGGTGCAGTCTGCAGATAGAGAGCCATCTCAGTAAGAGAGCACTAGTATGCAAAACTCTGATCATTCTTTCTCAGTTCTGAAATGGCACCAACATTTAAGAGTCTGTCTTTCAAGGACAATAGAAACATGCCCCCTATCAAAAGAGGGTATGTCAGAATAGGTAGAGCATGAGGATCTATTTGGGGTTTGCCTGGATTCATCCTGAACAACAATAGCTATTCTAGCCTAACTGACAATGGTGAATCCATCACATTGAACTCCAAAACAAGTCTTAGAGATGAGAGAGTGTTAAAATCAATTATCTTCATCTCATGGTTAGTAATCTTCAATTTTGAAACGCAGCATACAAAGGACACTAAGAATGCACAGGCGCTAAGGAATGAAACAGTGATATAAAAGATCTACAAGGAGATCAA
Organism: Ceratopteris richardii; assembly: GCA_020310875.1. Lineage (NCBI taxonomy): Eukaryota > Viridiplantae > Streptophyta > Polypodiopsida > Polypodiales > Pteridaceae > Ceratopteris > Ceratopteris richardii. The sequence continues at coordinate 69,027,844 of CM035434.1, forward strand.
ATGCATACCAGCCAATTGAATAGGGGAATGAAACTGATGATTGTTACAGCACCATTGCGAACATCATCCTCCCCCAGAGGAGCTCCTGTTGGCTGTTCCTCATCTTTTTCTTGAAGCAGCAATGAGTTGAAAACACATGCACCAATAGCAATGACAAATGGAGCATCATGAAAAAGCTCGGATCTGCAAGTCCTTTTCTCTGTCCTTTTGGTCAGCTTCTGCCATGAAGACACATACACCATAAATTGTGTTCTAATATCACCTAAGCAGTTTTAGAGAAAGTAATAGTAAGAATAACAAGGGAGATAAAATATACTTTTTAAAAAAAACTTTGATAAACCAAGTCCAGATATAATCTTTCTTTCAGTTTTTTTTTTTTTTTTTTTCCCTTTTTTTTTTTTTTTTGGGGGGGGGGGGGGGAGCAATCGGATAGCTTTAGAAAAAAAATCAAAACACAGGAAAGACACTTCTTTTTCTTCTTGCTCAACTTTCTCCTTTCCTGATATTTAATGAATAAATGTACTCCTACAAATTTCTTCTCAGAAAAAATAGAATTACTTAGCCCTTTGAAGGACAGAGGCAGACATTGTTTATTAGTGTGGAACTATGTCCTTGTTTGCATGCATTATGATTGTTCACATACATGCAGGGTCTGGTATTACTAAATATTTTCTTACCCAAACATTTTACCTTCCTTTTTGTGTGTACCAGGGAAATCAGAGAAAAGAGGTAGATTTCTTATCTTCGCTTTTGGAAGATTTTTCTTTTCCCTTTTGTCCCTCTCGGGGGCAAAAAGAAGGGTAAAGGGAAGAAGGAAGGAAGCTTGGAAGGGAGAAGTATCTTCTTAATAGCCATAATGTTATATCTCTGCTTCCCTAGCACATCCGCATGGGTCCCTCTAGCTATGTCCAACAGGGTGGGAAAGGAGCAGCTACTGTGAATAGGCCTACCTCCTTAAGTCCGTCCTATAAATAGGGCTCACTACCCCATTTGCGCATATCCTTATATGCACATACTTGGAAGACCCCTTTGATGGAGTCACCCATACACCCATTCTGGTGTAGTTTTGGTGGTGCAGGACACCAGCCCCTGTGGTGATAGCCACCCATGTGTAATTGCTGGCACCCAAGCTCAAGGGTAAGCCCATTTGGCTCTATGGCTGGGAAGTGGGTCTAATGTCCATCCTTCTATTTTTGCGAATAAGGCTTGCACTTTGTCTCATCGGCAAGGAGGATATTTGAGGGTGCTAAATTGGTATCAAAGCATCTCTCTGCTCACTGGCAAGGCAAAGTGGCATGCACAAATCCATTAGAACTCAGTGCTCACAGGATTGGGATGGTCCAACCTGACAATTCTCTGCCCATCTGTATAGGGTGGTATAGGATGCCACTTGTAAGAGAGGAAAGCACAGGGACATGCAAGCGATGGGTGAGAAACCAAGTAAATCTTCCTTTACCTCTATTCTAATGTGTGTGGGTAGGGCTTTGGTTGGTATTACCCTTAGATGGCAGCCAGCAGGCAAGCGTCTGCAACTAGGTTGTATGTCTCATATCCTCAAGTAGAGAGGAAGAAGGCTAATGCTTGCTCGTCTATGTTGCATGCATGATTTGAGTGTCTCAATGTTGCATCACAATGCCATTTCACAAAATTGCAACATGCATAATGCAGTGTGAAACAATAAAAGCTCAAAGAGATGGTAGAAGAATTCCAATCCACCAACATCGAAACAATCTCAATCTACCTGTCCCCCTAACTCTTTTAGCTCATATGATCCCTATCGTGGTGATCTATATGAATCCATGAGCATGGACATGAAGGATCATAGACAAGGGGCTAGTGGTAGACTCTAGCGGACCTAAATACATATGCACATGATGATGACCTATGTGAGACAAAGCCTCAAGAAAGAGGGTTAGAGTGGAGCATCAAGAGTCTGGTTCTCTTGCTTCCATCTCCATAATGCTAGCCTTGCAAAAGTGACTTTGGCAAGAAGCCATGCAAACAATTATAAGAGCTCTCATACAATGTGGCTTATCATTCAATGTTGCATGCACACTAGCATGGAGAAATTGTAAAATCCATTTTGTTCACCATTTTCCAGAAAACAAAATTGTTACACGGTCCAGCCACAAAAAATAGGATGGCGGACCTCCCGAGAAACAACCGTTTGGTGAAAATGGAAATGTTAAGTGGCCATCTCCAAAACTAGGATGGGGGACCTCCGGAGAAACAGCATGTATGCTCCAACTTCACTTTAGCTTCCATGTAACCCCCCCTACGTATTTCTATCCCAACCAATTTGGTGCTCCTAAATGCAGTCTTAGGGACATCCTCTGCCCTAATCCTGATCTGATGATATCCTGATCTAAGGTCAAGCTTGGTAAAATACCTAGCTTGATGTAACTCATCAAATAGGTCTTCCAATCTAGGCATTGGAAACCTATTTTTTATAGTTACCTTATTAAGTGCTCTATAATCTATACATAGTCTCATAGAGCCATCTTTCTTTTTAACTAGGAGCATTGGCGATGCCCATGGTGAGTTACTAGGTTTGATGAAGCCTTTATCTAAATAATCCTGTAACTTCCTCTCAACCTCCTCATGTTGAGAAACACTAAGCCTATAAGGTGGTCTGCAAACAGGGTTAGTGTTAGTAACAACCTCTATGGCATGGTCAATGTCCCCTCTTTCAGGTGGTAGCCCTCTAGGTAAGTCAGTGGGAAAAACATCTCTATACTCAAACATAAGATCCTTAAAACTTTTAACCACACACTCTTGCAAAAAAGAATAGTAGAAAGTCCTGTTCATATTTACATTCATAGCATGAAAATATACATCAGATGAGCTATCTGTACAATGCTCCACATCATGACTATACAATAAAAACATGTCCTGTACATGCTGAGAATAACAAAGACTATACAACTCTAGTGATGAAATGAGAGGTGCACTAGGTACATCTCTCTCTCTCCCTGAATACAAACTTTACTTCCATTCTTTTCAAATTCGAGTGTGTTATTTTGATAGCTGCATTTAAGTGTATCTCCCAACCCCCATAGCCACTCTTCTGATGAGTGTATGTCGAAAAGCTCCTGCTCCGATGAGCTTCCCAATTTTTGGAGTCTTCTGCTCAGGAATTGATATCAATTGCCAGCTCGATCTTCGAGGTCGCACGGAGTTCTACCTGATGATGATCCGCGTGGAGATATATAGAATATTCTCTCATCAAGAGTGAGCTGTCCCACATGGCTTCACACATGGGTGCCACATGGCACTCATGTGTGAGCCCTTTTAACTATCCAACTAAGAGGTGGTTCACACCTCTTCTTGGGGATGGCTCCATATAACACCTGGTCACCCTGCCCAAGCCGCTCTTTCAAGTGAGTAACATGGAAGACAAGATGAATGGCTCTCTGGTCTTGACTTCCTCTTTAGCAACTATCTAGTCACTTTGCCCAAGCCCATCTTTCAAGCAACTAACATGGAAGACAAGATGAATGGCTCTCTCGAGGCAAATCATGTCGAGTCACCTTCCTAGTGATCCTAAAGGGTCCACATACCTGGAATATAACTTTGTACACTTGATGGCCTATATTGTCTCAAAATCCTAGGACATCCTAAGGTACATCCAAACACCCTCCGCAAGGTCATGAGGACATCAATGTCGGTTCGCATAAAAGATAGCGCAATCCTATGCTTCTTTTATGCTCTCCCTCACAATCTAGAGCATTCCCTGCATATCCTACAAAAAGTCGACCACAAGTGGATAATCACACTTTCATGTCAAACTCTTATCATATTGTTATGGATACTGGCATGATCTTTCCACATACCTACAACAACACTTTTGTCAGCTAGCATCCAGCATTTTTGGTCAGCCAACAAAATATATACCTACCTGGCATATTCCCCTTGTTTCAACTTAGGAGGGGATTGTTGGAACGAAACCTTACACAAGAGGACTTTAATCCGTCATTAACAAAGTCAACCATGGTCAAACCGAAGTTAAAGATGGTCAAAATTACTCAAAATCGCAAACATTTTTTATTACATATTTCAATAATACAAGTCAAAAGCTATCTCTTGGTATATAACACTTTGAATTTGGACCGCATTTGGATAGTCAAAGTCAAACCCAAGTTTTTGAAATTTATGTGAAAAGCGATTTTTATGAGTGAAAAGCAATTTTTAAAAGCAAAAAGCAATGTACCATATATTTTTGACCCAAAGAATATAAAAAATAGTAAAAGAACTACAAAATTAGGGTTTTGGTAATTTTCGGAATTATGGTTTCCAAAAATTACAAAACCTTATTTTTTGAGTTTTTAAAGCTTTTTTATTTTGTTTCTCATCATAGATCAAAAAGTATATAAGCAGAAGGTCCATAACCCACATCTCATCATCTTTTGGAGTTCAAGCTTGGAGCTTAGTACGAGGTCTTCCTTCAACTTGAGAAGGAGTTGGAGCTAGGGTTTCATTTTCTTCTACAAGCAGGGCAGCTGCAGCTTATAGGTGTTGTAGTTCGTATATTCTTTGAGGGCGGCTGCAGCTTATAGGTGTTGTACATATATTCTTAGGCAGTAGCAGCTTGAAGCCTTATCTACATATGGAGGAGATCATCTTCACTTTATGGAAATTGTGAAGTTATGAAGAAATGTCGCAGATTAGTGCATTTATATCCAAATTCTATGATTCTTCGTAACATTCGTGTACCTCATATTTTAGAATATATGGCATATGTGGAGCTTTGCTCCATCTCTCTATGGTCTTGTCTATTCTCTCTCACGTCTCTATTTCATTTATGTCTCTATATTGATTGTGGGCCTTAAAAATCAACACAACTCCTCTTGATTGCAGGCTTGGCAAATGAGCTAAAGCTTTGCAAATGAAAGGGAACTCCTTTTATACAAAACGTTTTCAGCCAAAATAGAAAGTATTTACTTCCTCTATTTATGTGGAACCTCCTCAATTCCTTAACCTCCTTTCAAAATAGAAAATTTGTTGTGTGCAAATTATTGTTTTTCGCTATAATTAATAAATTTTCTTTTGAGCCAAAAATAGTTCCATTCAATAAGTGGCACTCTTTTGCATAGAATAAATTCTTCGCTTTGGACACGTTGACGCCACTTCTAACTCCTAGACTTGGGGGCAATTTCATGAGAAGTGCTCTACTCCCCAACATTGAAAATAGAATCCACATAGAGATCAAAATTTTCAACATGAATATCATCATGCCATCAACTTGCACACTAAGCTTGTCCAAAAGTTTTGCATTATTTGAATCACCTGCAATAGTAAAGAGATATACAAGACTTTTTCAAGAAATCCTCCAATCTCCACTGAATATGACAACGTGGAGGGCAAATTGATGAGTTCCACCCAAAGAGAGCATTAAATAGATAACCATATTTGAAATCACTTAAAAAACTTCCCCGAAAAATCATGTACTATCGGTTACTAGCATTATTCTGCAATGCATCAAAAGTTTCTCTCATGTATACATACATTTTTGCAAGTCATCCTTGCCCAGAGACCATGCTAATCTTCTCCACATCATCCCAAACTTATCACTAGTTCCCAGATGGACATACATATGTAAATATACGAACACATATACTTCTATTTACATATGGTTGTTTGCGTGTCTGTTTCCTTTTCATTTCTTTCCTTTTAGTTTGAAGAGGGCGAAGGTTATGTGCTGTGGACCATATGCAATATTCCAAAACCAGAAGGGTTCTATTTCAAATCTTCGACACTGTTCAATAGATAGGATACAGCATGAGATGAAACAGACCGTATCATTCTTTCCTGATTGCAACAGAGATCCATAGAGATTGGAACGATACTGATTCCTTCTCTTTTGCCAAAATTGATTGTCCAAAGCCCTCACATGGTGAATCGCATACCCGTCAACAGAAAACTGGAAAGGCATAGATCTCTCTCTCTCTCTCTCTCTCTCTCTCTCTCTCTCTCTCTCTCTCTCTCTCTCTCTCTCTCTCTCTCTCTCTCTCTCTCTCTCTCTCTCTCTCTCTCACACACACACACACACACACACATACACACGCACACACATCCCCACGGGCCACAAGGTGCATCTCCTCTGCACAATCAAGAGGAGGCCGTGTCAGTCTAATACGTTTGGCTCCTCTCTGCAATAAAGCTTTCTATTTTACGCTCGCATCGTCTCAATGATTGCGTGCTATTATATATTGTCTTATTTTAACAGAGAAAACCTTCACGCTGTGCACCAGCACGGTGGAGAGAGAGAGAGAGAGAGAGAGAGAGAGAGAGAGAGAGAGAGAGAGATTACTTGGACAGTAGTCAACTTTTGCATTGCCATTACTTTTAGCTGAGAGGAGTCAGAGTCTGGGCAGTGGGCATGTTCGAATGCTGCCAAGCTCAAGCGGTCAACATAAACTTTTCCGCCTATCTCATTTCTTATGAAAGATTCACTGCAATTCTCAGATGAAGAAATATTCCTCGTACTGTCGTCAAGCGAGCGTGCATTGAAAGGGGATCAAATTGCATAAACGTCCATTTTTTAATACAAGCATAAACGTACTTCTTTTTTTTTTTTGATAAAAACAGGAAGAATAAAATTGATGCTAAACAAAAGTTACAAACTTACCTCAGGCCCACAAGGGTGTCCAAGACCGGTAGAGGAGAACATGAATCCGAATAGGAAGGGAGGCCTCATAAGAGGATAGAGTTAACAAAATCATCAAGGGAAGTGATCATGTCAAATCTAGGCTTTGAGTACATACGGAGGAGCTTGGCTTTCCACAAATTACAGTGATTGGTTTTTAAAATTACAAAGGGGCTCTTAATTTCCGATTGGGAATCACGACAAGAGGATAAACAAAGATTGAAGATTTTCCTCATGCCCATCAGACAGGAGAAGAAGTAGTCCTTCCCCCTTTTATTGAAGATGGCATTGTTTCTATTCTTCCAGATAAACCACATAGAATGAATTCTGATGATCTGCCACAGCAGGATGTCCATGCCTCCTGATTCACCTATCAGAATATCTTTGCAATTTGGAGTTTTGAGCCCCTGAGATTGGCAGTAACACCAGATGCCAACCCAGAATCTGAAAGCAAATTTACACTTGATGAACAAATGCTCCAAGTTCTCTTCTTTGCCACAAAGTTTGCAACATCCAGCATCAATTTTATACTTCCTAGCATGGCTACCCGTCCATATGCCTTTGTGAAGAATGAGCCAGTTCAGACGGGATTGCTTGTTAGAGAGGGGAAAGGCCCAGGAGCACTGAAATCTATACTTCCACTGCAGGTGGGACCATTGAAGACCCCCACTTCTTATTCAGCTTCCCCGTGATCTCCTTAATACTTCTGGCGTTCCTTTTGTAAAAGCTAAGCATATCCCAGGCAACGTCTTGGAGGGAGATCTCCTTCCTCCACATGTTGGCCTCCAACTTCTCCTTCAAAATATCCTTCTTGATTGAGAGAATCTGTTTACATTGAACAGAAAGTCCATCAGATTCAAGGATAGCATCATCATCAATAACTTCACCTGCACTTATCAAGTCCTGCCAATGCCCAAAGCCTTTCTTTCTGCATTTATTCCATCTGATAGGGAGGGAAGGGAGGGCATCAGTATTAGACCAGCCAAACCAAATGGAGTCATGAACTAAAAAGGAAGATTGTGAGCAAAGCAGACAGGGAGAATATACTTAGCCTTAACAGCCATCCAGGCTTTCCAGAAATTGCAAATAAGCTGACTACCCTTAGGCACGAATTCAACTGGAGAAGTAATCACATCCCACAGAGAACAGTTGACCCAACTTTTATTATGCTTAATGTTGAATTTGTTAATATTTCTTTTAATCAAACAGGCCCAAAAGTCATTAGAGGAAACAGATCTGTAAATCCACTTGGCAACCATTTGAATAGCCATCCTGGAAGGGCATATGAGACCAAGACCTCCTTCAGTTTTCTTCATACAGCAAATATCCCAGGCAACTTTGGGAATTTTGGATCCACCCCATAAAAATCTTCGAGCTAGGGAGATGGCCTGACCTAATTGCTTTTTATTAGGCTGCCAGCGGGACAGAAAAAAAGTCAGGGAGGGGAGGATATAATGCTTCAAAACAAAAGATCTTTGAGAAATACTATGCTGCATATTAATCCACTTATAAATTTTAGCCCTAAATTTATCAAGCATCCAGTTCCATCTTTGCTCATTAGTAATGCCAAAGCCCATGGGAATACCCAGTAACCTGAAAATCATCCCTTTCTTGATGATATCACATCGTGCTGCCTCAACACAATAAGGAATCTTATTATCAGTGGCAAAAAATCCAGTTTTCTTATGATTGACCACAGAACCACTGGCCAAACAAAACAAGTCAAGACATTTAAGGAATTGGCAAGCAGAATTTTCATCAGCCAGCATCAACATGTTGGTGTCATCTGCAAACATCTGCAGTCCCAGGGGAGAGTGAGCCTGGGGAATATCCAATCTAGAAATGGTCCCTTGTCTGAAGCTATCCTTAACAAGCCAGCCTAAAGCATCACTAGCAATAGCAAACAGAAGGGGAGCCAAGGGACAACCTTGTCTAATGGACCTGCACAGCCTAAAAGAGTTAGAAAGATAACCATTAATAGCCACTTTAGAAAAAGCATTACCAAACAGAATACTGACATATTTAATAAATCTTTTGCCAAAACCAATGTCATGCAAACACTGAAGAATGAAATCCCATTCAATCCTGTCATAAGCCTTATCAAAGTCAATTTTGAAAAAGTAGGTGTCAATATTAAGCTCGTTGTAATACTCTAGACCTTCCCAGATAGTGATAATGTTGTCTAGAATAAATCTTCCTTTAATAAATCCCTTTTGCTCAGGAAGAATTATACTATCCATTAAGGGACTCAGCCTTTTGGCCAGGATGGAAGCAAAAATTTTATATAGAGAAGTCAGGCAGGAGATGGGTCTCCAATTGTTTAAATCATCTTTGGGACCTCTTTTGTGTACAAGTTTTATCACTCCCGTGTTAATAAACGGAGAAAGTGACCCCCTTCTAGAGGCTTCTTGCCAGATCTTGAGAATTATGGGCACCAACACTTCCTTGAATTCCTGAAAAAACTCATAGGGCAGACCATCATGTCCAGGAGACTTACCAGGCTTCAATTTGCTAATGGATTCTCTAACCTCACCCTCAAAAAGGGGCATGTCAAGGAGGGAGTCCATTCCCTGAGGAACCATTTTCTTCCTACAAAGGGCAATGGCAGCTCTTGCACTCCACACAGCATCCCCCCTCTTGGGAGGCTGAGAGAATACATTGGCAAAGAACCTATGAGCAATCTGAAGGTTATCCTTCATATTAGTAGCAAGGATACCAGAAATATTCTTGAGCAGGGGGATAAAGTCCCTGGCTTTTTTCTTCCTCATGAGGTCAAACATGTGCTTATTAGGCTTGTCAATTTTTCCTGCCCAGAATTCTCTAGACGTGGCAAGGGCACCTCTAGCAAGGAGGTAGTCCACTTTCTTCACTTTTTCCTGCAGCTCCATAATCTTAAATCTTTTGGTATCCATATCTAGCTTGGAAGACTCCAACAAATTCATCTCCTGCAAAATCATCATCCTCCTCTCATACCTGATCTTTTTAGCTTTATTCTTGAAGTACTTAATCAAAGTCTGAATTTCTCTGACAGCTTCTTCCCAAGCCACAAAAGGCGACCTGTCCTGATTGAAATGCATCTTAAGAATATTAGAAATTGCAAAGCCCCAGGAACTTATTTAAGGTAAAAGCCAGTTCTCCAAGGTGGGTCCGCGGCCAACAAAGGAAAAAACTTTTTTTCATTTGAAGAAAGTCAAGTATTAAATTAATGGTAAAATTATATAATCAACCATTGTAGGGTGTAGTGCTTCAAGGAACAGGAAAGGCCCAGGTAGCTTGGAACTTGTATCTCCATTGGTTGGTGGTCCAGTTGATCATCCATCTTTGGTTAAGCTTCCAGGCCAGAGAGGAGAAGTCCCCATTGTGCTTTTTGAACTTCTTGTAAATCTCCTCGCCAGCCTCATTGACACCAATGTATTTATTGGAAGAGCACTCCTGAAGCTTAGCAATAAGCCTATCTTTAGCTTTAATGAGGGTCTGTTTACAAGCCGCAGATAGAGCATTATGGTTAGTGATCCATTGATTATCAACAATGTTACCACCTTGGTAAAAATCAGTATATTTTTGAAAACCCCTCTTCTTGCACTTGTTATTTATGATATTCAAAGTCTCTTTATTATCACAAGCCAGCCAGCCAGACTAGGACAATCCTGCAAGTAAAAGAAGAGGTTAGAAGAGAGCTTAAGGATGGGTTTGTAGTCCTTTTTTATGCTCATCCAGGCATTTCACATGCTGCAGATCAATCTGCTACCATGAGGCACAAAAACCTATGGAGAGAAGACAATGTTCCAAAGATCAAAGTTATACCATGTTTTACAACCTTTAACATAAAATTTGTTGATGTTCCTCTTAATAAGATAGGCTCAAAAATCTATAGAGGTAAGGGATCTAAGAATCCATTTAGTAGACATTTGTTTAACCATTAAAGTAGGGCAAAGAATACCAAGACCACCTTCCTCCTTTTTCATGCAACAAATTTTCCAAGCTACCTTGGGCACACAATCCTTATTATAGTCACCACTCCATAGAAACCTTCTAGATAAAGAAATGAATTGATGCAAATCTCTTTTAGTGGGCATCCAACAGTAGAGAAAATAAATAATAGAGGGTAGAATACAATGATTCAAAACAAACAACATGTGAGGCAGACTTTGTTGAAGAGATATCCATTTGAAGATTTTAGCTCTAAATTTAGTTATCACCCAATGCCACGTTTGAGAGAAAGAGACTTGAAAACCCATCGGAATACCCAACAATCTAAAAATAACACCATCCTGAATAATATCACATCCAAGATTAGAAATACAATTAGGAACAACATTGTTAGAGGATCTGAAAAAAGTTTTTTTCTTATTAATTTGAGAGCCACTCGCCAAACAGAAAAGCTCTAAGCACTTTAAGCAGTTAGCTACATACATTTCATTAGCTTTAGTGATAATATTAGTATCATCGACAAACATCTGAACACAAAGTTGAGTCAGAATCCATGCAGTCCTTAATAAGCCACCCAAGAGCATCACTGGAAATAGCAAACAATAAAGGAGCTAGAGGACAGCCCTGTCTAATAGATCTTTGGATTTAAAGGAAGGGGAGATAAAACCATTCATAGGTACTTTAGAATAAGCATTTCCAAAAGGGTATTAACATACCTAATGAAACCTCTCCCAAGACCAACATCATGCAAAGACTGAAGAATAAAATGCCAATCCATTCTATCATAGGCCTTATCAAAATCAATCTTAAAAAAATTGTACTCTTGCTTGGTTTCAGTAGCAAAATCCATGCCCTCCCATAAGGAAATAATAGCATCCAAGATATATCTCCCTCTAATAAAGCCCTTTTGCTCAGAGAGGATTATAGAATTCATAATAGGGCTAAGTCTTCTCGCCAAAATGGAAGAGAAGGTCTTATATATTGAAGTCAGACAAGAGATTGGTCTCGAGTTATTTAGGTATTCCTTGGAACCCTTTTTGTGAATAAGCTTGATAACTCCTATATTTATGAAGGGAGAAAGAGAACCTTCTCATAGCTTCTTGCCACACCAAGAGAATAAGGGGGGTCAAAAAATCCTTCAACACAAGAAAGAACTCATTCGGAATCCCATCAAGAATGGGAGACTTGCAGGGTTTCAATTTACCTATGGTTTCTCTTACCTCACCAGTAGAGAGAGGCAGGTCTAGAACAGAAGCCAGGCTAGTAGGAATCATGTTTTTCTTTTAAGAGCAATATGAGCTCTGGCTCTCTGGATATCCTCCCCTCAATTGGGAGCTCAGAGAAAACATTGGTAAAGGAGCCAACCGCCTCCTGCAAGTTCTCCTCAATATTGATAGCAAGTCCACCTGAACTCTTCTTCAACATGGGAATGAAGTCCTTATTTTTTCTTTTTCAACAACTCAAACATAGTTCTTATTAGGTCTTTCCACTTTATCCGCCAAAAATTCCCTTGAGGCACCAAGAGAGCCATAAGCCAAGATATAATCTTCCTGTCTCAATTTATCCTGAAGCTCAATGACTAGAGTTGTTATGAGAATTCTTATTGAGCTTATCAATCTCTTTTAAAATCATCATTCTTCTATCCGCCCTAATCTTTTTAGTGAGCTTGTTATAGTGAGTGAAAAGCTTTTGAATATCCCTGATAGCTTTCTCCCAAGCAAGAAGGGGAAGCAATGGTGTTGAAATAGTGCGAGAAGATAGCCTTAGTTTTAGAAACCACCGAGGGGATATTAAGGAGGGAGGCATCTGGGTGAGGCCAACCAGCCCTAGAGCTAGGGTCATTTCTGAACATCTGAGTAATCAAAGGGACATGGTCAGACAAACTAATTAGGGAAGGCTCACAATCACACTTGATCTGCCAAAAATCTTGGATTTTGTTAGCATTCAAATACCCTCTGTCTAATCTAGCAGCTAGAAATTTCTCCTTACATATGTTGGTCCAAGTCATTTTAGTGTGATTGGTAAAGTCCAAAAGGTTTTTGTGATTGATCAAATTGTACCCCACACACTTCTCTTTGCTAGAAATAACATTCTTTTTATTCCCATTTCTATCCTTAACTTCAATAACCATTTTAAAGTCACCCATAATAAACAGATCCTCCTCCAGGTGAGCTCTTCCCAACACTTAATCCTATCAGCTTGATTGTTAGCACCATACAAGCTCACAATGGTCATATTAATGGGAGTCACACACTTGACCCCTATCCATTGATGAGTAGGATTAGAAATCATTTTATCAATACAGTAAGACAGATACAAGTTAACCCCTATAACAACACTACCTTTACCTTGCTTATGCTCAGTGTGATACCAAATATGAAAGGAAGAAACAATACCCAGATTCTTGTCTAGGTTGAACCCATTTGTTTTGACTTCCTCCAAGAGAAGAAACTCAGGACAAAAGCTGAGGTCCTTCATCCACATACTGAGGGCTTTACCTCTGATGGGGTCAGTTAAACCTTTAATATCAAGAGACAACAGATTAACTTGATTCATTAATCTAGTAACCAAAGGAAGAAACAAGCATCACAAACCGGGAAGGCTCAGTCAAATTAAGCAATCTGATATCAAGATCAAAACACATAAAAATGGTTAAGTTGGTACCTTCCTTGAGACAGCCTTGGGGAGTCCCCAGCCCATAGTGGCAATGAATTTTTTCCTTATCACGGAAGGTATCTAGAATACTACCTTCTTGAAAATCAATTTTGTTAGGCTTAATTTCCCTCTTATCAATCATCTGCTTGTAGCAGTAATCCATTTTGAATTGAGTGGTAAAGACCTCGGCTACCTACAAAAAATCACCAAACAGGTATAGCCTAACAAGGCAAGGGAAAAACATCACCTCAGACTTACCACCCATAAGCTTCTCATTCATAAGGTTGGAGTAAGAGCCAAAATCATCCTCTATTGAACTCTGCTAATGAATATAGAGCAGTTAACAAAACAAAAAAGAGTAATCCTTTCCATCGTACTTCTCTTTTGTATCATAAAAGAGAACCATAGAGGAACCATACTTCCAATACCTTCAAAAATTTTTAAGAGACAAAACAATATGAAAATCATTATTTTCTATATTTTTTGGAAACACAGTACACAGGGAGCACGAACACAGACTTCTTAGGTGTTACAAATGCAATCAAACTTAAAGTCTGTGATTGACTAGACCACTATATGTTTTATTAAAGAACATATACAAAGAAGTGTTTGGTGGCCATTTGGCCTTTCACACGGACACCAATTGTAACAATCTCCCACTAAAGGCCAATATGGCCAAAGTAACTATGGGAGAAAAAATAAAGAATGATAAAGAATAATTGAGTGAGACTCCTTCCTTGTAGATAGGTCTTCATCCGCAAGGACCATGCTGGATCATTATTCCTATCCAATTCATCAATAAAAGGAGGGAAACCATCTCCCATTTTACCTCAACTTGCTCTGATACCACTGTTGGAAGAGATGGATGGATACCTTAAGGAAGTGAGGTGGTACTGCTAAAACTTGCTTTGTACCTACCCTATTTCACTTTAGAGTTTGATAGTAGGACCTATTAGCTTGCAAATTACGCAAAGAAAGTACCTATGTCCTTTGGGGTTGGTCCCTCAAAAAATTGAATCAAAACAGACTACTTGGCAAATAGCTAGTTTCACAAAACTTGCTATTTTGGTCTAGACACCTGCTGGTTCTTTTCTTGATTACTCACAGTATAATAGAAATTGATAAAAATCCTTTTGAGGGAATCAAAATAGCTTAGATAGCTAATGATTACAAGTGGAATCATGTAAAATGACAAACCATACACTGAGAAATCAATTTAGCATTCCAAGGCTTACCCCCGACTTTTTAGGGAGTGGGTAGTATTTGACTAGAGGGCAATTCGATGCAGATTTTTTCCAATTGGCTGAAGCAAATTCTTTGAAGCTTTGATAGCATGAAGTAGACTTTGAATTGATTCCAACAAGCTATAGATCATGCAAAATGATGGAGAAATCACTGAGATATGTTCATGCAAAGTTCACTATTCTGAGTAGTCATAGCAGAGAAGTAGGCAAAGATAATCAATGAAATGTATCTATTATGGCTCATGATTTTACAAGATAATTGACATTATGATGATGCCTAATGATAGTGGGATGAGTAGACTATGGTGTAAGCTACTCAACCTCTACAAATGTTTAGGAAATGTGCAAGAAGAGGCCATAAGGCCATGAGATCTTGAAGACCTTTTTATAACAATCTTCTTCCAAGTTTTGAATTTGAATTCAAGTTTGGCTCCCACTAAAAATGACTCATCCAATTGAGGATATATTCTCTCATTTGAAGCTCATAGCTCATCCTTCTCCTAACTCCACGAGATATATGGACTTACAAGATTCTCTCAAGTAAAACAACTTTTACAATGGTTAATGATCAAATGATTACATGCAATGGTTCATGTGACTCATCACATGCTCCCTCATATAATCCTTCAAATTAAGCCAAATGTGAAGGCTTGTCCAATTGCACCAACAGAGGGCCACCTTGAATGCCTTGCTTGCTCATACTTCTTCCATGGCTGAAATGGAGCTTTGGCATGCTCATTTTGGTCATTTGAACTTCAGTAGTTTGCTTTACTTGCAAAAGAAGGACATGGTTATTGGTTTGCCAACACTTGAGTCCATTGAAAAGCATGCATGTGAAGGTTCATTCTTGGAAAAATGCATTGTGCTTCTTTTCCAAAAGATAGTCATACACACATTACAAGAAAATTACAACTTGTTCATAGTGATGTATGTGGTCACATCAAGACTCCATCTTTTGGGAAGCATGTATATTTTTTTACCTTCATTGATGATGCTACTCGCCATACATGGGTGTATCCTATGAAAGCAAAGAATGAAGTATTTTATTGCTTCGAAGCATTTTTAGCTATGGCTGAAAATTTTTCTTCACAAAAGCTTTTGACTCCATGCATGGATCATGGTGGTGAATACATGTCACATGAGTTTAATGCTTTTCTTCATGAAAAAGGTATTTCACACCAATGTATGGTGTCATATACACCTCAGCAAAATGGTGTTGCCATGCGTAAAAATAGAACACTTCTTGAAATGACATGATGTATGATTAAAGGAAAGCACCTTCCTGATAAGTTTTGGATGGAAGCGGTCATGTGTGCAAATTATGTGTTGAATCGCTGCCCTACAAAAGCATTGAGAGCATCAAGTTGACCAACTGACATCAATACAATCCCCACAATGTCACACTGGTAAGAGTCACCAAGTCTCACGGTACCAAGAGACTTTGCTACATAATTAGAGAACCATTCTCTATGTGATGCCACATGGAAAGAAGCACCAGAATCTAGCAGCCACATGTGGGAAAGAGAATCAACCATAAGAGCCTCAATTGGCACAATACTATCAAGTGTCAACACATCAACATCATCAGAAATAACATTAGTTTCTTATCTTCGCAGTCCAAGTAGATGGTCCAGGTAATTGTTTACCATGCCCATCAACATTGTGTCCTTTACCTTTAGCATTCTTTAATGCATAACAGTTTTTCTTCATGTGTCCTTTCTTATGACAATAATGGCATTCGATATCCCTCTTCCTTGATTCACTTCTACTCTTATTCCCTTGACCATTCTTTTCCTTGTTCTTGCTCCTGCCACATTGCTGATTCTTTCCTTGGTAAGAATCACGAACATTATATGCATCTCTACTCTGCGTGCCAACCATAGATTTTCTATGAATCGCCTCACTCAAGAATGCTCCACATATGTCATCATAGATGAGTTTACCACCAAGTGCACTATTGCTAATAGCTATGCAAAACATATCCCATGATGATGCCAGGATGCATAACAACAATACTACTTTCATTTCATTATCCATATCCATTTTTTGAGCCTATAACTGGGAAAATATAGCATCAAAAACTCATTTAGATGAGAAGCAACACTATCTGTGTCCTTCATGTGAAGCTCATATAATTTTCTCATCAGATGCACTTTATTTGATGCCGTCTCTTTTTCATATGTATTGCATAACTTCTTCCAAAGCTCCTATGCACTTTCGCAGTCTAATATTGTAAAGTAAACATTATCTGCTAAGTGCAATCGAATGGTAGACCTCGCCATTTCATCAAACTTATCCCAGTCATCTTCATCCATGTCAACAGGCTTCTTTGAAATCCCACTTACTAGCATCCATTCCCTCCTTTGAATCAGACATCTTTAATCTGATTCTTCCATAGAGCAAAGTTTGTGCCATCAAATTTTCGGATCTCAAAATGGTTTTTGCCCTGCAAACTCTGATGTTTTAGGCTCAAAAACCTGCACAAATTTGCAATGATTGCTCCCACCAAAACTGAAAAGCTTTTGAGAAACCTGTAGTTTTATAAGTGTGGCTGAAAACACAGCCTCAAAGGTTGATATTTATTATCGGAGAAGTACAAACAACAACCTTCTTGATGTTCTTGGACATGTGTGAGAAGAACTATGTACGAAAGTACTCCAAAATGGCTCCAAAAGACACCCCAAAATTGCTTCAAAAACAAGATTTGAAAGCAAAGAATGAAGCTTTGAGGGACCAAAACATGTTTAAGGTAATGTTAACCTTAGTCTTTCCCCTTTTTCAGACACCACATGAGTGTAGCTTAGTGGCAAGATATTGCCACAATTAAGCAAGCTCCGAGGGGAACACTATTGGGATGGGTGACCTCCCGAGAAGTACTGGGAACTTGTATCTTCCTTGATCGTTGAGGTCCTCCCTCACGCGCAGCCAACAGTGACTTTGGTGACTCGGATGACAAGGTATGCCAAGGTCTATGCTTTGGTCACCACCTTGGTGAAAGCCTTGGGTGGATGGGCAGGTGCTCGCTTCGCTCGCACAAAAGGAACAAATCTCTTGTGCCAAAATGCTCTAATACCAACAAAATATTTTGATGGTGATGCACCACAGTGTACTTTGCTTCTCGAGAGCTTCATGACAATATCCTTGGAGTAGAAAACTCAGCCCCTAGGGATGCACACGATACTCCACACAGAGGCTGCAGAATACGCAAAAAAACACAGTATGCATGGAGCACAAACACAAACTTCTTAGGTGTTACAAATGCGGTCGAAATTATAGTCTGTGACTGACTAGGCCACTATATGCTTTATTAAAGAACATATACAAAGAAGTGTCCGATGGCCATTCGGCCTTTCACATGGACACTAATGGTAACACTTTCCTTTTGGTTTTGTTGTTACCTGGCAATGATGAGTTGCTCTCATCATTACTTTCCATTTCAATATCTTCCTAGGCATCACTTTTTTTAGTATACTTTTTTATGAGTTTTTTATCATGGTTGTTTAATTCCTACACAAAAACTCTATCAGGGGTTTTCATACGATCATTATTATCAATAGGAGGGGCTTCAACAAAAGCATATGAGATGTGAGCTTTTGCACCCAATCCCCCTTCTCATTACTATTCCTTTTGATTTGGTCTTCAACATAGTTGTTCCCATTATCAAGATGAGGGTTAGGGTTAAAGTTCTTCTTTTCCTCTGTATTTCTATTCTCCCTTGAATTGAAAGGATTGGTTACTTCTTCCAGCAAGACATCATGTATATTGGTAGACTTGATGGATTTCTTTTTTAAAGGTTTGCTTTGGGGCTTGGGCTTAATTGGGGTGGTACTGGAGGTTCCATTCTTTGGGTACACCTCTTTATCCTTTTCACTATCTTCATTCTTTTTTACAAGCAAGGCACAATCCTTGATCAAATGTCCTTGTTTAAAACAATTGAAACAAGCATTAGGCAAATTCATATAGGTCACTTTTTGTTCATGAAGACACTTACCATCAAATTCCTTGATTATCAAGGAAGGTTTAATAGGCTTTGAGATATCCACTTCAATCATCACTTGAGGATCCCATTTTCGGTTAATGTTTCCTCTACTCCTTTGGCCTAAGACTTTGTCTATTAAGTTGCTTAATTTATCATTCCAAGAACTTTAGTAGGCTTGGGGCCTCTAGGATTAAATCTAGCAGACCATTTGAAGAATGAAATGGGAGTGCTCTTAATAATCCACTTCCCCTCATTAATAACTTTCAAAGCACTTAGGGCTTCATTGAAATAAAACAAGAAGTAATTGCTAGGTAAATACTGAATGTGCCTTACAAACAGTCCTTTAGCTTCCTAATTTATTTTCACCCAAGTTCTCAAGGTATCCAAGGCTGTTCTGGGCCCATGACACAACCCCATCACAAATTTTTCTCCTAAATGAGCTTGCCAAATGCCAAGAGCATTCCTTTCTATAACTAGCATGTCATCATCTCTATCAACAAATTCTTCTTCGAGACATATGCGATGTTCATCCACTATCTACTTACCTTTGTCTAGTAAATTAGGGTTATTGATAAATTTCATAGTTGGCATCCCAACAGATTTGAAGAGAGGATTAGAGTGTTGCTTATCTGCATCTACAAATGATTTTTATGGAGAACTAGGATGAAGCGCAGAGCCCCCAAGACCACCATTGGCATGACTTACAACCTTGCTTACCTCGACTACACCCATTCCATTGCTTGGTATGTTATGACCTAGACCCTCTGAGGAAGCTTGGAAGATTCTAGCTGGCACATTGTTAATAGCCAAGAGATGCTGAGGTGTTGATACCATGAAATCTTTATCATCCCTTCTCTGCGACCCAGAAGCCTTTGAGAAACCGTCTCTTAGAGCCTCATGCAGCAACATTCTCACTTGGCTACATGCCCTAGGGTGAGGGCTGAACATGCGAGCTAGCAGTCAAACACCTACCCTGGGGGGAGAAACATGTTGGAATTTGGGCCTCCAAGATCATTCCAAACTAAAACCTTTTGAGCATACACACTTAATTAATTAAGATGATAAGTGAGAGATAGAAAGAATGAGATCTTGAGACAAGGATAGAGAATGTAAGCTGAATCTTACTCACTATAAAATAGATGTTCAAATTACAACATGGGAGTACTACTCAACCATATAAAGTGGTGCACTCACTAATGGAAGAATATCCAAGAAGATGATGATACAAAATTTAGATTATGTTGAAATAATATGTGTGTGTGAAGTGAATGAGCAACGAAGCTAACCTTATTCTCACAAAATATTGTAACAAAATTGTAAATCAACCAACCCTAATTTTGAGATTAGGGTAGAGAAACCCTAAAAACAAAATATAAGGTTAACTCACAAAAGATAGTTACCACCACCTTGTAGAAGACTTCTTGCTCCAAGAGTGTAGCCTCTCCTTCACCAAAAATACACCTCCAAAGCTTCAGAATCTTCAAACTCTAGATTGAGATCTTTGAGTGATCACCTCCTCCAAGTGTGTGAGACTCCTCCTTGATCTCCTTGAGGGGATTGCTTGATGAGTGATTATCACATAATGAGCCAAGGCTCTCTTTATATAGTTTGTGTACTCCAATTAAAAGCAACTCTTCAAAAAGCTATCGTATGCGATCCACTTATCGTAAAAGCAATTTACAAATATAGTGCCGATTTGGTTTTCTAAAAAGAAAATTATTAAAGCTTCATGATCTACTGTCAGCCTGAATCGAAATCATGTTACCTCATTGAGAGTTGAACGTTTTAACCAATGCGCCACTTGCTTTTGCTTTGTATTTGCTTATACAGCATCTGTTTTCTTTTCTTTTAGCTTTTTAAAAGATGGTTTCACACTATGAAGTTCCAGGTTCACATGGAATAAAAACTATTGGACATTGATTCCAACAATCCCTCCTTCAATGTCACAATGGTACAAGCTTCGGTAACCTGCAAATCTTCTCATGACTATTTCTAGTCATTGCTTCTGTAAATATATATGCAACATTCTCACTAGAGGGAACATAAACCAGCTCAATGTGCTTCTTAGCTATCTGCTCTCGAATATAGCGGTAGTGTACCTCTATATGCTTTGTCCTTGCATGATGCACTGGATTCTTAGCTATAGCTATAGCACTCTGGCTATCTGAAAATATCTGAATGGGTTCATGTACTCTCACATCAAGATAATGGAAAATCTTTTGCAACCAAACTGACTCTAGAGTAGTTGTAAATGCTGCACGATATTCAGATTCACACGGTGAAGTGGCAATAGTGGGTTGTCTCTTCGAAAGCCATGAGATAAGACAATCTCCAAGATAAAAACAAAATCCACTAGTACTTCTTCTTCTGTCTCTATCACCTGCCCAATCAGAATCTGAAAATCCTTTTAGTAACAAATGTGTAGATTTTGAAAATACCATAACAAAATTTGAAGTTCCCTTCAAATATCAAAAGATCCACTTTACTGCTTTCCAATGTAACACTGTCGGATTCTACATGAACCTTGATACTTGAGAAACTGCAAAATGTATATTAGGACGTGTATTACACAGATATATCAAGCAACCAACTGCTTGACTTTATAAAGTAGCATCAAATGGCTCTGCATCTGCTACCATTTGTAAAGACATGTTCTGATCCATAGGTGTTTGCATAGGTTTAGAATCACTCATCTGAAACCTCTCCAAAAGTTTCTCAATGTACTTTTGTTGTGTCATATAGATACACTTATCTCGAAATAGAAACTGAATCCCAAGATAATAATGCAAAATGCCTAAATCATTCATATCAAATGTTTGCTTCAATTGTTCTTTGAACATTCTCAAATCTTCATATCTGGGACTTGTGACTATAATATCATCCACATAAATGATTGCTATAATCATCATACCTATTTCAACTTTGACATAAAGAGTTGGAGTTGCATCTGAGTTATGGAAATCAATGGACAAAAGACATGTATGTATCTTTTCATACCATGCTCTAGGTGCCTGTTTTAAACCATACAAAGCTTTTATAAGCTTACACACTAAGTGTTCTTTACCTCTCTCTTCAAGACCTTATGGTTGCTGAATATACACATCCTCGTGTAAATCACCATTAAGAAAAGCAGTCTTAATGTCAAGTTGATATATGCCAACCAAAATGTGCTGCTAGAGCAAGTATTGACCTAATAACAATCATTCTAGACGTAGGAGCAAACGTCTCATCATAATCAATACCTTTTTGTTATGCATATCCTTTGAAAACTAATCTTGCTTTGTACCTGTCAGTAGTATCATCTGCTTTCCTTTTGATTTTGAAGATCCATTTTACACCTATATCTTTCTTTCCCTCTGGTAACTCACATAGATGCCAAGTTTGATTCTTATGAATAGAATCAATCTCTTCTTGCATAGCTTTTCTCCAAATAGGAATGTTAAGTGCATCTTTAACACATGCAAGTTCATCCTCAATCATTGTAAGTGCCAAAATATCATGAATCTCAAAGTCTTCAGGAAAAGTTACATGATCTCTTTGTTGTTGCTATCTAGTCTGACTTCTTGTTCTTATATGATCTTGTTGTTGTTGTCTAGTCTGAATCCTTGTTCTTCTGGTAAAAGTCTTTATACTACTATCTTTCCAAGTCTGATATAACCAAGTAGGTGTATCCTTAAATAGTGGTGAAACTCTTTTTGACCCTTCCGCTTCCACAGGTTCTGGAACTTGTCCTGCCAAGGTACTAGGACTTTCTAGAACTCTAACTTCTTCCATTTCTGGAACCAAAGTCTCTTATGGAACCGACTCTATAGAAGGTTGTGAAATTCCTCTTTCTTCAACTTTTCTTGAATCCTAGGAATTTTAACTCCCTCCTGATATGGCTGAATATGTATATCCAGAATCTTTCTAAAAAATCCATAATCATTTTCACTAATGAACTCTAGAATTTCTGCTTCTTTATCATAAACTTTATTTTCAACAATATAAGCATTACATGAAAGAATAACTTCACCTGTCTCTGGAACATAAAACCTGTATCCTTTACTCTCAACACGATATCCAATAAAAACATCTTTCTTTGCCTTTACATCTAGTTTGTCTCGGTCCTTTTTCTCAATATGTACATAAGAAAGTGATCCAAACACTTTGAAGTAACTCACATTAGGTTTTCTACCATAATAAGGTTCATAAGGTGTGATTACCTTTAAAGATTTTGTAGATGACATGTTCAAAATGTGATTAGTTGTATGTATTGCATCAAACTAGAATTTTGGTGAAAGCTTCTTGGATGCCATCATGCTCCGCATCATCTCAACAAGTACTCTATTCTTTCTTTCTGCAACACCATTCTGCTGAGGAGTATAAGCAATAGTAAGGTGTCGAGTAATACCTTTCATATCAAGAAATTTTTGAAACTCATTTGACAAGTATTCTCCACCTCTATCACTTCTAAGAATCTAGATAGTTTCCTAACTTTCATTTTCAACCATAGCTACAAACTTCTTGAACATAGGAAAGACTTCAGACTTCAACTTAAGACCATAGATCCATGAGTATCTTGTAAAATCATCAACGAATAGAACAAAATACCTGAAGCCTTGAATAGAGTTTACTCTCATAGGTCCATTCACATCTAAATGAATAATCTGCAATTTCCTTGTAGCTGTAATATGACCATGTTTCTTGAAAGGTAGTTTATGCATCTTACCTTCAAGACAACCTTCACATATTTCTGAATTATCTGGTAGCTTGAATGAGGGCAAACTCTCAACCATACCTCTATCTTTGATACTTTTGAGAGCTCCAAAACTAATATGTCCAAATCTTTCATGCCATAGCTTCATATCTTCCACCGGTGATGAAGATTTGATTGCATATGCTTGCTGATTTTTGACAATACAAAGATCCCTCCTCTATGCTCACCTTGTAAAATACACTTGTCATCTTTGTGTGATAAGACCTTACAAAGATCTCTCTCAAATACAACTTTAAAACCATCACCTAAAAATGAAGATATAGATACCATATTCTTCTTCATTTCAGGCACATAAAGAACATCTGAAATCTGAAAATTCCCACCTTCTCTTGACTTTGGGGTTACTGTACCTATTCCCACAACATCCAAATCATTGCCATCTACAATAGTAACTCTTCTACCTAAAGAATAGGAAAGAGAAGAAAACACATCTTTGCAACCTATCATATGCTTTGTAGCACCTAAGTCAAATATCCAAGGACTTGCTGAAAGAACTTGTAAAGCTACCTGATCAAAAGCTACTTCCTCAATGGTGATACAGGCATAAGAATCACCTTGAGATTTCCCTTTTTTATCATCTTCAGCAACATTACCTGATGCCTTTTTCTTTTCTGTTGCAATCCTTTTATAACATGCTGACTTAAAATGTCGAGGTTCCTGCAGTAAAAACATATTACTTCCTTCTTCTTAGAAGACTTCTCTTTAGATGTAGTAGATATAGAATCTGAAGTAGAAGGTGAGAGGGACCTACTTTCCTTCTTGGATTGTTTTTCCTTCTTATCCTTCTTCTTCTTTTTTCCCTTTGATGAAGATAAAAGTGCTTCTTCATTCTCTTCCATTCCCTTCAATTGATCTTCATCTTGAAGTAACAAGAATTCTAACTCTTCAAATGTAACCTCTCTATCTCTTGTGGTAAGGGCAAGAGTGGTTATAAAAGACTGATATGAAATAGGAAGTGAATTAATCAGCATATTTACCATTTCTTCATCTGATATCTCAACTCCTACATTTAGAAGTTGATATCTCAAGTCAACGAGTCTCATAATGTGGGTTTGAGTTGACTCACCAGCCTTCATCCTTGTATTTGTTAGTTGTCTCCTCAAGTGAGCTTTCCTAGCAGGATTTGTTCTCTGAAAAAGACTCTGAAGCTTCAACCAAGCTTTTCTAGAACTTCTGCAAACTCTGATCTGTGGTAGAATATGCTTTTTAACACTCATTGCTATGAATGAGAGTGCTAAAGCATATCTAGCATCCCACCTTGCTTGATCTTCAATAGGAGGAATTGTAGGTAAAGACCTACTTGTGATTCTAGATGTCGAAGTAGTTACCTCTTCTTCATTTGGTTCTGTAATAGTAATTCCAGTACCTTTTGAAGCTGCTATGGCTCCTTCTTTGCCTTCTCGTCTGGGTCTTGTTAAGGATCCATTGATGATACTCCATA
Source organism: Ceratopteris richardii (assembly GCA_020310875.1). Taxonomy (NCBI): domain Eukaryota; kingdom Viridiplantae; phylum Streptophyta; class Polypodiopsida; order Polypodiales; family Pteridaceae; genus Ceratopteris; species Ceratopteris richardii. The sequence continues at coordinate 69,052,495 of CM035434.1, forward strand.
AATCCTTTGTCACTAAAATATTCATCATCATGAAACTCCACATGGGATAATTAGAAGATCCATCCAACTTGTCCTCAATCTCAATTCTAATCTCACTCATCTTAACTAAGTGTGTATGTCAATTATGCTTCGATACCAAGTGTTGGAATTTGGGGCCCCAAGACCGTTCCAAACTAAAACCTTTTGAGCATACACACTTAATTAATTAAGATGATAAGTGAGAGATAGAAAGAATGAGATCTTGAGACAAGGATAAGGAACATAAGCTGAAGCTTACTCACTAAAAAATAGATGTTTAAATTACAACACGGGAGTACTACTCAACCATATAAAGTGGTTCACTCACTAATGGACGAATATCCAAGAAGATGATGATACAAAATTTAGATTATGTTAAAATAATCTGTGTGAAGTGAATGAGCAACGAAGCTAACCTTACTCTCACAAAATAGTGTAACAAAATTGTAAATCAACCAACTCTAATTGTGAGATTAGGGTAGAGAAACCCTAAAAACAAAATATAAGTTTAACTCACAAAAGATAGTTACCACCACCTTGTAGAAGACTTCTTGGTCCAAGAGAGTAGCCTCTCCTTCACCAAAACTCCACCTCCAAAGCTTCAGAATCTTCAACCTCTAGCTTGAGATCTTTGAATGATCACCCCCTCCAAGTGTGTGAGACTCCTCCTTGATCTCCTTGAGAGGATTGCTTGATGAGTGATTATCACATAATAAGCCAAGGCTCTCTTTATATAGTTTGTGTACTCCAATGAAAACCAAACTCTTCAAAAAGCTATCGTATGTGATCTACTTATCGTAAAAGCAATTCTACGAATACAACGCCGATTTGGTTTTCTAAACAAAAAATTAATAAAGCTTCACATCTACAGTCAGCCGGAATCAAAATCACGTTACCTCATTGAAAGGTGAACGTTTTAACCAATGCGCCACTTGCTTTTGCTTTGTATTTGCTTATACAATATTTGTTTTGTTTTCTTTTAGCTTTTTAAAAGATGGTTTCACACTATGAAGTTTGAGGTTCACATGGAATAAACACTATTGGACATTGATTCCAACAAAACACTTGCCCAAGGGTCTGGTAACGAGAGACACAAGCTAGGGTTCCATGATTGCATTGTTGAACGACAATAGATTGACGAAAAGTTCTCAAAGGAAAAAAATTTATGAAGCTATCTCCTTATCAAAGGGCATATAGATGGAACCCACTAGAGGAATCTTCTAACAATGTCAATGGCTTGAGACAATTGCTTTTTACTCGGCATCCAACAAGAAAGAAAGTAGGTAAGAGTGGGAAGGAGATAATGTTTAAGAACAAAAACAAAATTCCTAAGGTGGCTTGGGATACTTGTTGTAGAAGTAAAGAAGAGGGAGAGCTCCGGGTTTTTTGTCTTGTTAAAATGTCTCATAACATGTCGACTAAGTGGATTCTCAGAGCTTCAATTTCTAAGGATTTTTGGGCGTGCCTCACTAAAAGAAACTATGATAAGTTTAGGCTTAATAATTATAAAGCTTGGAAAAACATTCAATTGTGGGATATCATTGTCTCACCTTGTTTTTGTTATTCCTACAAGTAGCAGACTCGTTTGTAACTTCTGGAAGGCCTCAATGTTGGTTAAAAAAGAGTATTCTTTGAACCTTATTTTTGCTACTAACTATTGGTTCTTTCTTCAAGAGTCTATCTGGGCAGGGTGGTTGAAACACTAGAAAAACGAAAACATCTTTGTCAGAATGAACAAATGCAGGAAGACTGGTTTTGATTCTTGGAATAAGTTGATCAGGAACCATTCTGTGAGTAATGCTACTGAGATTGAAGAATTGCCTAATCTATACTCTAGTTGTAAACAGGTTCTCTTGGAGCAGAGATCTTTGCTCATGGAAAGATGGGAGATATGCAGTCACTATAGAGAGATCGACATTTATTTGGTGGTTGAAGATATGTACCTCAAGTTGAAAATGAGAAAGGTCCCTTACAAGCCACTGGTGGACAAGCTCAACAAGTCTTGGAGTCTTTCCTTGTCCCAAGCTCAGTAGACATATAGGTTCAAAAGCATATGGGCCTATCCCCTTGCTATCAAGCACACATTTTGGAGACTCTTGGATAACCTGTGCAGTTTGTTGGATAACTTCCAACTTGGGTATAAAGAGATCCTGCTTGGATCCACCAATAGAATGTATCTCCTCCTATGGCATCTTTAGAGATTAGCTATTCTTTGGTGTATATGGAATAGCATAAATAATTGTGTATTTAAATCCTCTTAGAAGGATCTTCGCTTCTCTTGTATAAGGGAAATGAGGAGAATAGGTCTTCAATGTATCAGTTTTGTATTAGAGCCCCCCCCCCCCCCCCCCCTAAGAATTTAGGTACGTTCATTATCTACAATAAACATTATCCCAATTGGAAGAAGACTCTTCTTATGTTGTATTATGGCAAGAGGTTCTCCATGTATTATGTTATATTTGATTGAGCTATACTTGTAAGATATGGGCTTGTCCCCATGCATAGCTTGTAACTCTTCACTAATATTCAAGAATAAGCTACATGAAGAAGGAAGAACAAGATTTTCTTAGGCCAAACTATAATCAAGAATAAGCTACATGAAGAACGAAGAAGAAAAACAAAAAAACCCTAGCGAGGTTCCTTGGCCCTAGTGGGATGGTCTCTTTCTCCTCGGGGCCTTGACCACTCTTTACTATGCCCTCCCGAACTGGGGGAGAATGTCATTGCAAGATGCCCTTGGAACTCGTTATGCTCAATCTATTGCGTAGTCTAACTTGGTGCAGCCTAGTTTGTGTTTTGCTAAAGATGCATGATCTCTCCAAATGGTCCAAGCAAAGGTAATGCAATGTTCTAGAATGATACTCCTTCTATTGCAGGTGTTGGATCTCCAATAAAGTCTTTTGTTAATGCTTTGAAAGCACAACATGCATATGATAATCCTCTATTCAACAATGTTGGCCCACTAGGTAATTTTGATCCTTGGTTTGTGATCCTTGGTTTGTTGATTATATTTTGGCCCAAATAAGCATTAGAGTTATCATTGGGTTATGTCACAATCACATACCTTCTCAAGAGATATTGAAGCAATGTATCAAGGTCAACTAGGAGAATAAAGGGTTGATAGTCAAGCATATACAATATCTTCCAAATAACTATTTCTTGTTCTTTTTTTTGAGTTAGACATCTGCGAAAGCATGCAAACAGCACAAGGAAGAAGAAGAAGCTTGGAGCATAACACACAATACTCGATGTATTACCACTAGAATGTACAAAGATAAGTAGCTCGTTAGGGCAATAGGTGTATATACAAGCCGAGGAAAAAAAACCTCCTAATGAGGGAAAAAAGTGCCCCAACGATACACACATCACTACCTAAATATATCAACAAATCCCCCCTAGGAGTGATGTGGTGAACAAGGAGTTAGCACTCATGTATAAGGAAGTGCCAAGCTATGTGGAATCAATCCACAAAAGGAAGTAAGCCCAAAGCTTTGCGGAAAGCTTCAAACTTCTCCCTAGGCAGAGCCTTCGTGAAAAGGTCTGCAATTTCTCCTGCATGGGCACATATGCCAAGCTAATCTCCCCAACAGAGAACCTCTCCCTGGCATAATGATAATGCACCTCAATGTGCTTAGTGTGAGCATGGAACATAGGGTTCCTCGCAACAACCAATGCACTCTGACTGTCGATGAAGATGGTGCTGGCAGAAGATTATTGACCAACACCCAAATCAACCATAAAGCATCTAAGCCACGCACACTCAAAAGTCGCTCTCAAAGCTACCCTATACTCAACCTCACAACTGAAAGTGGCCATAGTGCTTCTTGCTCAACCAAGATATACATGAGCTACCAAGCATGAAGCAAAAGCCACATGCAAATCTGGCGGTAGTGATCCCCCCTTGGGATAAAGCAACCCTAGTAGATGGGTACCACTTAAGTAGCGAAAGATGCACTTAACCGCCTACCAATGCTTGACACCTGGGCAATGCATAAACCTGCTCATCTGTGAGACAAAAAACTGATTATCTGGCCGGGTAATGCATAAGTAAATTAAGCATCCAATAGCTTGCTGATAGAGAACAACATCAAATGCATCTCCATAATCATGAAGACTCAATCGTAAACCTGTCTCCATAGAAGTGGCAATAGGTTTACAATCTTCAAGGCCAAAATGCTGCAATAATGTGTCAATATATTTCGTTTGACACAAAGCTATTCCACCATCAACTTGCATAAATTGAATGCCAAATAATGATGCAAATGCCGCAAATCAGACATCTCAAATGAGGCATGTAAATCAGACTTAAAATAATCAATATTCTTCTCAAGAGGACCAGTGAGCAGCATGTCATCAACATACACAACAATGATCACTAGCACATCATTAGCACGCTTAACATATAAGGTGCTTTCAGCTGGACATGGTCTTGAGAACTATACCCAACAAAAATACATTTTACTGCTTTATCATCCAATTTCTTGTGATGATGTTCAGGCACTAATGCATATGCTAGACAACCAAAAACACACATGCAAGCAACAAATGGCTTACGACCATGCCAATCCTCATATCAAGTGATAGACTATAGTGCTATAGTGGGATAGTGATTAAGTACATATGTTGCACACATGACAGCCTCAAGCAAGAAACTATGTGGTAAAGCTTGACTCTTGACCATACACCTCGCCATCTCCATGAGTGACTTGTTCTTCCATCTATCAACTCCATTCTATTGAGGTGTATATGGCATTGTACATTGATGTTTTATCCCACATTCAACCATAAATGCATTAAAGTCGGAAGACATATATTCCCCCCCCGATCAGAATGGAAGGTGCCCATTTTACATGCTGATAGATTTTTATCCAAAACCAAAAACTGTTTGAACACTTGGAAATTTGCTTTCAATGGATATACCCATGCATGCCTAGGAAAATCATCAATGAAAGTCACAAAGTAAAGATAGTTTCCAAAAGAGGGTATCTACATAGGACCACAAACATCACTGTGAGCAAGCTGCAATTTTTGTGTAGCTCGAACAAAACCATCTTTTGGGAATGAGGAACATTGCATTTCGCCCAAAATATAGCCTTCACATACATGTTTACCAGGCACCTCAAGTTTGGGCAAAGAGGACAATATTTTAGATTTCTACAAGCATAGCAAACTAGCAAAATTCAGATGACCAAAACATGCATGCCAAAGCTTTGCATCTGACATAGCCTGAGAATCATGTACTACACATATTGAATCATTCACAGATCTTTCATAGTCTATGAGCTTATATAGCCTACAACATAAAATGCCAGAAGCAATAATCACGTCACCATTTGAGAGGTCATGAACTGTACATCTGTCATCAACAAATTTCACAACCAAACCAATCTTGGCTAAAGCTGAAACTGATAACAGATTCTTCTTGATCCCTGGCACAAATAAAGCATCTGACAAAGTGAAAGAACTACCATCAGTAGTAGTCAAAATGATCTTACCAACTCCCATGATAGGATAAGAGGAGTTGTTGGCACATGTGACAACATTATGTGTAGGGGCAAGAGTGAAGTGAAGAAACTGTGTTGCGAGGTAATATGTTTGGTTGCCCCCACTATTGAAATACCAAACATCTAAGTCTACTGCAGACCTACACTGCTCATGAGAAATGGGTCAAAATTTCAAACAGTAGTAAATGCCCATTCTTCATTCTGCACAAGATTAGTAGAATTTGTTTTTGATGTAGAGGCCTCTACAACAACGATTCCAGCCTCCTTTTTCTTTGCCTCTTTAGCGGCCAGTTTTGGATAGCTCTTAATGACATGATCATTTGCTTTATAGTATTTGCAAAACAATTTTTGCTTTTCTGATTTCTTCTCATCTTTGTCTTCCTTCTTCGATTTTGCAGAATTAGCATATTTTTACTTACTAGTAGATGAGCTCCATTTACCTTTGCCCTTCTGACTAGCCGAGAAAGCTTGATCTACAACACGCATAATAGACCTATTCTGCCTAGATTGATCTTCCTGCAACAGAACAGAAACGAACTCTTCAAATGTTAAGGCATTTGGATTTCCTTTCATCATCAAATGAAGAGTAGAAGCAAAACTCTGATATGAGTTGGGAAGACCATTCAAAATAGTCTGCACAAGTGAACTATTAGGAAGGACTTCATTAGCAGAAATCAATTGTTTCTTCAAATCCTTGATCTTTATCAGAAAACTGTCCATAGAATCACCTTCATTCATGTGCTCACTCTCCAACTATTTTCAGAGATAAGCAACACGAGCCTCATTCCTAGCCTGGTACAATGTGGTAAGTGTATCCCAAGCATCCTTAGCTGTTCTACAAGAGCAATTGTGAGGAATAATGGTGCGTTTGATAGACAAAGCTATCAGTGCCTGCACAAGCACTGTGATAATGTGTTTGGAGGCCAAAACGAGCTCAGATCACGATTTTGGCACCACACAGCAAAGTTGTTTTGATCTCCTAATCACCTTGATTATGTGTACCAAATTTCCTGTGATTTTGAGACTTTGACTCGAGGAGTGTCAATGATGCCCTAGATGAAGCGGTGACCTGCTCTGATACCAATTATTGGAGTTAGATGTTTATGGAAGCACGCAAACAACACAAGGAAGAAGAAGAAGAAGCTCGGAGCACAACACACAATACTGAATGTATTACCACTAGAATGTACAAAGATAAGTAGCCTTTTAGGGCAATAGGCATATATACAAGCTGGGGGAAAAAGCCTCCTAAAGAGTGAAAAAAGTACCCTAGTTGTCCTAGAGTGTTCACACACATCACTACCTAAATATATAAACACTTTTTTAGAACTCTATTAGTGCCATGAAATTCATAAGTGAGGGCCAATGGTTAATTGAATTTACCCCAATTATTTTTAAAAGTGGTTTGTGGGGTTTAACCCTAGAGGTTCCATGCCTACCAAGGTGCCTATTTGGGGGGACTACCTTGACTTGCCTGTGGAAATTTGTCCTTAGATTGTCATTCTAACTGGTCTCATACGTAAGGTGTTAGGCCAAAGGACTAGGGAAAATATGAATCCCAAATGTGATCCCCAAGTCATGATTGAGGTTGATATTGCTAAGCCATTTAAAATTGTCCTTTTCATTAAAGACTCAGATGTTCAGATTTTACATGAACAAAAATTCTTTAATAGAAAACTTCATACTGCATGCTTCAATTGCTATAAATAGGGAGATCTGATTAAAGATTGTCCTCTCTTAATACAACAAAATGATCTAGATGCAGAATCCAAATCAAAACCTCAAGTGGAGACCTTAGTTAGTAAGTATACTCAAAACTCTTTGGGAACCAAAAAGTCTAATGTGAAGTTTTAGAAGAAGAAGTCTAATAAGTGGGTGAATAATTATGATGTTATTTTGGAAGAATTCTCTAACCCTTTCGATCATATTCATTCGAGTGATAAAAGAAATGTTGATAACAAGGACAATGTAGAGCATAATGTTTCCAATAATGACTCGAAACAGTCCAAAATTCACCTAAAGATCTTGAGAATGATGGATGGACTCAGGTTACAAGTAAGAAAAAGCATTTGGATGGTTAATATTTCCCCTTCCTTCAATAACATAAATACTATTGAGAATTGTAGTATTGTTGACCCTGTTTTTTCTCAAGAATTCAATGCTTATGACCGAAATAAGATTAATGAATTGGTCCAAAAAAGATTCATCTTAGGAGGATATCAATGTGACCCAATGTGATGTAGGATGTTCTTCTAGTTTTGAAAATAGTAAATATAAAAGGAAAGTCCCTTTAAGTATCTATGTCTCCATGGCCAAGCCTACCAAGAATTACAAAAAATAATGATATGGTTATTGGTTTTCTCCGATTGTTTTTATGTTGTTGTCTCCACCCTTCCCTTGGTCATTTACATGCATATGGCTAGGAATCTCTTTCTCAATATTAAATTTATGTCGATTTGCTCTAACAGTAATTGCAAGGCTAATTGGAGTCCTAAAAGGTATCATGGTTCTAAATTCTATTGCTCTCTTGAGTGCAATATGAGTGTGAATTGGCTTATGGTTATTTTGGGTTTTAGTTTTTGCATGCTTTTCTATCATGCAGCTAGTTAAGTTTGTCTCTCTTAACATCAAGGGGCTGACTAATCCAATCAGGGCTAAGGTTGTTAATAACTGGCTGAAAGAGTTATCTCTAGTTCCTTACATTATCTATCTGTAGGAAGTTATAATTGTTGGGTATAAGTTGCTTTCTAACCTAAGAATTTTATGCCCTAATCATACTTGGGACTACTCTAAGCATGTTTCTAGTAAGGGTGGTACTGCTTTTGGCATTGCTTTGTGTATTGACCATGTTATTATTGATACTCTTATGAGCCCTACCAATCATTGGGTTGCTTTGAAGTGTCCCGGTCATCTTAATTACATTTTTGTGAGTATCTATGCTACTAATAACTCTTTTGATAGAGCTAGTTGTTGGAATGAGTTGTCTCATCTTAGTGGGGATCTTTTACTTTTGGGGGATTTCAATGGTCATTGTCTCCCAAGATAGATACGATAATAAGGAAAACATGTTACAAGGCAGTGACAAAGATGCTTGGTATAACTTGATGTGCATTAAAAATATTGTTGACTTCTCTTCCAATTATGGGCTTACCTAGAATAATAGGAAAAAAAATACCTACCTAATTGCTAGACTTGACAAAGGGTATTTAGAAGTTAAAAAGCTTCAAGAGCTATGGCAAGTCAACCATGACCTTGATCCTACTTTACACATTTTTGACCGTGCTCCTTTGATTTTCAAAATGTATAGAGGTTGTTCCAATTGTAGGGTTCCATGGCCTCACCTAGAGGCTTCCCTACTTAGAATTCCTTGTGTTATAGATAAGACTAAAAGAATCTTTGTTTATCACTTTAGTAATGGTGTTCCTCCCTTTATTACCTTGAAAAGATCTATCCATGATGTTTAGAAGCTCTTCACTCATTACAAGCTAATGGCCAAGCTAATTAGATTCAAAAGAAGGATGATGATTATGAAAGAGCTTGAAGAAATTAGGGGTTCTCTCCGTAATGATTCCATTGTCAACTAGAGGGTCCTTTATCTTCATGAGAGATTGAGATATGAAGAAAGGTCCAAGTGGGCATGCTATCAATGTTCATGAGAATTTGTAGGAGTTTGTTTGCTTCTTTACCAATGTTTTCTCTATGGCTCCAAAGTGGGGAGGAGGACATCTAGAGAGCTAGGGTCCTCATTGGTTTTAAAAGGAAAAAAAATTGATTCCTTAGGGACTGGCTTCTATCCTGGACTTTACCCTCACTGTCAATGGGGTTAAGGAAACCATTAGTGAAACTATGTAAATCTCCTTGTTTTGATGGGATATCTAATGAATTCTTCTTGGAAGTTAAGGATTTTTTTGATCCCCTTCATTCTCTTGATCTATCAAGAAGCTATGAAGAGAGGTTTTTTTCTATCTTTATCAACCCTTGTGTGATCAAACTTGTACATGAAAACTCAAGGATGACATTAATAATTGGACACCTATTTCACATCTGACTTCTCTCTACAAAATATTGTTATATTTATGAAACAATGGAATGTTATATGGATTTTAATGTCTTGAGGGTTTTAATGTGACTTGTGTTTTGATTTAGCAGGTGAAGACTCATGAGGGTGTGAATGTGTGTGGACTTATTCAAATATTTTTGGAGATATTTAGAAGATATTATTTTAGTTATTTTTTGTAAAAATAATAGATCACTTCAAAAAGTGATGTTTTTTGTAAAAATAGTAGATCACAATTTTGTAAATAAAGGAGATTTTCATAAAAGCATGCTTTTGGAAGTGCTTCCCTCATGTATCTTCTATTCAAGACGTAATGAAAAATACCTATAAATACACATACTCTGGTAGACTCATCCATCAGAGTATGGGGGGGGGGAGATTGTACCCAGTACGATGTCAAGTCTCTTGTCTCTTTCTATTCTTTGAGTACTTTTGTGAGATTTTGTTTCTGTACTATCCTCCATGTATGTGCATCTGTGGGATCCGATTAACACTGGTATCATAGCCAAGGCACATCTGCGGAGGTGGTTTCTCAATGTTCGGTCGTGATTCGTGACATCCACTCATGAATCAGCAACTATCTCAACTATCCGGTCCAGGCTTTCGTTTATCAAGTTTGTTTTTTTTTTTAATTTGCCGGTTTGTTTTTTTGAATTTTTTCAAATTTGGTACTGTGCACTATGCTCCTATCACACTGTGCACTTTGCTTACTGTACTCACTATACTAATTGTACCCCCTATGCTCCCTATGCTCACTATGCTCACTGTGCTCACTGTACTCATTGTACTCACTGTACCCCTTGTGATCATTGTACTCATTGTACCCATTACACCCCCTATGCTCATTGTGCACTATTCACTTTTCGAGTTTAGTTTAGTTATCAAATTAGTTTATCAAGTTCATTTATCATTTGGTTACTCCTTCATCTTACTCCAAGGCATCGATTAAGGCATAGAACTATGGCATAACTTTGGAATCTTTGGCTTCTCTGGAACTCATGGTTCCCTTTGGTTCCATTGGCAATGTGTGAAACAATTGTAACTTATGAGTGGCAATAAGTGCTTAGTTATTTCCCTAGTTAGCTTACTTATTTCTCTAGTTAGCCTACTTAGTTCCTTTTAGCATGTAGCGGATTTGAACCCACATCCTCGTACTTCCAAGAGATAAACTTTATCCACTAGCCTATTTTCACCTATTGATACCCCATCCCTTTTAATTAATAGTTAACACAACTTTTAACACTCTTCATCTTATTTATTTATTTATCTATTCAACACTCTCATTTATTTAATTAATTAATTTATTATTATTATTTATCAAACACTCTTATTTATTTTATTTATTTATTTATTCATTATTATTATTATTATTATTATTTTTATATATATACACTATTGTTAAAATCCTTTTCACATGCTTAGTCCTAGGTTTTGGTTCTATATAAGGCCATGGACCCTACCCAAAATAGTGAGGATTTTGGTACATCACCCCTACCTAGAGCTCCAATTGAGCAACAATTAGAGCTTTTGTGGCACGAACTCCAACATGCCCAAAAGGAGATTAAGGAACACGATTCTGCACTCCAACAAGTGGAGAGTGATGATAATAACCTAGATAAGGTGGTGAAGGCCATTATCACTACTCAAGAACAAGGCACGCAGTCCAAGATTGGTGCAAAAAATTTCCAATTTTTGCAATTCGATGGGCAAAAGGATGGCCAATTTGTTCTTTGATGGCTATCCCAATTTGATTATTTTTATTCTGACGAATCATATTCTGAACTTGAAAAAGTGAAATTTGTTACTAATTATTTGGTGGATAAGGCCCAATTATGGTGGAATGTTTTGCGACATAGCACTGATCGACCCACCACATGGGTTGCATTTCAAGAAAAGATCAAGCAATCCTTCATTCCTCCTCAGTTCCACTTACATGCTCGTCGATCATGGACAACTTTTGGATGGAAAGATGGAGATACTATGTCCACCTACACTGAACATTTTTGGCAATGACTACCACTTATTCATTCGCTTGAAATGATCCCTGAAGATACCTTGCAATGGAAGTTGAAGCCTACAAAACCTCCAACCCTTCACACCACGACAATGGATGCTCAACAAAAGAGGCCCCGTATCACTTGTTGGCATTGTGGTAATTTTGGCCATACTAAAGATAAATGTAGGTTCCGAACTAGCGACATGAAGCCTTTCAGAGCTCAAGTACATAACATGAAGGTGGTTCTTGAAGACATTCAACTTGATTGGATTGAAGAAGCATTGGAAAAGGATCTAAGTACCTGGGGTAACGAAATTTATATTCATTCTTTAATTTTCATGCAAGGTAATATTAATGGTAAAGTTGTTAATATTTTACATGATGATGGTAGTTCGTATGATTTTATTTCTCATACACTAGTGCAAGATATCCAATTAAACCCACTTCCTTCTATGCATAAAGTTAAGGCTGCATTTCAAGGAAATAGATATAATGTTACAAGTGAAGTGCATAATGTTCATATTTGTATAGGTTCATACATAGATGAACACACATTCTTAATTGCTCCTTTGCAGTCCTATGATGTTATACTTGGTATGCCTTTTCGTCGTCATTATAATCCGTGCATTGATTATCATACACACACAATGAGGTTTAAGTTTAACAATTAAGATATTTCTTTGTCTCCAATGCATGACTTCCAACCAGTTCCATTAATTAGTCATACCCAAGTAAAACGTGCATTTGGGAAAGGCTACAATTCATGTATTGTCTTTGTTAATAACATAGTTGATTACACACATACACTTCCTAACACACATAAATCATTTATGGATTCTTATAAGGATTTTTTTATGGCTGATTTTCCTTTTAAACTACCTCCTTCTAGGGGATCTATTGACCATAGTATAGACTTAATTCTTGGTAGTTCTCCTCCCCACAAAGCACCTTATAGGCATGGACCTTTACATCAACAAGAAATAGCTAATCAAGTCAAGGATCTACTCCACAAAGGCCTTATAAGACCTAGTTCTTCTCCCTTTGGAGCACCTATTCTCTTAGTGGAAAAGTAGAACAAGACTTATAGGATGTGCAGTGACTATAGAGTGTTCAATAAGATCACAATTAAAAATAGATATCCTATTCTTAGGATAGATGATATGCTAGATAAACTTCGTGAAACATGTGTTTTTAGAAAAAAAGATCTTAAATATGGTTATCATCAGATAAGAATGACACAAAATGACATTTACGAGACTGCCTTTAGAACTCAAATTGGTCATTTTGAATTATTGGTAATGCCTTTTGGACTCACCAATGCACGTGCTACATTTGCACGTATGATGAATAACATTTTTCTTGATTACCAAGCTTTTGTTCTTGTTTTCTTTGATGATATACTTGTCTATAGTGAGAATGATAGTAACCATGAAAATCATTTAGCATTCTTTAATTTGTTGTGCAAAAATAAACTTTATACCAATCCTGAAAAGATTTATTTCTTCCAAAAAGAATTAGAATACCTAGGCCATATTGTTTCTAGCAAGGCATTCATGTAGATCCAAAGAAAATTAAAGTAATTGAAGAATGGCATGTACCTCAAATTGTGAATGATGTATGCTCTTTTTTAGGGTTAGCTAGTTTTTATAGAAATTTTGTAAAAGGTTTTTCTTATTTAGCACTTGCAATCACATTATTATTGAAGAAAAAGCTAAAATTTTCATGGGGATTAACACAACAAAAATATTTTGAAAAAACTCATACATGCACTCTCATGCCCCTGCATTTACCAAATGTTGCACAACCTTTCCATGTAGTTACATATGCTAGTGGTTTACGTATAGGTGATATATTAATGCAAAATGATCATCCCATTGCATTTGAAGTAGGAAACTTAAACCTTCTGAAAAGAATTATAGTACACATGATAAGGAACTTTTAGCAGTTGTGCATGCTTTAAAAATTTGGAAACATTACCTTATGGGTTCTAAAGTTCTAATCAAAATAGATTGACATGCTATTAAACATTTGATTTCAGATAGACACATTAAATGGGTTTCATTCATACAAAATTTTCAACCTATGATTCAATATCAACCTGGCAAAGCTAATGTTGTAGCTGATGACCTTAGTCATTTTCCATCCTCACAAACAAGTACTGTTTCAATCAATAATATCTCTTTTGTTCATATTCATTCATTTCATGACATTATTCCTTTTTATGCATCTGATTTGTATTTTTCACAAACATGGAATGCTTTCAATAATTCTACAACATTTAGTGAGGATCACTACACTTTTCATAATGGATGCTTGTATTTCCAAAACAAGTTATGCATCACACAAGGTTTTAAATAATTTGTTATGAAAGAGATGCATGAACCACCGTATATGGGTCATAGGGACATAGATATTATTATTTCTACGTGTAAAGTTGTTTTTCCTTTGGCCAAACATGGAAAAGGATATTGCACATTATGTTTCCCATTGCACTCTATGTCAACATGTGAAACGACATCATGGTAAAGCATTTTGATTATTAATGCCACTTCCCATACCTAATGGACCATGGGGAACAAATTTCTATGGATTTTATTTTTGGTCTTCCAACAGCTTCATCTCATAATGATATGATTTGGACAATTGTTGATAGGTTTAGTAAACGTGTAAATTCATTCCTTGTAAAAAAAACTCTTTTTGTACCTCAAGCTACTAAATTATTTATTAAATGTAGTTTTTTGCATCATGGTTTTCCAAAAGTTACTCTTTCAGATCGAGATGTTCATTTTTCTAATCACTTTTGGGTTGCATCATTTCAAAATTTGGGTTCTAAAATAGAGTTCAGCTCCGCATTTCATCCTGAAAGTAATGGGCAAAGTAAAGCTACGAATAGTAATATTTTAGATTTATTACATTATTATTCTTTAGATAATCCAAGTAATTGGGATGAGAAAATTCCTTTATTATAGTTTGCATATAATAGCACAACACATACCACTATTGGACATGCACCGTATGAAATTGTTTATGGTAAAAAGCTTCCCATTCCCATGACTCTCACTCAAACTGATATCCCTATGGCTAATTCTTTTTCACAAGATCATATTTCTACACTTCATGAGGTTCATGTGCACATTAAAAAGAGTCAAGAATCTTACATGTTTAATGTTAATAAGAAACGATTAGCTAAACAATTTAATGAAAATGACTTTGTATGGTTACGAATAATTAAAAGAGAGTTGAAAAATATTTCACAAGATCCTAAGGTTAAACTTGCACCGTGTTATTATGGGCCTTTCCGTATTATTCAGGACATTAATGAGAATGCTTTTAGACTAGACATACCTTCTCATTGGAATATACATAATTCTTTTCATACCAGTTTATTGAAATCGTTAAAGGAACTTTACCACTTACTCCTATTTTAGATGATCCTCCGTTGTTAGAAGAGGATGTTGAAATCTTAATTCTAGATAAAATACTTGATTATGCTGTTACTACTACACACATATGTAACCAATATCATAGATATTTAGTTAATATAAAAATCACTCATTTGAAGAATCTTAGTTGATTCATAAAACATCACTAACTCCACACTATGATCATTTGCTTTCTGCATATCATTCATGGTCACATTAAATTCCGGTTTTCCAATTCCATGCATGTGTTTTTACATGAAACATTTTTATGATTGTTCAGTGATGGGACATGTGAATGGCCATCCATGTATATTTTATTTTTATCAACTAAGGTCAATTCCTCATCAACTAGGAGGCATGTTATACGTTATGGAATAATGAAATGTTATATGGATTTTTATGTCTTGAGGGTTTTAATGTGATTTGTGTTTTGATTTAGCAGGTGAAGTCCCATGAGAGTGTGAATGTGCACGAACTTATTCAAATATTTTTGGAGATATTTAGAAGAATATTTAGAGGATAGTATTTTAGTTATTTTTGTAAAAATAATAGATCACTTTAGAAAGCAACATTTTTTTTGTAAAAATAGTAGATCACGATTTTGTAAATAAAGTAAATTTTTGTAAAAGCACACTTTTCAAAGTGCTACCCTCATGTGTCTTCTATTTAGGATGTAATGAAAAATACCTATAAATAAAAATGCTCTGATAGACTCGTCCATCAGAGTATGTGGGGGGAGATTGTATCCAATTTGGTGTCAAGTCTCTTGTCTCTTTCTATTCTCTGAGTACTTTTGTGAGATTTCATTTCTGTACTATCCTTTGCGTACCGGCGTCTGTAGGATTTGATCAACAAATATTTTCTTCCTCCCTACCTAGAAGACTCAGCCCTATCATGGATAAGATTATTGTTCTTGAGCAAAAGGTGTTTATTAGAGGAAGATAAATTCTTGATGCTATATGTGGGAAGGTATGGAATGTGCTAAAGAGCTAGATCAAGACTATTTCTTCATTAATCTTGACTTTGATAAAGTATCCGATAGTATGGCTCCATAGTGGGAGTGCACGGGTGGACAATATCATCGTTGTATATACATTGCTATTGACAATTAGAGAATTTGAGTTCTCTATATCTCCATCTGTATGTGTACATTTCTTTTAGCATGTTTTGTCTCTCATTACTCTACATGATGATCCAATTCTGTTGCCTCTTGATCATTCATTTTCCAACATGGTATCAAAGCTTAGGAGGTTTTGAGTATCACAGAAGCAAAAATGCAGAAATTGCAGGAGTCATTGAATGACTTAAAGAGAGAAGATGTCAATCAATATGTCATGATCTACTATTGGGAATCAAGGTGGTTCATCAGTAAGAGCATGTGGAACACAAACTGGAGTAGTAATGATGCCGGTCATGCAAACATTGGGGATTCGACCATTATCCTTCACAGAAGGTAAACTCGATGGTACTAATTACACCTTGTGGAAGTTTAAGATCACTTCTATCCTTGACTCTTATGAGCTGCTCGAGACTATACTTGGGACTGATAGTGAGCCCAAAGAAACACTTGGCTCAAATGATCCTAGATGAATGATTCCTCCATATGTTGATCTTTTACATGCTTGGAAGTGTAGGAATGCAGATGCACTCTATACTCTAGTTACAATTACTTTTGATAGTGTTCTAACTCTTAGTTAGCATACCACAAAGGCATGTGAGGCTTGGAACATATTGAGAAATCAATATGAAACTCCAAATCAAACAGAGATTCAGAACTTGAAGAATCAACTAGCAGTAGAAAGGTTTGCTGAAGGGGAGACTACTGAAGTGTCCATCACTTGCATAAAGAATCTACATGATCAAATGGTCAGAGTAGGTGTACCAAAGTCAAGAGAGGAGCTAGCTCCACGTTGTCTCTAAATTTTTCCACTAAATTTTGATGGTCTGGTAACTTCCCTTAATACCCAGATCAGACCACAACCACAAACCTTTGAAGAATTCAGCACCTTACTCATGGAGGAGGAGCTGCGGCTCAAGGCAAGGAATGACAGTGGCAAAGGAGAAGCTACATTCATGGTAAATGCCAAAGGTACCGAAACGATTCTTCAAAAGATGGGGACAAAAAGAAGAAGGACAAGAAGATGTTCAAAGGAGAGTGCTTCCACCATAAGAAGAAAGGCCACAGAATCCAAGACTGTCGCATTGAGAAGGCAGAGGAGAAGAGTGGCTCTTCGAAAAGTGGCAAGGGCAAGGAGGTTGCTAACACTACCAAAATTAAGCTTGAGTTATTTGTTATGGTAGAGGAAATGTATTCCTTAGCTAAAGATTCAGCTACAGATGACTCATGTGTATTGGAAAGCAGTGCCTCTCATCACATGATAAGTAGAAAAGACCTTTATAGTTCCCTACAACCTCTAGACGAACCCATCAAGGTAAAGGTAGGTAACAATGCAAGATGTCTTGCTAAGGGTGAAGTATTTTGATGGCAATGTACCACAATGTATTCTCCTTCTTGAGAGCTCCACTATGATATCCTCATAGTAGAAAGTTGAGCTCGTAGCACCACACATGGTACTCTGCACAGAGGCTATAGAATACGTAGAAAAACACAGTACACAATGAGCACGAGCACAGACTTCTTAGGTGTTACAAATGCGGTTGAACTTACAGTATGTGAGTGACCAGGCCACTATATGTTTTATTAAAGAACATATACAAAAGTGTCTGGTGGCCATTAGGCCTTTCACATGGACACTAATGGTAAAACCCACTAAAGGCCAATATGGCCAAAGTAACTGTAGGAGAAAAATGAAGAATGATAAAGAATACCTGAGTGTAAGTATACAAAGTATACCTCCCACATGATGGGCATATTACATAGTATACAAGTGGCTCTATAAAATCATGAATCAAGTAACCCCCATCAAGTGAGAATAGTGTCGAAAGCTATCCTATGGTAGAGCTTTAGTCAAAGCATCTACATCATTATCTCGAGTATGAACCTTCTCAAGAATAATGCGCTCAATGGCGAAGCAATCTCTAATGAAGTGATACCTCACCCCAATGTGTTTGGTCTTTGGATGATAGACCGGATTCTTAGCCAAAGCAATAGCACTTTGACTATCATTAAGAAAACGAGGTACATGTTGAGGTAGACCCATATCACAAGCAAGACGAGAAAGCCACAATGCTTCCTTACATGCTTCACTTGCTGCAACATACTCTACTTCTGTGGTGGAAACAACTAAAGATTTTTGAAGAAGAGATCTCCAAGAGATAGCACCTTCAACAAAATGAAAAATATACCCTGATGTAGACTTACAATTGTCTACACAACCAACATAGTCAATATCTATGTAACCAATAATGGATGCTTTTCCTCTACCTAAGCATAGAAAGTTGTCCTTAGTACCACTCTGATATCTCAAAATCATCTTGACCACTTCCCAATGTTGCTTGCAAAGATTATACATATTCTGCTCACAACTCCCAATGCAAATGCAATGTCTGGTCTTGTAGCTACCATAGCATACATGGGACTACCAACAACAGATTGATAAGGAATTTTGGTCATGAATTCATTTTCCCCATCTAATTTGGGGCAATCATCCTTTCTCAGTTTCACATATGTGGGTAAAGGTGTACTTAATGCCTTTCCACCCTACATATTGAACCTGTGAAATACTTTGGATATCTACTCACTTTGAGACAAGTATATGCATCTTTTACTCCTATCACGAGTAATGTGCATGCCAAGAATATGTTTGGCATCCTCCAAATCCTTCATATCAAATGTCGGAATCAATTTCTTTTCGATAATTGACAAGTCATAAGAGGACTTCCCAACAATCAAAATATCATCAACATAAAGTATCAAGCATATCAAGCTGCTATCTGAGCATCTGTTTGTGTAGAGACAATGATCCTTATTGATTTGAGAATATCCTTGATACTTCATAAAAGCATCAAAGTTTTGGTATCATTGTCTAGGGGACTATTTAAGTCCATATAAGCTCTTCTTGAGCTTACAAAATTTCTTTGCTAGGAACCACATAACCCTCTGGTAGATCCATATAGATCTCATCTATAAGATCTCCATGCAAGAAAGCAATTTTTACACCCATTTGGACTAGCTCTAAGCCCTCCATTGCAATGAATCCAAGCAACATGTGCAAGTACTCATCTTGAACACTGGAGAGAAGATTTCCTTGAAATCAACACCATTTTGTTGCTTAAAACCCTTTGCAACAAGTCATGCTTTATACTTTGGAGAAGCACTATCTGATGTGAATTTTAGCTTATATAGCCATTTACATGGTAAAGCTTTCCTACCCTTTAGCAAAGGTACTAAATTCCAAGTACCATTCTTGTGAATAGAATCCAACTCACTCTTCATGGCACACTCCCACTTGACATGATCCATTATCTGCATAGCCTCTTAGTAGCAAGAAGGATCACCATCATTTGTTAGCATAACAAAATCCAAACCTAGAAAATATCTATCAGGTAGATATGAGACACATTTATATCATCTCAATGATTGCTGAACATGGACATTTGTAGACTGATCTGATCGAGCATTCTCTTGAACATACCTATGTGTAGCATTTTTATCCATGCTAATTGGAGGACTGGTATCCTCAAAAACCACTCTTCTCACTTCAACCTCCTTAATGGGTTGTTTATGCATCTTAGAATCATTGAAAATGACATTACTACTTCAGATCATTGATCGTGTTTCGAGATCCCATAAGTGATATCCAAATTTTCCTTCTCAACCATATCCAAGAAAAATGCATTTCTTTGACTTATGATCCAACTTTTGTCTAAGATTCTTGGGTATATGAACATATGCTTCACACCCCAAAACTCGAAGATGATCATAATATGGTGGAGAAAAGACTGAATTCATGTGAGGAATACTCACCCCCATTATCTGAATGTAAAGCCTTAAACTTAGTTCCTTTTTTAGTCTCAACTGAAGCAAGCCATTTTTTGAAAGTAGGGAATACCTCGTCCTTTGCTTTGATAGGATATACCCAGAATTTTCTAGTAGCATCATGTATGAAAGTGACAAAATAAAGAGAACCACCTAATGAACTTGTGGGCATAGGACCACACACATCTATATGAATGAGATATAAAGGATGAATTGAAGAGTCAATGTGCATCTTGTGCATGTTCCTAGTTTGCTTTTTGTATTGACAATGCTCACAAAATGAAACATTAAATAAAGATAACACAAGTAAGTAGCCAAATCGAAAAAGATTTTCCATTCCACTATGTGATATATGGCCCAAATGGCCATGCCAAATACAAGCCATAGGCTGTTCAGTAACAACCAACAAGTGTTCTTTTTGTGATACAAATAAAGGATAAAGTGAGCCAACTTTGCTTCCTTTTGCAATAACCATATTTCCCTTTGATATGCAAAAGGACTGAGCATAGAAGACCACCTTGTAACCAAGGTCATCAAATTGACCAACTGACATCAAACTGCATGATAACTGAGGTGCATGGCATACATTATGCATAGTAAATTTTGAACCAACAATGAACTACACAACCACATCTCCGATCCCCACAACATCACACTAGTAAGAGTCACCAAGTCTTATGGTACCAAGAATTCGTTGCATAATTAGAGAACCATTCTCTATGTGGTGTCACATGAAAAGAAGCACCAGAATCTAGCAGCGACATGTGGGAAAGAGAATCAACCATAAGAGCCTTAGTTGGCACAATGCTATCGAGTGTCAACACATCAGCATCATCAGAAATATCATTAATTTCTTCAATATTCACGGTCGAAGTATATGGTGCAGGTATTTTTTTTACACGCCCATCAACATTCCATTCTTTAAGCTATAATAGTATTTTTCTTCATGTGGCCTTTCTTATGATAGTAATGGCATTTGATATCCCTCTTCCTTGATTTACTTCTACTCTTATTCCATTGACCATTCTATTCCTTGTTCTTGCTTCTGCCACATTGCTTATTCTTTCCTTGGTAAGAATCATGAACATTATATGCATATCCACTTTGAGTGCCAACCATAGATCTTCTACGAATCTCCTCACTCCAGAGTGCTTCACATATGTCATCATAGACCAGTTTACCACCAGGTGCACTATTTCTAGTAGTTGCACAAAACATATCCCATGATGATGGTAGGGTACATAACAACAAGACTGCTTTCATTTCATTATCCATATCCATTTTTTGAGCCTATAACTGGAAGAATATAACATCAAACTCATTTAGATTAGCAGCAACACTATCTATGTCCTTCATGCGAATGGTCATATAATTTTCTCATTAGATACACTTTATTTGATGCCATCTCTTTTTCATATGTATTGCATAAGCTCCTCTACACTTTCACAGTCTAATATTGTGAAGTAAACATTGTTTGCCAGATGCAATTGAATGGTAGACCTCATCATTTCATCTAACTCATCCCAATCTTCTTTATCCATGTCAATAGGCTTCTGTGAGATTCCATCTACTAGCTTCCATTGCCTCCTCAGAATTAGCACATCTTTAATATGATTCTTCCATAGAGCAGAGTTTGTGCCATCAAATTTTTGGATCTCAAAATGGCCTTTGCCCTCTAAGTTATAGCTCCTCCTGGGAACACTAGCACTAGACCATGATCCTCCAGATGTGCCTGAGACCTCTGATGCCATGATGGTAGAGAACTAAGTAGAATGATAATGGAGCTAGAAGAGTCCAAACACCACTAAGGCTCAAAGAAGGATGACCAAGTGTCAGATTCTAGATGCGAATTTAGTAGTCTTCCTAGAAAAATGAATTAATGAATAGTAATGACCAAACAAAAGGATTATGTGAGAATAAATGTGCTCACACCAATAAGTGTATCAAGGAGTAAATTGACCACTATACAATTGACGAAACCAAAAATCTAGGAAAAAATTGCCAGAGTATCCTCTGCAAAATGAGCATATAACTAGTGAATCACCGACTCCAGTGCATATAATCAGTTACTCAAAAGAAGCCAACTAGGCTTATCGAGCACCTATGAACAACTATCATACATCTCCTATGGAAAGGTTGCGTAAGTCTTCCACCTGCATCATCGAAGAGGCTCGGACATCTGGGTGTCTCCCAGTTAAGAAAACCTCACCTCGACCCTCTTTGTCAAACATAAAAGGCTTTATGCAAAAAACATAACCACAATATCAATGACCACATGGATGCACATAAGCGGTATCCAAAAAGGTATTCACTACCCAAACATTGGCCAACAACCCCTGCAAGTGTCTATCAACTCTGTTCTTTAGGCTCAAAAACCTGCATAGACTTGCGATGGCTGCTCCCACCACAATTAAAACCTTTCAAGAAACTTGTAGATTAACTAGTGTGGTTGAAAACACATCCCCAAAAGGTGAACATTTCATTTTGTTGAAGAAGTACAAAGAAAAATCTTCTTGATGTTGTTGGACCTCTGTGAAGGGAACTATGCACAAAAGTACTCCAAAATGGCTCCAAAAGACACCCCAAACATGCTTCAATAGGCTTTGAAAGTAGAGAATGAAGCTTTGAGGGCCCAAAAATTGTTGAAGATAATGTGAACTTTAGTCTTTCCCCTTATACAAGCACCACAAGAGTGTAGCTTAGTGGCAAGAGTTTGCCATGGTTAAGAGAGCTTTGGGAGGAATAGTACTGGGATGGGTGACCTTCTAGGAAGTATCAGGAACCTCCATCTTCCTTCATCATTGAGGTCCTCCCTCATGTGAAGCCAAAGGTGCTAACAATGACTTTGGTGACTCGGATGACAAGGTATGCCAAGATCTATGCCTTGGTTTCCAGCTTAATCATGAGCCTTGGGTAGGTGGGAAGGTGCTCGCTTCGCTCACACAAAAGGGACAAAGCTTTTGAAAATGAAATGCTCTAATACCAATGAATTGGCTTCAGCTTGCAAAAACTAAAACAAGGAAAAAGATGAAGAACTTTAGAATGGATGGTGGCGGTGCATTCACATCAATAGAATTTGATGATTTTTGTAAGGGCAAAGGAATCAAGCATGAACTCAGAACAGTGCATAGCCCTCAACAAAATGGTTTTGCTGAACACTAGAATCGAACCATCATGGAAATGGCAAGATGTATGTTGAAGGGAAAAGGACTACCTAATCATTTTTGGGCAAAGGCCATAAACATGACTTTTACATCCTGAATCCTAGCTACACTAAGGCACTTGATAGAAAGACTCCACAACAAGCATATACTGGTAGAAAGCCTTCTGTTTCCCATTTCAAAGTGTTTGGAAGTGAGTGCTATGTACACATTCGGGACAAAGAGAGAAACAAGCTTCCATCAAAAAGCACCAAATGCATTTGAAAAGGAGAAAGCTTACAAGTTTTATGACCCAAACGCAAAGAAGATCATAGCGAGTCATGGTGTGGTGTTCAAGGAGGAGCATGTTCTAAAGAGAGGAAGGAAGAGAATTGTGCTGATACTCTATGTAGACGGCCTTGTGATCATCGAAAATGATGGCGCTCTTTCTCAACAAATAAAAGATGGTGTAAATTCAAAATTTGAAATGAGGGATTTGGGATTAATGCGTTATTGCATAGGCCTTGAAGTATGGCATGAACAAGGGAAGATTTTCATCTCTCAACAAAAGTATAAGAAAGATGTGAAGGCACTTGACATGGAGGATTTCTAGGAGATTTCTACACCTATAGAGGCCACCACAAATTTTCTACGGATGATACTTCACCTCCAAAGGATATTGGAAGATACATGAGATAAGTCAGAAGTATCATTTACTTGTGCTATAGCAATCCACACATCTCCCATTTTGTTGGTGTAGTAAGCAGGTTCTCTAACAATCTTTGCCAAACTCATTAGAAGACAATCATGCGGATACTTAAGTATGTCAAAGGAACCATTGATTATGGTATTCTGTAGGAAGAATGATCTTCTTTGGTTGGATACTATGACTCAGAGTGGGCAAAAAATATTGATTCTAGGAAATTAGTTTCCAGATATTGCTTCTCTTTAGGTTAAGAGATTTTCTCTTGGATCACAAAGAAGCAACCAACCATATCACTATCTTCTACTGACACTGAGTACAAAGCAACATGTTTTGCTGCATGTGAAGCAATATGGTTGAGAAGGATCCTATGGCATATAGGAATTCAAGGACAAGAGGCTACAAGGTTGAGATGCAACAACCAAAGTTGCATAGCCATCACCAAGGATCCTATTTGTCATGCACGTACTAAGCACATTGAAATCCTGTATCACTATGTGTGAGAGTTGATCAAGGATGGAATTGTGGAGCTAAGCTATTGTTGAATAGATGAAAATGGAGCAAACGTTTTCATCAAGGCATTGACATCTTCCAAAGCTTAGCATTGGACCAAGAAGGTAGTTTATTGTAGGTGGACATTGAGGGGGGGGGGTGTTAGATATACTCAATTCTCCATCTGCATCTGACAAAAAATGATCCATGGCACTCTAAGTTGTATGGCTGCCCCATTATGAGGAGAAGCCATTGTGAGATCTCAGACATTTGTGGAACCCTAACTTCCAACTTAAATGAGGTCTATGTGTGAGTATTGATGGTAATACATGATTTGTAGGGCTATCCATTAGGTTCTATAGGGCATAAACTTTCAAGCCATTGGGTTTCCATTCAAGGTAAAAAATAAAGGGCTTGTGGTGCCGCATAGTTTATCCATAGAAATTTAATGGGGTGAGTGTAGAGGGGGGCTCTCCCTCTTTTGCAGGGTCCATGTGGCCTATCCCCTGGCCCATAGGGCTGAGATGGTAGGACTTTTGGTCATGGAGATATTGTCAAATTGTATATTTTGGCAACTATTTTATATCTCCCGACTACATTTATCTATATCGACTCCCCTTGTAAAAGCTATTAAAGCATGGCCCATGTGTACCTTTACATAGCATTGGGAACTAGTAAGCCCTTTGTTGGAACTCAAGGTCAAGCACAAGCATGGAAGCACATCAGAAAGGTGGACACACACAAGAAGAAGGAGCAAGTAGGGAGCTCCAAGAAGTACATGTCAAATTTTCAGAAGAATCCCTATAAAAATAGTGATTTTCATCACTAAAAACCATTGTAAATACCATTTTCTATTTTTGTAACTCCATTTTGTTCAAGCCAAGGAGTCCTCGAGCTTGAGAAGTATTAGAAGTATCATCCTACCAATTTTGATAATTTTTAGACTTCGTTTGAGCACTCAAATAATCCTTGGAACCTAATTTTTAACTAGACTGGACACTAGGTCTGGACAAGGCCAAAATTAGTAAAAAAAACTATAAAAAGAGCTAGAGAGCTCATTTTTGAGGTTAGCTTGTTAGAGAATAGAGCTTTGTAAGAGAACTCTTTTGCAATAGAAGCTTTCCATTGTTCCTCTCTTTGATCTTATCATGTGCGCATGTGTGTGTATGTGTGTGCATGCTTGTGTGCTTTCACTCATGCACTTGTGCCTTCATTTGCTCAAGGTCTTCATACCGGTCCTCATGTCTCCGTGGATTGACAAGTAAAGGAGGTGGTGCTTACGCTTGAGATACACCAAATTTTTGGCACCATTGCCGGGGAGAGAGCTTCCAGGACGAGCGTTGTGATGGTAAGATCGTAGATTTGCGACGTTGGAAGGTAAAAAAAACTGTTATTTTTGTTCATTTTCTGATTTTTCTTCTTCATCTTCATCCTCATCACCATCTCCATCTTCTTCCATCTTCTTCTTCTTCATAGAAATTTCTTGTTTTTTAGTGCATTTTCACCATTTTCATACCATCTTTCATGCATTATTGTGCGAGGAGGAGTTAGGAAGTGCAAGAGAGAGCAAGCGCTTCTGTTTTTTCATGATTTTCTGCACATACGAAGCTCGCCATTGCTTGGCGCTCAAAAATTTGAATTTCCCAGCCAAAAAACACATTCTGATAGAAAATCGCGATTTTCATAAAATTCAAATTTTTTCAAAAAAATACGATTTTCTATTTCCTGCCTAAAAGCCTTTTGAAAAGAACACGATTCTGGGGTCATTCCGAGAATCGCGATTTTGTGGTTGTGCTCAAAATCGCGATTCTCTAAATTTCTCAAAAACACGATTCTGAGAAGACACGATTTTCAGTGGGCTCAAAATCGCGATTTTCAAAAATTATGATTTTCAACCAAAAACACGATCTTCTGAAAACATGATTCTCTGTGACTCCAAAATCACGATTTTCAAAAACACGATTTTCATCCAAGGCACAAAATCGTGATTTTTAGAACATGATTTTCAAAAAAACACGATTTTCATCCAAGGTACAAAATCGCGATTTTCAAAACACGATTTTCATCCAAGGTACAAAATCACGATTTTCAGAACACGATTTTCAAAACACGATTTTCAATCAGAATCGCGATTTTCATGTCAAAAACACGATTTTGAGAAAACACAATTTTCATTCAAAATCGCGATTCTGTGATCATTCTCAAAATCGCGTTTTTCACGATTCCCACTCAAAATCGTGTTTTTCACGATTCCTACTCAAAATCACATTTTTCACGATTCCCACTCAAAATTACGTTTTTCATGATTTTCATGACACAATTTTCAAGCTCGACTCAGCATTGCGATTGTCTCACAACATCGCGATTGTATAGTCTTCAAGATCACGATTTTCATCGGTGCTTAGCATCGTGATTTGCATGATTTCACAAAATCGTGATTTTTGTCGTTGCTCAGCATCGCGATTTTCATGATCCCTCAGAATCGCGATTTTCATTAGAACTCAGCATCGCGATTTTCATGATCCCTCAGAATCGCGATTTTCATGATTTCACAAAATCGTGATTTTCACAGTTGCTCAGCATCGTGATTTTCTTGATCCCTCAAAATCGCGATTTTCACACAAAATTGTGATTTTCACACAAAATCGTGATTTTTCCAAAAGATTCTGTTTGCTTGTTTTGACCCCCAAGAGCCTCATTTGACATAACTTTTTCATCAAAAGTCCATTTTTTGAGCTCTATAGCTCTTGGAGATAGGATAATTTGAAGTTGACCCTCAGGTGGGACCAGGAACCCAAGGGGACTCCAAAGGATTTTGAACCATACCAAAGGGAAATTTTGGACTCTTAACCAAAGCTTATGAACCTGAGATCTGGTAGACACCTAGGCAAGGATAGAAAAAGTATTAGATCTTCTGAGGCTAGTGTCAACCATACAGCTAAGTTTTGGGCACAACAACTAAGTGGTCATCCTTACATACTAAGTTCAGACACAAGTGATTCAGAAATGTCTTTTGGCATGGGGAAACCTGCAGGTAGCTCAGGAACTTCCCATCTACAAACACCAGAAGGTCCATATAAGACACAGCTAGAATATATTCGGACCAATCGATTAGGTGCTCGCATCTATGAGGATGGCCTGAGGCGATCAGTGGTCCAACTCAAAAATCTAGATCAACCCATGGGACTTGAACACCCAGTAGTCAAGTTCGAAGAGGGCTCATACATTGATAAGAAAGGAACCATGTATGTGGTCACCAACCAACCAGATAGAACCGATTAGTTTGGAAATATCATTTCTGAGAATGAGATAGGAGACCTAGAACAAGGAAATGTAGGACAAGGACCCCAGACTCCTAGAGGTAAGTCAGTTTTGACCAGAGTGATCACTCCAGATTGGATCCCTCAAGACAACAAAAGCATATAACTATTCTTGAATAAAGAAACAGAGGAAGACTTTTGGAGATTCAAGCCAGATCAACCTAGCCAATTGGGTATAGTCATCATCTACGAGTTCAAGGATCCAGAGATACCAGGCAAAGTTGTCTCCCTGGATAACACATCAAAGAAAATGTTCTTGGTAACAGAACATAATAGACATGCATATACTTGGAAGAGTGAATTGATTTCCCTCCACCAAGATCCAATGTTTCCCATGGCCTCCAAGGAGTAGGATTGTTGGAGATAGACGTCTGCGGAAGCACGCGAACAACACAAGGAAGAAGAAGAAGCTTGGAGCCCAAACACACAATACTGAATGTATTACTAGAGAATGTACAAAGATAAGTAGCCCATTAGGGCAATAGGCGTATATACAAGCCGGGGGAAAAAACCTCCTAAAGAGGGAAAAAAGTGCCCCGACAGTCCTAGAGTGTTCACACACATCACTACCTAAATATATCAACAAATCCCCCCTGGGAGTGATGCGGTGAACAAGGAGCTGGCACTCATGTATAAGGAAGTGCCAAGCTATGTGGAAATCACTCCACAAAAGGAAGTAAGCCCAAAGCTTTGCGGAAAGCTTCAAACTTCTCCCTAGGCAGAGCCTTCGTGAAAAGGTCTGCAATGTTCTCCTGCGTGGGCACATATGCCAAGCTGATCTCCCCAGCAGAGAACCTCTCCCTGACATAGTGATAATGCACCTCAATGTGCTTAGTGTGAGCATGGAACATAGGGTTCCTCGCAACTGCCAATGCGCTCTGACTGTCAGTGAAGATGGTGGTGGCAGAAGACTGGCCAACACCCAAATCAGCCATAAGGCGTCTGAGCCACACACACTCAACAGTCGCTGTGAAAGCTGCCCTATACTCAGCCTCACAACTGGAAGTGGCCACAGTAGGCTGCTTCTTGCTCAACCAAGATATACATGAGCTACAAAGCATGAAGCAAAAACCACTGGTGGACACATGAGTGTCATAGCAACCAGCCCAATCTGAGTCAGAAAAAGCATGCAAATCTGGCGGTAGTGATCCCCCCTTGGGATAAAACAACCCAAGTAGCCGAGTACCACTCAAGTAGCGAAAGATGCACTTAACCGCTTTCCAATGCGTGACTCCTGGGCAATGCATAAACCTGCTCATCTGTGAGACAACAAACTGAATATCTGGCTGAGTAATGCATAAGTAAATCAAGCATCCAACAGCTTGCTGATAGAGAACAACATCAAATGCATCTCCAGCATCATGAAGACTCAATCGTAAACCTGTCTCCATAGGAGTGGCAATAGGCTTACAGTCTTCAAGGCCAAAACGCTGCAATAATGTGTCAATATATTTCGTTTGACACAAAGCCATTCCACCATCAACGTGCATAAACTGAATGCGCAAATAGTGATGCAAATGCCCCAAATCAGACATCTCAAATGAGGCATGCAAATCAGCCTTAAAATCAGCAATATGTGTCTCAATAGGACCAGTGAGTAGCATGTCATCAACATAGACAACAATGATCAGAAGCACATCATTAGCACGTTTAACATATAAGGTGCTTTCAGTTGGACTGTTCTCAAAACCATGTGCAATCAGATAGGCATGTATCTTCTCATACCAAGCACGTGGTGCTTGCTTTAAACCATATAATGCCTTCTTTAACCTGCAAACCTGGTTTTCATGCCCTTTCTGCACAAAGCCACAGGGCTGAAAAACATACACTTCTTCATGCAAGTCACCATTCAGAAATGCTGTTTTAATGTCCAACTGATGTACATTCCAACCATGATGGGCTGCAAGTGCACAAATGCTCCGAACAGTAGTCATACGGCATGTAGGTGCAAAGGTCTCATCAAAATCAATGCCTCTTTCCTGTGCATAACCCTTTGCAACAAGCCTAGCCTTATACCTGTCAACTGTACCATCAAGTTTACGCTTCAGCTTGTATACCCACTTAGTGCCAATGGCCTTCTTGCCAGGAGGCAAGTCACATATAGACCATGTACCATTCTTCATTATAGCATCATATTCAGATTGCATAGAAGCCATCCAATTTTCTGAATTTTGTGGTTCATCAAAAGAAACAGGCTCATTCTCATCACAGAGACTAGATGCAGCCGTAGCATAGCAATCTGATGCAAAGGAGGCACTATGAGAGCCTGAACGAGTACGATATGACAAAGGTGCATCTAATTTGCTGTCACACAAAGTCTGCACCAGCCATTTTGGCATAGTTTTTGCCTGCTCAATATCAGCTCTCTCATCAACAAGTGCATCATGTAAATCTGCATCAGAAATGGAATGATCTGCATCATCATATGAAACCTGCAAAGGCTAAGAAGTTGCCTCATTAGGACCAGCACTAGCCTGTCCACCTGTAAAAAGAGGCATCAAAGTATCATACATGTCTTTGGAGCTAACAAATGTCTCCTTAGTACATGAAAGCAATGGCTGAATAGCATCTTCCACAAAGACAACATCACGGCTAACCAGAATGCGTTTAGTCTGTGGATGATACAGACGATAGCCTTTACTTTTAGAACTGTACCCAAGAAAAATACATTTTACTGCCTTATCATCCAATTTTCTGCGATGTTGTTCAGACACTAATGCATATGCCAAACAACCAAAAACATGCAGATGAGCAACATATGCTTTGCGGTCATGCCAAGCCTCATATGGAGTGATAGACTGCAACGCTTTAGTGGGACACCTGTTCAGTACATATGCTGCACACATGATAGCCTCAAGCCAGAAACTATGTGGTAAAGCCTGACTTTTGACCATGCACCTCGCCATCTCCATGAGTGACCTGTTCTTTCGTTCAGCAACTCCATTCTGTTGAGGTGTATACGGCACTGTACATTGGTGTCTTATCCCACGTTCAGCCAGAAATGCATTAAAATCTGAAGACATATATTCCCCCCCTCGATCAGAACGGAGGGTGCCCATTTTACATGCTGACAGATTTTCAGCCAAAACCAAAAACTGTTTGAAGCACATGAACGCTTCGGACTTTGCTTTGAGTGGATATACCCATGCATGCCTGGAAAAATCATCAATGAAAGTCATGAAGTAAAGGTAATTTCCAAAAGAGGGTGTCTGCATAGGACCACAGACATCACTATGTACAAGCTGCAATTTCTGCGTAGCCCGAACTGAACCATCTTTTGGAAAGGAAGAACGCTGCATTTTGCCCAAAATACAGCCTTCACAAACATGTTTTGCAGGTGCCTCAAGTTTGGGCAAAGAGGACACCATTTCAAATTTCTGCAGGCGTAACAAACTAGCAAAATTTAGATGACCAAAGCGTGCATGCTAAAGCTTTGCATCTGACATAGCCTGAGAATCATGAACTGCACATGCCGAATCATTCACAGATCTTTCATAGTCTATGAGCTTATACAGCCCACGACATAAAATGCCAGAAGCAATAATCACATCGCCATTTGAGAGATCATGGACTGTACACCTGCCATCAACGAATTTCACAACCAAGCCAATCTTGGCTAATGCAAAAACTGATAACAGGTTCTTTTTGATCCCTGGCACAAATAAAGCATCTGACAAAGTGAAAGAACTACCATCAGCAGTAGTCAGAATGATCTTACCAACTCCCATAACAGGATAAGAGGAGTTATTGGCGCATGTGACAGTATTCCCTGTAGGGGCAGGCTCGAGTGAAGAGAAGAAACTGCGCTGCGAGGTAATATGTTTGGTCGCCCCACTGTCAAAGTACCAAACATCTGAGTCTACTGCAGACATGCACTGATCATGAGAAGATGGGTCAAAACTGCAGACAGTAGTAAACACCCATTCTTCTTCCTGCACAAGATTTGCAGACTTTGTTTTTGGTGTAGAGGCCTCTGCAACAACCATTCCAGCCTCTTTCTTCTTTGCCTCTTTAGCAGCCAGTTTTGGACAGTTCTTTATAATATGATCATTTCCTTTACAGTACTTGCAGAACAATTTCTGCTTTTCTATCTTCTCATCTTTATCCTGGTTCTTCGATTGTGCAGCATTTGCAGATTTCTGCTTACTAGTAGAAGAGCTCCATTTTCCTTTGCCCTTCTGACTAGCCAGGAAAGCTTGATCTGCAACACGCATAATGGACCTGTTCTGCCTGAACTGATCTTCCTGCAACAGAACAGAGACTAATTCCTCAAATGACAAGGCATTCGGATTGCCTTTCATCATCAACCGAAGAGTAGAGGCAAAACTCTGATATGAATCAGGAAGACCATTCAGAACGGTCTGCACAAGTGAGCTATCTGGTATAACCTCATCAGCAGAAATCAATTGTTCCTTCAGGTCTTTGATCTTTGTAAGAAAATTGTCCATAGAATCACCTTCATTCATGTGCTCACTCTCCAACTTTTTTTGGAGGTAAGCAATACGAGCCTCATTCCTAGCCTGGTACAAAGTGGTAAGTGTATCCCAAGCATCCTTTGCTGTTCTGCAAGAGCGAATGTGAGGAATAATGGCACGTTTGACAGACAAAGCTATCAATGCATGTGTCTGGGCATCTCTGCCATCCCAACGAATCTGCTCTGCAGTAGGTGCAACAGAAACAGCAGCACGAACAGGAATCTGCGGAATATCATCTTTGACACCATCTTCGTCAGCTCCAACACCTGTATTTGCAGTACCTGTTGTTACAGGTGTAACAGGACGTCTTTCAACACCCTGCACAATGTTCCACAATCCTTTTGCAACCAGTACATGTCGCATCATATAATCCCATAATGGGTAGTTGGTACCATCCAACTTATCCTCAACAACCAACATACGGAATACATCACTGCTTTCAGCCATGGCCGGTGACTAAAATACCTTGATGCAGAAAATTGACTGTATCTCAAAAAGTTAAACGGAACAACCCAGACGAGTTCTGTTAGACCTATAGCAGACTTTGAGACGCTTAAACTGGCGAACAGAAACTGGTATATACCTTTGGCACAAAAGGACGAAATAGCCTGCACAAGCACTGCGATAGTGCGTTCGAGGGCCAAAACGAGCTCAGATCGCGATTTTGGCACCACATAGCGAAGCTGTTTTTATCTCAAAAACACCCTGAGTATGCTCACCAAATTTCGTGCGAATCTGAGACTGCAAACAGAGGAGTGTCGACGGTGCCCTAGAAGAAGCGACGACCTGCTCTGATACCAGTTGTTGGAGATAGACGTCTGCGGAAGCACGCGAAAAACACAAGGAAGAAGAAGAAGCTTGGAGCACAAACACACAATACTGAATGTATTACTAGAGAATGTACAAAGATAAGTAGCCCATTAGGGCAATAGGCGTATATACAAGCTGGGGGAAAAAAACCTCCTAAAGAGGGAAAAAAGTGCCCCGGCAGTCCTAGAGTGTTCACACACATCACTACCTAAATATATCAACAAGGATCATCCCAAGCTCATGAAGCCCAGAGAGAAAGAACTAGAGAGAGACCAAAGGTAAGTTTTGCACACACTGTGGGCAGAAATAGATCAGGATTTGAAAATGAAAGACCTGAAAGAGAGAGACATCAAGCACATAGGCAACAAAGAGATGAACATGATTTTCCATTGCCTAGACCCCGAGAGCAACCAAGAACCCTTATACCCACTCAAGTCATCAAGGCAATGAAGAATTATTTTGACGGGATAGGAGATCCTTATGATCATGTGGCCGAGTTCAAACAAGTGTTAAGAGCTGAACAGGTTGAGGATTTGTTCACCCAGTATGAGGCATTTGGTTTGACTCTTAAGGGCACTGCCTTAGCTTGGTTTCAACATCTTTGATCCATAGCTTCAAGCAAACACCCCAAGAAACAATGCGACTAGTAGGTAGAAGCTTCAGACAGTACCTATAAAGATTCCCCGCTCCAGAGTTACCTACACCAGCCAAACAAGTGGCTTTATTTTTAGATGGCTTACTAAGCACCAAGTTAAGATCATATGTGTACTTGAAAGAGCTTAGAAGCATAGAAGAGTGTGTGCGAACCTGCATTGACATAGAAGACAACTTGGGTGAGGAGTTAGGACTATCCAAACTCTATCAAGACTCTGACAGTTCTACTAGTCATACCTCCAGAGCCTCCACTGAGCAGGATGAGATAGCAAAGCAAGTTGCTAAGAAGCTAGGAGTTCAAAATAAACAAATACCAAGAGTCACCTCATTGAACTGGTGTTACACTTGTGGAGGCGACCACATGGCTAATGTATGCCCATTGCACAACCAGAACATGAGAGAAAGGAATGCTCCATATTGCACTATTGAAAGGAAGTACACAAACCATACGACTCAAGATTGTCCCTACAATAGGCAAGCTGTTAGACAAAATTATCAGCAATCTTACCCACAGGTTAGGTATCATAACCAACACCAGCAGCCATATTATAGGCCTCAGCAGCAATATCAGGCACCATATAGGCCACACCCAGTCCTAGGAAACCAACCACCAGTGCCTACCATTGTAATTCCAGTTAAGTATGCAATGGCAGAAGAGAACCTTAATAGAGGATTGGTGCCAGTGACCCCATTGATCTCTGAAAATGACTCTCATGCTCCTAGTTCAGACTACTCCCATGAAGGTAGTCCACATGCTTACTACACTGAGTCGCCTGAGCATAGTGAGATTTACTCATATCAATATGAGGCACCACCTATGGAAAAAAATTGGGAGCCAGAATACTCCAATGTCATGTACACAAATCCTAACCCTAGGCCCCAGTTGAGACAAGTAAGATCACAAGCCCCTAGAGGACCATGTGTTAGATGTCACCATTTCCTTCATGAATGACCCCACCCACCATCTCTGAGACAAGGACAAAACATCACGATACAAGGCTTTTGTCCTGAGTGCGGCAAAGAACATCTTCTGAGAGAATGTCCCAGGAACCTCTCTAGTGCACCCAAGGTTACACCCATTAATGTGGTAGGCTTAGTGGTGGATTCAAGTGCAAGTAGTAATAATGTGGCTCCTGTACAGGCAGTTACTAGGGCACAAGCATTAAAACAAGATAAACCAGTAGAGCAATCGGAGTCGAATGAATCAGGAGAGCCTAGTAAGAGGAAAACAAGAACATGGAAAGATACTAGAGAGAAGGCTAATCGCAATTGGAATAAAAAGTTATCGGAACTAGAAGAAAGCCTGAAAGAAGCGAAAACAAAAATAGATGACATTGCATCTCAAAGTCCCTCGCATGCTGAAACTCCATCCACTCCACCTCATCCCATTTCACCACCCATTGTAAATAGACCACAACCAAGGTCTATTCTTGCAGATCCAACCCCAGAAGGCTTGGACATGATGTTCAAGGCCTACTAGGCTCGACTTCAAGAAGGGCCAACAAATGCAAACCTAGACAAGAGTTACCCTAGAGCGGATTTAGAGATTGAACAGATTAAAATGTGCATGAAAATGGTAGAACAAGCTCAAGCTATACTCGAGACTAGTCAAAAGTTCAATCAGACAAACTTTGTCCAACCGGATTTGCATTTCCAAGGCTTACTAGAAAGATTAGAGCAGTTGGTAAACAAACCACAAGTTTCTTTACCTCCATAGGCTCAACCAGTTATTGAGAGAAGAAGCTCACCACCAATGGGAGCTTATATTCCTAATTCCACGGATGCTGGAATACCTCCTTCAATTCAGGAGCACTCTCAAGAGTTCTTGCAGGAAATACAAGAGGAGAAATGGGCCAAGGAGAAGGGTAATTCCCCTCCTATTCGTGAGATTGATGACCTTCATGATCAATTTCCCCAAGACATTCCATCTATTTACGGAGATGAAGCAAAACAACAAGAAGATGAAATATTAGATTTTGAATCTAATACTTTAGAAGAGCTGCCACAATTCACTGGCCCATGGGAATCTGAATCTATTCAGATTAGAGCTCCCACAATACTCGTAAGAAACGAAGACTCAGTGGTTCCAAGGAACACTGATGTCGTGAAGAACACTAAGGTTCAGTGTCATCTCATTGTAGAAGAGCTGCTCAAAGCAAAACTTGACCTATGGAATCACGTGAAGGACCAGGTTCCAGAACTTGATTCCAAAATGCCAAAATCAAGCTCTAAGCAAAAAGTTCCAGAGATACCTCTCGATAAAATAGGAGACATGTGTGAGGGTGAAGAAGGTAATACTTATCTTCCAATCACCTACCAAGGTTACACAACCAAAGCAATGATAAATTTAGGTGCTGGTGTTGCTATTGCAACCACCTCCTTGTGGAAGCAATGGGGCAAACCCACATTAAGACCAACTAGAATGAAGCTTCAAATGGCAGACGGTCATTTTGAAAGACCTCTAGGATTGCTAGAAGGGATAACTCTAACCACTTGTGGTGTAGAGTTTGAACATACATTTGCTATATGTGACTTTGAGAAAAATAATGTCTATGAGATGATCCTAGGAAGACCCTTCCTACAACAACTGCAAATAGTACAGGATTGGGGAACCAACTCCTTGTACTTAGAGCACTTAGGGGTCACCACCAAGGTCAATTTGAAGGATTAAACCTTTAGAGATGTACCACCCCTACAGTGGAATCCTATCCACAAGGCGAAAGAAGATTCTATCTCTGTGCATTCTGGAAGTTCACCTGATTCATCCTGGTTGCATGAAGATACTTATTTGTGGATGTGCAAGGTCGCGGAAGAAGAGGAAAAACGCTTAAAGGCGAGAGAAGAAGGAACTTCGCTAGGAGATAGACCAGTTAAAGACCCAGCCTACACCCTGATGATCTTTCCAGATGAGGAATTTGAGCCTCATGGTTGGGCAAAAATCTTGGCCACCATGGACATTGCTATCAATGAAGAACAGTGGACACCTCATTGTGATGAGGAGGGTTACGATATCTCTCTGTATTCATGTGTCAACCCTTGATAGAAGAGTTTGACCCTACTGAAGTCATAGAAGAAGAGGAGGATGATGATGATCTAGAGTCCATTGTGATGGATAGTTGCTTTAAGTCAGAAGAGAACTATCTAGAAGACATAGGGGTATTTACACAAAAGGAAGAAGAACCTCTCACAAGTATCAAAATGGTAAATCCAAAGGATGGCAGTGAGAGCAGTAAAAAGAAAAAGAAAAGAAATGCATTAAAACAAGAAGAGGAGGAATTATTGTTCGAAGTACCAGAAAATTTCAAGAAATATGAAGTTGACGACCGAAAAATTTTGGTACGAATGCCTAAGAGAGAGGCCATCATAGGAGATTCTTATGATAATAAAGAAAAGACCAAGAAGATTGTAGTGACCATTGAAGAGAGCGAAGAGAGATGCACGTATATAGGAGATGACCTAAGTGCAAGAGAAGAAATGGAACTCATAGCTCTATTAAGGGAATATAGGGATGTGTTTGCGTGGCACTATAGAGATTTGAAGGGGGTAGATCCAAGAATATGCTCTCATACGATCCCCATGACTACTGATGCCAAGCCCACTAAACAAAAGCCCTACACATATAATGACACTTATGCTGCAAAGATAAAAGAGGAAATTGATAGCTTGATTGAAGCTGGATTTATCTATGAGATTGAGCATACTGAATGGGTGTCCCCTATTGTAGCGGTGCCCAAGAAGAATGGGAAGTTGCGAGTGTGCATGAACCTTAAAAAAGTTAATGCTGCTACGATTCGAGATAGTTACCCGCTTCCAATCACTGAACATCTATTGGAGCGTGTTGCAGGCAAGGAAGTTTATAGCTTCCTTGATGGATTTTCTGGTTACAACCAGGTAGCCATTGCCCTAGAAGATCAACACAAAACAACATTTGCTAGAGAGTGGGGAATCTTTTCATTCCGTGTGATGCCATTTGGGCTCACCAATGCACCTGCAACATTCCAAAGGCTCATGTGTCATGTCTTCAAAGAGTTCTTGCGAAAGAGCTTGGAAGTATATGTGGATGACTTATGTGCTCATTCCCAAGAAAGAAGATATCACATCCCTAAGCTTAGACATATCTTCAACAAGTGTAGAGAATATCGAGTTTGTTTGAACCCAGAAAAGTGTGCATTCATGGTACGACAAGGTAAAATCTTACGTCATATTGTTTCCAAGAACGGAATATCAACAGACGAGGATAAAGTAAGAGCCATAGCAGAGTTGCCAAGGCCAAGGAATGTTAAAGAGGTACAAGCATTTATGGGCCATTGTGGATATTATCGTAGATTTATCCACATGTATGCGATCATAGCTAAACCTCTTTATGGTTTGTTGACAAATTTTGAGTGGAATGACGAATGTGAAAATTCCTTCAATGAGTTGAAGAAATGTTTGTGCACAGCACCAATATTGACCACTCCTGATTGGAATAAGCCATTCCATGTCTATGTGGATGCCTCCAATCATGCCGTAGGATGTG
Source organism: Ceratopteris richardii (assembly GCA_020310875.1). Taxonomy (NCBI): domain Eukaryota; kingdom Viridiplantae; phylum Streptophyta; class Polypodiopsida; order Polypodiales; family Pteridaceae; genus Ceratopteris; species Ceratopteris richardii. Next base: position 69,090,544 of record CM035434.1, read on the forward strand.
TGCTAGCACAACCCACAGGTGAAGGAAATCTAGATTTGCCTATAGCATATGCTAGCAGACAGCTCACTACGATTGAGCGAAATTATACAACAACAGAGAAAGAAGGTTTAGGCATGGTATATGCCGTGAAGAAGTTTAGACACTATCTATTAACCAATAAGTTCAAGTTTTTCACTGATCATCAAGCTTTGTTATATTTGGTCAATAAACCTTGCAGTACAGGACGTTTAGTAAGATGGTTTCTCTTACTAATGGAATATTACTTTGAAGTTGTTGTTAGAAAAGGTAGAACCCACCTCCAGGCAGATCCCCTTTCTCACATTACTTCATGAGAGTCACCGTAAGGAGTGTCTGATGACCTACTGGATGCTTATTTGTTCAATTTAGAAGTTGTTCCTAAATGGGCAAATAAGCTGGTACCAGTCCTAACCTTCGGACCCGCAAATAAGAATGTGAAAACATCACAAGAAGAAATTGTAAAATCACAAAAATATCACATATTGGCAGGAAGCATGTACAAACAAGATATTGAGGGTGTATTAGCTTGCTGTGTTGAGGACGATGAACATAGTAGTTGGTTGCAACAAGCCCATGAAGGATTGCTAGCAAATCACTACTCTAAACAACGAACATTGCAAAATCTAAAACATTTAGGAGTGTACTGGCCTAGCATGAACAAAGAAATACACGAGTGGATTAAGAATTGTCCACGGTGCAAAGAGAGACCCCCAGTGGATCATGCTACTCTTTATCCTGTATCGTTAATACCACATTGGAGTGCTCCATTGGTAGAATTTATGAGATTGGGGACATTACCCAAAGAGGAACAGTACTCAATGCCACCCCATTTCAGATGGTCTTTGGACAGAATACTGTGCTACCATTAGATTTCTTAATCCTAGCTTTAAAAGTAGCACAAGAGCATGAGTGGAATGGACATGAATTTTCCTCTAGGATCTTTGACCTAGAACGCTTAGGTGAGATGAGGCTGCGAGCGGCAGCAGGTATCTACGCTGCAAAGAAAAGGCAAAAGGCATACTTCGATGCACACATCAAGGATAAGGGACTGAAAGCGGGAGATCTAGTGTTGGTTTACACACTAAAACAGCATGCCCGTAAGTTGGAAAAACGAGGATATGGACCCATGATCATTAATAGAATTTCCACTAGTGGTGCAATTTAGTTGGCCACGTTAGAAAGAGACATCTTGCCAAACCACATTAGTGGATGTAGAGTCAAGCTGTATCAAGAACCTCTTACTGAGGATATGCTAATGAGACTCAACACTGCTAAGAAGTGAAAAGAAGAAGAGTTAAGGGTGAGAGAAGAAGCATAGGCAGAGGCCAGAGAGCATATTAGGCGAAATAAGTTAAGGCGACTAGGCCTAGATTTCAACTCAAAAACCCCAAAATATCACATGGATATGTGCCAAAAATTAGGCATAATTACTTCTCAAAGCATTGACCAACGTCCCTTTGTGACCATAGAGATAGGACAAGGAAAGAGTGCAAGAACTGTGAAAGCATTGATTGACTCAGGTGCAACAACTAGTGCCGTTAGACTGCCAAGACTTGCAGTTGAACATCCATCCCATAGAAGCCTATCTCATAGGATTGGGAGGTGTGGAAACCCCTTGTTTGGGCGAGGTGGAACTTCCCATCTACCTTCAAGATGTTCCAATGAAAGTCAAAATGCTAGTGTGTCAAGATGAGAACCTTACAGAACCACTTGTCTTGGGTCAAGATTGGATCTATGACCATGCAGTTAACTTAAACCTAAGAAGTCAAATTCTTCAAGTTTGGGTACAGGAACAATGCATTACATTAGAATTAGAGAACTGCATGCTCACAAATCCAGATGTTCCACATTCACTTAGTGCTTCAAAGACTAATCATATGGAAGAAGATGTTGTATGTGTCAAAAGCTCTATGATGCAAAAGGAGTCAATCATGGAAGAAGAGGTTCGAAGGCGGGCGGATCCCTCTTCTTCTCCAAAGAATCAGATAGCCACACTAGTCCCACCACAAAGGCAAACACAACCGTTCACGACAACTGCTATATCAAATAAAAAGACACCATTCGACAAGAAAGCAGTTTCAGGTATGAAGCAGATCTGGGTACGAAAAGGAGAGCAACCACCAACCTTGTCAACACAATTCCCACCCAAGCAAGCCAACAATGTGAAGACCATAACCAAGCAACCACGACCATGTCCACAAGAATGTCTGCAACAAATTTGGGTGCCCAAGAATTAATTGCAGCTCAACAAGGGCGATTACACATGTGGCTTCCCAAAGGACTCTTTCATGCACATAGGCCTATGCTCTCCACCATGCAAAATGTCTCAATCAAGAAGCCAAGGAGAGATAAGGGGAAGAACAGAGCACAGAAACCAAAGGGAGATAAACTCACCTCTTCAACAAGAGTTAGAAGACCAGCAACAATGGTATGGGTATGGAAGCCAAAAGCACCGATAGGCCCCACAGAACCAAATAGCCAACCACAAAGGATCAAAGCCTCAAGAAACCATCCAAACATGGAGTAGCCAAAGGAGATCACTAAAGAGTCGAAGACAATTCTCAAATGGATCCCTACAAGGAGGAAGGATCAGTTGTCATCTCGAGATCCAATGGATACCTCTAAGAAAGATGGCATCAACATCTGCAAATAACATCGGAAGCGACAACCATGTGCTCCTTGCACAACCTTGTCTTTTGCACCATTCAGGTCATGCATTTCCAAAGTATGCATTAATATAGGGACACATTATACGGCCGTGCATAGACACACTTGAGAATCCCAGGCACAAGAGCACATTGACATATGTCAAATATTTTTATTGATGCTAACCTTTGTCTTCTTGTTTTGTGACATTGTTTCGCAAAAAAAAAAGGAAAAGAAGAAGAAAAAACGTGGGAGAAATAACTTGTTCCCAGGTTTGGCTCATGGAACATGAATGAGTCATGCTTAGTTGAAAAATGGAACCGTTGATTCCTGGTCATTTATCAGTTTGGATAGAAGTGTGTCTCGGCTAGCAGATGATATTATTGCTCCCTTATCTGGTAGATGTCAAGCACTTGGCATGAACATGGCATCCACAACTTTGTTTCCCCTTACCTCGGTAGGAGGGAAGATCTCGACGGCCCGCAACTTGAGAGATGCTTAACTACTGTATGTTTAAGAGCATCCAAGGTGGTATCTGCAAGGGGTAGTTTTGGTACCCTGCAAATCCTTGTATGTATACCGGATGAGAAGACTTCTGCTTATGGTGAGCTAAAGAGAATACATGAAACTAAGCTTGGTGTAGTTACCCAATGTTGTTCATCAAGGAATATAAAGAAATTCAATTCTCAGTATTTAGCAAATGTTGCTTTGAAAAGAGGAGACCGGACCAGGAACTCAGGGACCATCAACACAGACATTCATTGACTATGTTCCGTCACAAATGCCAGGTGTACAACATGAAGAGATAAATATCGATCGACCCTTCACCATGGTAAGTATCTTTACTCTGGAAACACCATAATCATGATAGATTAGGAAACCTCTTCGTTGGCACACCCTTGAGCACTTAGCTCAAGACCGCCAATTTTTGCACCATACTTCCTCCAATGCATTTCCCAAGTAAGCATTCATAGGGCTACATTACAAGGCCGTGCACAAGGCACATATTTTCCTCAACCCATGCACGAACAAACTTACTCATCACTCAATATGGGTTATGAGTACTTGGCATGACTACTATGAACATCAACTTCGGAAGATCTAGAGGACATCAATGGAGACTCTCAATGACACAGTCATGCTGGAATCCAAGGAAGAAGCACATACCAAGGGACTACAACTTGCAAATGCTCGTAGTGATAGATGAAGAACCAGAAAACTAACCCTGCCACATATGGAAGTCAGATGACTTTTGTTCATACTGAGGGACACTCCCTCTCAAAGCACTACTTGGAACAACCACTACAACAAGGGTCTGTCAGGGATGACAGACTCGAGAGGGGGGGGAGTGTTGGAACTCTAGGTCAAGCACAAGTATGGAAGCACATTAGAAATGTGGACACACACAAGAAGAAGGAGCAAGTAGGGAACTCCAAGAGGTACATGTCAAATTTTCAAAAGAATCCCTATAAAAATAGTGATTTTCATCACTAAAAACCATTATAAATACCATTTTCTATTTTTGTAACTCCATTTTGTTCAAGCCGAGGAGTCCTCGAGCTTGAAGAGTATTAGAAGTATCATCGTACCAATTTTCATAATTTTTAGACTTCGTTTGAGCACTCAAATAAGCCCTCGAACCTAGATTTTTAACTAGGCTGGACACTAGGTCTGGATAGGGCCAAAACTAGTCAAAAAAATATAAAAAGAGCTAGAGAGCTCATTTTTGACGTTAGCTTGTTAGAGAATAGAGCTTTGTAAGAGAAATCTTTTGCAATAGAAGCTTTCCATTGTTCCTCTCTTTGATATTATCGTGTGTGTGTGTGTGTATGTGTGTGCATGCTTGTGTGCTTTCACTCACGCACTTGTGCCTTCACTCGCTCAAGGTCTTCATACCGGTCCTCACGTCTCCGCGGATTGACAAGTAAAGGAGGTGGTGCTTATGCTTGAGCTACACCCTTTCTCTAGAGTCTGTCTAAATTGCCCTCTAAGCTCCACTTTTTGAGCACACATGTGGACAATGCCATCTTTGTAGCTACATTACCCTTGGCAATATGAGACTAGGACTTCTCTATCTCTTAGTATGCATCTCTCTTTTTTTGCATTTTTCTCAACTGTGTCTACTGATCTATTCCATTGTGCTATTGTTTCTTACAAATTCTTCAAAGATAAAGATACTTTTCTATTGATATCGTAAGTGTTTACAATGCACACATATATAGAGAGAACTATGTGCTAAAAGTTACCTATGTCAAAGAGGATACTACTTGGATATGAGCTAGATTTACATAAAATTAATGATGATCTAGACTCCTAATCAATCCTGGACACTTGGGAGCTCTTCATTGTTGTACTTATCCTCTTTCCAGTTTTCCATGATATTAAGAATATCCTTATTTGCGATGAGGTATACATGAGACCAACAAAAGTTTTAGATGATCTATGTGAGTCCAGTAAGAAGGCTTGCCAAGGTGTATACTTTAGTCACACCAAAATTCTGGAGGTATGAAACTTCGATAGTCAACCAATCCAGAATAACAATGATGTGTTTGGAATCTCGAAGGAAGTCCAGAGGTGTGTGGTCAACCTGTACAGAATTACAGTGACCAATTCGGTAGTCAACCTATCTAGAATTACGATGACTAGTTCTTTAGTCAACCTATTTGGAAGTTCTGTAATCAGTCCGGTGGTTTGAATTTGTCCAGTGGTCTAAGTTCTATATGGAGATCTACTCAGTCTGGTAATTATGGATGTTCTGAAATTATAGCTGATCCTGACAATTATGCCTAAAACATAGCATCAAGCGGCCCTGGAGATCATGCCTAAATAAGTGGATTAGGGAGGACCATATTACTGAGGTAAATCATGGTTATGCACACTATAAAGCCCTTCATCTAGATTCTGTATATATCACCATTGAAGCTCCATAGTGGGAGCACATGGGTGGACAGTAACATTGTTGTATATACATTGTTGCTGACAATTAGAGAATTTGAGTTCTCTGTCTCTCTATCTATGTACATTTCTTTTAGCATGTTTTGTCTCTCATTACTCTACCTAACAATCAAATTCCATTGCATTATTCATTTGATCATTCATTTTCCAATAGAGGGAAGCCTCAACGTTCCAAAATACCAATTTTTTCTTGGAATATATGTTGTATGAGTAACAAAAAAGGTGGTTTAGGGATTATTTGCCCTACTAGAATGGCTAAGAACATGTGTGCAAAATGGATTATAAGAGCTACTAAATCTAATGAATTTTGGACTTGTCTTATTAAAAGAACTTGTCCTAATTTTTAAACCTACAAAGTGTAGACCAATAATAATCTTTTGGGTATTATTTGTTCTCCTCACATGTTTGTCCCTTTTGGTAGCAGGTTTGCATGAAATATGTGGAAAGCATGGATGGAGGTTAAACAAAGCTATATATTACATTCTCGTTTATCTAATAATGCTTCCTTTGTTTTACAACAGTCCATGTGAACTAGTTGGATTGAGCATTGGGATCCTAGATAGTCAAATATTAAGAAAAAGAAGTGTAGAAAAGTTGGTTTTGATAATTGGGGTAATTTTTTTCAAAATAATGATTTGATTGATGAATCTATCATTAGAAACCTTAATGATTTATCTATGATTTATAAATATGTTCTTCTTGATCATAAGAAGTTGTAAAAGACCATGTTGGAAAGTTGCCCCAACAACAATCCTATTGCTCTTCATACTGTTGTTGTTGACATGTTTAGTCATTACAAGAAGCGGTCTGTTTCCATTTCTAACATAGTGGATAAGCTTAAAGAAAGATGGAAGATTAGGTGGAGTCAAAAACATTGGAAATACAAGTTCAGATCTTTATGGGCCTTCCCTATAGCCATTAAACACTCTACCCTTCAATGGCTTATTCTTCACAATGGAATTTGGACAAGGAACAAGGCTAAGAAGTATGATTATGAGGTCTGTTAACCCATGTACTAAGTATGTAACTCGAGTGCCCTATGAAATTTTGTTCTCATGATAGCCTAACTATTATTATCTCCAATAGTTGGAATGTTCTTAGTGAAGTTAGGCATACTTGGTCTTTCCATACATGGCCTTTGTAAATTTGGGGGACCTACCCCTTGTAAAACTTGTAACATTTACTCATTAATATACTTCTTATCTTTGTTCTCTAAAAAAAGGGCATATAGATGGAAAATCCTTGTGAATGAAAGATAGAAAAGAGAATATGAATAAAGACAAGTGTCACAATGTTCTATTTTTTATAGATTAGGTGTTAGCCTATGAGCATGTTCGTTGGTACTCAATGCTTATCTTTAGTGTATATAAATGAGCTGATTAGAGTATGGGATGAAGATTAATGGGACACATACATAGAAAATGTTACGAGAATCCACTTATGAAGATGCTTGTAGGGACCCTATTCATAGGTAGTATGAGTATTCCCATTGTGCCACAAGTGATTGAGATTTTGTTGGGCTAAGTCCAACTTTTCAATAAACGTGGTGCTTTGATCTAAGGCTTACATAAGTTACCTAGTATACATGCCTCTCATTATTGGTTTTGAGTGGTGGGATAGCTAGTTCGGCTTGTGGAAACATTATGATTAAGAGAACTTGTGGAAGACTAGTACTCAGATGGTTGACCATGGAGGAAGTTTGCTTCCCACAAGAGATCTTGCAAAATCCAAATATGACACTTTGGAAACTTCAATTATCCACATCTTTCTAGGGACCCTACTTATAAGTGTATGATTTTTCCCCTTGTGAAGCAATGGATTGAGATTTTTGTTGAGGTAAGTCCAAATTTTCATTAAATGTGGTGCTTGGCTCTAGATAGTAGTCATCCTTGCAGTTGGGGCAAATGATTCACAAAAGTCAATCCCTTCAACTTGTGAATAGCCTTTGTGCAAAAAGACTTCCTTGGTACTTTTCCAAAGTACCATTAGCCTTCTACTTTAACTTCACTTGGTGCCAATGACTTTATGCTTAGGGGTTGATCCACTAGCTCCCAAGTTCCATACTGATGTTGTTGTATTCTATTTGCATGGAAAACTCCAAATTCGGATCGTGGAGTGCCTCTTCCACATTGGTTTGTTTCTTTGCTTGTTTTGGAATGAGCTTAGTCATCTAGGTTGTATTTACATTATGGGTGTTTTCCCATCTTTGTTCTTCTATTCTCTATGATTGCCTCGATTGATCAGCAACCTGTTCTAGTGACAATGGGATGGGGTTTTGCAAAATCATAGAGCTGCCTCACCCAACAATGGTTTTTTTTGCTTTGATGATGACAATTTGGTGACTTTTAGACTCATTATTTGAATATTGTGTTTCCTTCTCTTTCGTAGAAGGGATACTCTTGGGCCAAGTTCATAGTGGATTACCCCTTTGCTTGATGATAAAGTAGAGGCTCTATTTTCCTCTCTTTTGATGCTAACTTGTATGTTCTAAAGAGAAGAAGGAAGACAATTGTGCTTATACTCTATGTAGACGACCTTGTGATCATCGAAAATGATGGCGCTCTTTCTTAGCAAATAAAAGATGCTCTAAGTTCAAAATTTGAAATGAGGGATTTGGGATTAATGCATTATTGCATAGGCCTTGAAGTATGGCATGAACAAGGGAAGATTTTCATCTCTCAACAAAAGTATAAGACAGATGTGAAGGCACTTGACATAGAGGTCTGTTAACCCATGTACTAAGTATGTAACTCGAGTGCCCCTATGAAATTTTGTTCTCATGATAGCCTAACTATTATTATCTCCAATAGTTGGAATGTTCTTAGTGAAGTTAGGCATACTTGGTCTTTCCATACATGGCCTTTGTAAAGTTTGGGGACCTGCCCCCTGTAAAACTTGTAACATTTACTCATTAATATACTTCTTATCTTTGTTCTCTAAAAAAAGGGCATATAGATGGACAATCATTGTGAATGAAAGATAGAAAATAGAATATGAATAAAGACAAGTGTCACAATGTTCTTTTTTTTATAGATTAGGTGTTAGCCTATGAGCATGTTCGTTGGTGATCAATGCTTACCTTTAGTGTATATAAATGAGCTGATTAGAGTATGGGATGAAGATTAATGGGACACGTACATAGAAAATGTTACGAGAATCCACTTATGAAGATGCTTGTAGGGACCCTATTCATAGGTAGCATGAGTATTCCCATTGTGCCACAAGTGATTGAGATTTTGTTGGGCTAAGTCCAACTTTTCAATAAATGTGGTGCTTTGATCTAAGGCTTACATAAGTTACCTTCTATACATGCCTCTCATTATTGGTTTTGAGTGGTGGGATAGCTAGTTCGGCTTGTGGAAACATTATGATTAAGAGAGCTTGTGGAAGAATAGTACTCAGATGGTTGACCATGAAGGAAGTTTACTTCCCACAAGACATCTTGCAAAATCCAAATATGACACTTTGGAAACTTCAATTATCCACATCCTTCTAGGGACCCTATTTATAAGTGTATTATTTTTCCCTTGTGAAGCAACGGATTGAGATTTTTGGTGAGGTAAGTCCAAATTTTCATTAAATTTGGTGCTTGGCTCTAGATAGTAGTCATCCTTGTAGTCAGGGCAAATGATTCACAAAAATCAATCCCTTCAACTTGTGAATAGCCTTTGTGCAAAAAGACTTCCTTTGTACTTTTCCAAAGTACCATTAGCCTTCTACTTTAACTTCACTTGGTGCCATGACTTTATGCTTAGGGGTTGATCCACTAGCTCCCAAGTTCCATACTGATGTTGTTGTATTCTATTTGCATGGAAAACTCCAAATTCGGATCGTTGAGTGCCTCTTCCACATTGGTTGGTTTCTTTGCTTGTTTTGGAATGAGCTTAGTCATCTAGGTTGTATTTACATTATGGGTGTTTTCCCATCTTTTTTCTTCTATTCTCTATGATTGCCTCGATTGATCAACAACCTGTTCTAGTGAATATGGGATGGGGTTTTGCAAAATCATAGAGCTGCCTCACCCAACAATGGTTTTTTTGCTTCGATGATGATAGTTTGGTGACTTTCAGACTCATTATTTGAATATTGTTCTTCCTTCTCTTGCGTAGAAGGGATACTCTTGGGCCAAGTTCATAGTGGATTAACCCTTTGCATGATGATAAAGTAGAGGCTCTATTTTCCTCTCTTTTGATGCTAACTTGTATGTTCTAAAGAGAGGAAGGAAGACAATTGTGCTTATAATCTATGTAGACGACCTTGTGATCATCGAAAATGATGGCGCTCTTTCTCAGCAAATAAAAGATGCTCTAAGTTCAAAATTTGAAATTAGGGATTTGGGATTAATGCATTATTGCATAGGCCTTGAAGTATGGCGTGAACAAGGGAAGATTTTCATCTCTCAACAAAAGTATAAGATAGATGTGAAGGCACTTGACATGGAGGATTTCAGGGAGATTTGTACACCTATAGAGGTCACCACAAATTTTCTATGGATGATACTTCACCTCCAAAGGATATTGGAAGATACATAGATAAGTCAGAAGTATCATTTACTTGTGCAATAGCAATCCACACATCTCCTATTTTGTTGGTGTAGTAAGTAGGTTCTCTAACAAGCTTTGCCAAACTCATTAGAAGACAATCATGCAGATACTTAGGTATGTCAAAGGAACCATTGATTATGGTATTCTGTAGGAAGAAGGATCTTCTTTGGTTGGATACTGTGACTCAGAGTGGGCAAAAAATATTGATTCTAGGAAATTAGTTTCCGGATATTGCTTCTCTTTAGGTTAAGAGATTTTCTCTTGGATCACAAAGAAGCAACCAACCATAGCACTATCTTCTAGTGACACTGAGTAGAAAGGAGCATGTTTTGCTGCATGTGAAGCAGTATGGTTGAGAAGGATCCTATGGCATATAGGAATTCAAGGACAATAGGCTACAAGGTTGAGATGCAACAACCTAAGTTGCATAGCCATCACCAAGAATCCTATTTGTCATGCACGTACTAAGCACATAGAAATCCTGTATAGCTATGTGTGAGAGTTGATCAAGGATGGAATTGTGGAGCTAAGCTATTGTTGAATAGATGAAAATGGAGCAAACGTTTTCACCAAGGCATCGACATCTTCCAAAGCTTGGCATTGGACCAAGAAGGTAGTTTATCGTAGGTGGAGATTGAGGGGTGGGGTGTTAGATATACTCAATTCTCCATCTGCATCTGACAAAAAATGATCCATGGCACTCTAAGTTGTATGGCTGCCCCATTATGAGGAGAAGCCATTGTGAGATCTCGGACATTTGTGGAACCCTAATTTGCAACTTAAATGAGGTCTATGTGTGATTATTGATGGTAATAGATGATCTGTGTGAGCCTATCCATTAGGTTCTGTAGAGCATAAACTTTGAAGCCATTGGGTTGCCATTCAAGGCAAGAAATAAAGGGCTTGTGGTGCCACATAGTTTATCCATAGAAATTTAATGGGAGGAGTCTAGAGAGGGGCTCTCTCTCTTTTGCAGGGTCCATGCGGCCTATCCCTCGGCCGATAGGGCTGAGATGGTAGGACTTTTGGTCATGGAGATATTGTCAACTTGTATATTTTGCCAACTATTTTATATCTCCCAACTACATTTATCTATACCGACTCCCCTTGTAAAAGCTATTAAAGCATGGCCCATGTGTACCTTTACATAGCATTGGGAACTAGTAAGCCCTTTATCTAGAGTCTGTCTAGATTGCCATCTAAGCTCCACTTTTTGAGCACACATGTGGAAAATGCCATCTTTGTAGCTACATTACCCTTGGCAATATGAGAATAGAAATTCTCTATCTCTTAGTATGCATCTCTCTTTTTTTGCATTTTTCTCAACTGTGTCTACTGATCTATTCCATTGTGCTATTGTTTCTTACAAATTCTTCAAAGATAAAGATAATTTTCTATTGATATCCTAAGTGTTTACAATGCACACATATATAGAGAGAACTATGTGCTAAAAGTTACCTATTTACAAAGAGGATACTACTTGGATATGAGCTAGATTTACATAAAATTAATGATGATCTAGACTCCTAATCAATCTTGGCTACTTGGGAACTCTTCGTTGTTGTGCTTATCTTCTTTCCAATTTTCCATGATATTAAGAATATCCTTATTTGTGATGAGGTCTACATGAGACCAACAAAAGTTTTAGATGATCTATGTGAGTCTAGTAAGAAGGCTTGCCAAGGTGTATACTTTAGTCACACCGAAATTTTGGAGGAATGAAACTTCGATAGTCAACCAATCCGGCATAATGATGATATGTTTGGAATCTCGAAGGAAGTCCAGAGGTGTGTGGTCAACCTATACAAAATTATAGTGACCAATTCGGTAGTCAACCTATCCAGAATTACGATGACTAGTTCTTTAGTCAACCTATTTGGAAGTTCTGTTATCAGTCTGGTGGTTTGAATTTGTCCAGTGGTCTAAGTTCTATATGGAGATCTACTTAGTCCGGTAATTACGGATGTTCTGAAATTATAGTTGATCCTAACGATTATGCCTAAAACATTCCATCAAGCGGCCCATGAGATCATGCCTAAATAAGTGGATTAGGGAGGACCAGATTACTGAGGTTAATCATGGTTATGCACACTATAAAGCCCTTCATCTAGAGTCTGTATATATCACCATTGAAGCTCCATAGTGGGAGCACATGGATAGACAGTAACATTGTTGTATATACATTGTTGCTGACAATTAGAGAATTTGAGTTCTTTGTCTCTCTATCTATGTACATTTCTTTTAGCATGTTTTGTCTCTCATTACTCTACCTAACAATCCAATTCCATTGCATTATTCATTTGATCATTCATTTTCAATAGAGGGAAGCTCAACGTTTCGAAATACCAAATTTTTCTTGGAATATATGTTGTATGAGTAACAAAAAACGTGGTTTAGGGATTATTTGACCTACCAGAATGGCTAAGGACATGTGTGCAAAATGGATTATAAGAGCTTCTAAATCTAATGAATTTTGGGCTTGTCTTATTAAAAGAACTTGTCCTAATTTTTATGTTAAAACCTACAAAGTCTAGACCAATAATAATCTTTGGGATATTATTTGTTCTTCTCACATGTTTGTCCCTTTAGGTAGCAGGTTTGCATGCAATATGTGGAAAGCGTGGATGGAGGTTAAACAAAGCTATATATTATATTCTGGTTTATCTAATAATGCTTTCTTCGTTTTACAATAGTCCATGTGGACTAGTTGGATTGAGCATTGGGATCCTAGATGTCAAATATTGAGAAAAACAAGTGTAGAAAAGTTGGTTTTGATAATTGGGGTAATTTTTTTTCAAAATAATGATTTGATTGATGAATTTATGATTAGAAACCTTAATGATTTATCTATGATTTATAAATAGGTTCTTCTTGATCATAAGAAGTTGTTGAAGACCATGTTGGAAAGTTGCCCCAACAACAATCCTATTGCTCTTCACACTGCTGTTGTTGACATGTTTACTCATTACAAGAAGCAGTCTGTTTCCATTTCTAACATAGTGGATAAGCTTAAAGAAAGATGGAAGATTAGGTGGAGTCAAAAACATTGGAAATACAAGTTTAGATCTTTATGGCCCTTCCCTATAGCTATTAAACACTCTACCCTTCAATGGCTTATTCTTCACAATGGAATTTGGACAAGGAACAAGGCTAAGAAGTATGATCATGAGGTCTGTTAACCCATGTACTAAGTATGTAACTCGAGTGCCCTATGAAATTTTGTTCTCATGATAGCCTAAGTATTATTATCTCCAATAGTTGGAATGTTCTTAGTGAAGTTAGGCATACTTGGTCTTTCCATACATGGCCTTTGTATATTTGGGGGACCTGCCCCTGTAAAACTTGTAACATTTACTCATTAATATACTTCTTATCTTTGATCTCTAAAAAGAAGGGCATATAGATGGACAATCCTTGTGAATGAAAGATAGAAAAGAGAATATGACTCATAAAGACAAGTGTCACAATGTTCTTCTTTTTATAGATTAGGTGTTAGCCTATGAGCATGTTTGTTGGTACTCAATGCTTATCTTTAGTGTATATAAATGAGCTCATTAGAGTATGGGATGAAGATTAATGGAACACATACATAGAAAATTTTATGAGAATCCACTTATGAAAATGCTTGTAGGGACCCTATTCATAAGTAGTATGAGTATTCCCATTGTGCCACAAGTGATTGAGATTTTGTTGGGCTAAGTTCAACTTTTCAATAAATGTGTGTTGGAGCAAGTCTATGACAAGCCTAAGTATTGGCTTGAGTCTCACAAAGTCTTAGAAGAAGTTTCAAAATGAAGACTATGTAAAGTTCACTTGTGAAAGTCTACCTCTTGTAATTTTTTGAAGAGTTTACTTAATGTAAAAGTAAGATAATCTTAAGTGGTTGAGTCCACTTGATCAAGAATGGAAAGAGGAGCCACGAATTCGTGATTTGTGGTAGGTAGAGAATCAAATCAATCATTGGTTGATTGGAGAGTGATTGAGGGAAGTTAGCCTCCCAAACTCAACTATAAATAGATGGCAGTTTTAGTCGTGGTTAGAGAGACCTATGTGAAGACCTCCAAGAGCTGAGCTTTATGCCATATCAAGGTGTGATTACAAGGCACACATATGTATCAGTAAGTCCATTGTATTTTACAAGCAATATACTTTCATTTTCGTTATCATTTGGGTTCATATTTCCATGTTCTTGTGAAGTGCACTACTCACTGCTATATCTCTCAGTTTTCTCAGTCAGTTTACAGAGATGTTTTCTCTGAGCTTGGTGCATAATTTTCAGTGATTTAACTTCTTAAAGTTATCTCTATAAGTCTACTATATGCTCAAAAATTTTCATGTCATTTGGATGTTGCAATCTTCAGTTATGTTCATTTGAAGTCAACAGGGTCTGTTCATCTTCACTTCTCTGTCAGGTACCCGACTTTTTCACTCATCTTGTCAGAGGTGTTTCTCAGTGGTTACTTATTAAAATTCAGTGATTTAAAGCTTGTTGGATTCAGCTTACTGTCTAGTATAACCATACAAATTTTCATAATCATTGGATTCCTACATTTTGGGTTATGTTGATTTTTCTGCTCACTGGTCTCAAACTATAACAGCCCGTGAAAATCGGGATGATGTCATCAATTGTTAAAACTCATTCTCAGTGTGTGGTTCATTATTTTTGATGAGATTACTCTTGAAAGTTAGATCTTTAAGTTACCTAGCCCAAGAGGAATTGAGCTAATTGCTGCTGTATTCTGAGAATTATGTAAAACACTGGACAGGTGTATGAACCAAGAATAACAAGTTTTCACCTCTGAGCTAACTCCAACTTATCTGTTTTGATCTATCTTTTTGAGAGTGATCTTTCAAGGTACATAGGGTGTCTAATACATCCATTGGCAAGCTAAAAGGGCCCACCATATACTTCTGGAGTTCATTTGGCTGGTGTAGATCAAGGATTTTGCAACACCTCTTCATCTTCAAGCACATACCTATCCATCTCTTCACAGTGGTATCAGAGCAAGGTTGGACAACATGGCAGATGGATTTCCTTCATCAATTGACAAATTGGATAGAGGTAACTACTCAGCTTGGTCATTAAGAATGGAAGCTTATCTCCAAGGTAGAAGTTTATATGGTTATGTGGCTGGAGATGAAGTTATGCCAAGTTTCAGGAACAAAAGTCAACCAACACAAGAAGAGCAAGAAAGATTGAGCACATGGTGCTCCAAGGATGCACTTACAAGGTCTTATCTCCTCAACTCTATCTCAGATTTTTTGTTGCCTCACATTAGAAGTTGTAAGACATCTCAGGAAGTGTGGGATGCACTTGAAGCTTTCTTTTCTTCAAGTACCAAAGCTAGGAAGCATCAACTATGGCTGGATTTCACAACTCTCAAGAAGGCTCCCAAACAAAATGTGACTGATTTTGTCACAAAGCTCAAGGACATAGCGGATCAATTGGGAAGCATTGGAGAGGTAATATATGAAGAGCAAATTGTAAGGCAGGTCATCAATGGCTCGAAGGCAGATGACAAGTGGGAAGCATTCACCACAGCTATGGATTTGTACATGGACATGCATGTACCTGATTTCAACACACTCATTGGACAACTACTTACTCAAGAGGCAAAGCTTATCAAAAATGGAGAAAGCTCTAAAGGTAATCAATCTTCAGCTTTATACACGGATAAAAGCAAGTCTAAAGATAACAAAGGAAAGGCAAAGGAAGTGGATGATGAAGCAGGTACATATCAAGCTAACTATGCAGGTAGAGGAAGACATGGCAGAGGTAGAGGAAGAGGAGGTAGACAAGGCAGGGGGAAATCCCAAGACTCCAACTCATGTTCTATTTGTGGACTAACTAATCATACAACTGAAAATTGCTTTAGGAATTCCAGGAATCAAAGAGGAAGAGGATACAATAGAGGAAGTTATGGCTATTCAAGATGAAGGTTCAACAACTATCATGGCAACTACAACAACTACAATCATTCAAACTATCAAGGAGGCTACAAAGGAAGGAGAGACTACAATAACTACACAGAAGACTCAAACAAAGAGGATTCATTATTGATCATGAACATGGCTATGCCACAAGGTAAATCTGATGAGCATGTTTTCTACATAGATTCAGGTTGTTCAAATCATGTGGCAGGAAATGTGGCACTCCTATCAGATTTAGAAGATCCAAGGAATAAGCATGAGGTACAAACAGGAGATGATACAAAACATCCTGTGGAGAAAATAGGCAATGTCAAAGCACCTGATGGAAACATCAACCTACTCAGTAAGGTACTCTATGTCCCTACCATTACAAAGACTTTGATAAGTGTTGGGCATATAGTAGAGAAAGGGTTGCAAGTCAGGTTCACAAAAGCAGGAGCATTTGTTGAAGATCCAAGTCAAGGATTCAGAAGAATTGCAAAAGGTGAAAAGACAGATAGATTGTTCACATTTGAATTACAGGACACTAGAAACATTGCTCTCTTTAATTATGGTAGTCAGACACTCACATAATTGGAAGTATGGCACAAAAGGTTAGCACATATTGGTGAAAGGTCATTAAAGCAAATCTGCAGGGACCAAAGTGTACTTGGACTCCCTAATTTGTCAAAATAACATATGATTTATAAGTGTAGTGCATGTCAATTTGGAAAGTCTCACAGGTTACCATTCATGAAGAGAGGTTATATGCATGGAGATCTCTTGGAGTTGGTTCATACAGATGTATGGGGACCTAGCAAGGAAGCTTCAATATCTGGATCAAGGTATTATGTTTCCTTTATTGATGATTGCAGTAGATGGACTATCCTATTCTTTATGAAACACAAAGATGAAGTTTTTTCATGTTTCAAAAGATATTTGGCTCTTGTGGAGAATCAAACAGGTAAATCACTAAAAAGGCTAAGGTCAGATGGAGGGGGAGAATACTTCTCCCATGATTTTGATTCTTTTCTTCAAGAAAGAGGAATCAAAAGAGAGGTAACTACAAGGTACACTCCTGAGCAAAATGGAGTGGCAGAAAGGAGGAATAGGACAATTGTTGAAGCTGCAAGGTCTATGTTAAATGAAAAGCATTTACCTAATTATTTATGGGCTGAGGCTGTATCTACAGCCACTTACTTGATTAACAGGTTGCCTTCAAAATCCCTTGATGGGATGACTCCATATGAGGCTTGGAATGGAAGAAGACCAAGCTTGGATCATTGTAAAATTTTTGGATGTATTGTTTTTGCTCATGTTCCTTCACAGGTTAGAGGCAAGATGGATCCAAAGGCAGAAAGGTGTGTATTTATTGGATATGACAACAATCAAAAGGGCTACAAGTTATACAACCCTACCAACAAAGGATTCTTGGTAAGCAGAGATGTATTTTTTGATGAGAACAATTCATGGTATGAAGATTCATGCAGGAAGATCAATTTACCATATGATCTTGAAGAAGATTTTCCAAAGCTTGGTAGAGAACAATCAAAGATTGAAGAACAAGACACCTCAGAGGATGATGAAGAATCTCACATGGAAAAGATCAAAGCATGGAAGTCTAAAGGTAAAGCAAAATTGTAGGAACTTGGACATGAGGCAGAATCATCACATCATGGCCTAAGAAGATCTATGAGGGAAAAGAAAAAACCAGAAAGGTATGGGTTTGACACCTCATTAGTAACTAAACATTCTATCTACATAGCACAGGACATAAACCAAGAGGAGCCATCATCATTCGAAGAGGCCAAAACAAAAACAGAATGGAAGCATGCAATGAAGGAAGAGATTGAAGCACTTGAGGAAAACAACACTTGGGATTTGGTGCCCAAGACTTCATCCATGAAGGTAATAGGCTCAAGATGGGTCTATAAACTCAAGAAGAATTCTGATGGTTCAATTAACAGGTATAAGGCAAGGCTTGTGGCAAAAGGCTTTGCACAAACTCAGGGAATTGATTATGAGGAGACCTTCTCTCCTGTGGCAAAGATGCCTACTATTAAGGTTTTGCTTAGTACTGCCTCTTCCAAGAATTGGAAGATACTTCAACTAGATGTAAAGAATGCATTTTTGAATGGTTGGATAACAGAAGAGGTATATATGGCACAACCACCTAGTTTTGAGAATCAATTTTATCCTGATTATGTGTGTAAACTTGAAAAAGCATTGTATGGTCTCAAGCAAGCTCCAAGAGCTTGGAATTTCAGGCTTGTTTCATTCTTGCATGACAAAGGCTTTCAACCAAGCAAGGCAGATCCTTCACTCTTTATTAAAAAGAGTAACTCTGAGGTCATCTACCTATGTGTATATGTAGATGATATTATATTGACAGGAAATGATGCAGATGGTATGAAGAAGATCAAAGATCAGATGAGAGAAGAGTTCAAGATAAGTGATTTGGGTTCACTTACCTACTTCCTAGGTTTGGAAGTTGTCTACAAAGATCATGGTTTGTTTCTCACTCAAAGGAAGTACATTAAGGACATGTTGGCAAAATTCAAGATGCAAGATTGTAAGATTGCACGTACTCCAATGGAGGTCAATCACAAATTGAGCTCACATGAAGGTGAACTCATAGAGGACATCACATCATATCAAAGTCTAGTGGGTAGTCTCAACTATGCCACATTGACAAGAGTAGATATATGTTACAGTGTGAGTGTGCTAAGCCAATTTATGCACACACCAAGGAAACCACATATGGATGCTGCCAAAAGGATTCTCAAGTATCTCAAAGGAACCATAAATGAAGGACTTTATTATCCTTATGTATCTGATTTAGGTTTGAAGCTATTTTCTGATGTAGATTGGGCTGGCTCCAAGGAAGATAGAAGGAGCACTTCAGGTTATCTTACCTTTGCAGGTTCAAAGCTAATTTCATGGTCATCCAAGAAGCAACCCACAGTTGCTCTCTCTTCTACTGAAGATGAATATAGAGGTCTTGCCATAGCTACTCAGGAAGCTATGTGGATGAAGACATTATTCAAAGATGTTGGATTGGAGTTTGGAACTCCAACTATTTTTGGTGACAATATGAGTTCTATTCACTTGGCTGCTAATCCTATTTTTCATGCAAGGACTAAACATATTGAAGTTCATTATCACTATGTAAGAGAAAAGGTTCTAAGCAAAGAGATTCAAATATCATATGTGTCCACTCATCAACAATGTTCAGATATTCTAACCAAAGCATTGGATGGTACAAAGCTTTGCAAATTCAAGGCTATGATTGGTTTGCAGGTAATCTTGGAAGGTTGAAGACCTCAAGCATACTTGGCTTGAGGGGGAGCTGTTGGAGCAAGTCTATGACAAGCCTAAGTATTGTCTTGAGTCTCACAAAGTCTTAGAAGAAGCTTCAAAATGAAGACTATGTAAAGTTCACTTGTGAACTACCTCTTGTAATTTTTTGAAGAGTTTACTTAATGTAAAAGTAAGAGAATCTTAAGTGGTTGAGTCCACTTGATCAAGAATGGAAAGACGATCCACGAATTTGTGATTTGTGGTAGGTAGAGAATCAAATCAATCATTGATTGATTGGAGAGTGATTGAGGGAAGTTAGCCTCCCAAACTCAACTATAAATAGATGGCAGTTTTAGTCGTGGTTAGAGAGACCTATGTGAAGACCTCCAAGAGCTGAGCTTTATGCCATATCAAAGTGTGATTAATGGGCACACATATGTATCAGTAAGTCCATTGTATTTTACAAGCATTATACTTTCATTTTCATTATCATTTGGGTTCATATTTCCATGTTCTTGTGAAGTGCACTACTCACTGCTATATCTCTCAGTTTTCTCAGTCAGCTTGCAGAGATGTTTTCTCTGAGCTTGGTGTATCATTTTCAGTGATTTAACTTGGTAAAGTTAGCTCTATAAGTCTAATATATGCTCGAAAATTTTCATGTCATTTAGATGTTGCAATCTTCAGTTATGTTCATTTGAAGTCAACAGGGTCTGTTCATCTTCACTTCTCTGTCAGGTACTCGACTTTTTCACTCATCTTGTCAGAGGTTTTTCGCCGTGGTTACTTATCTAAATTCAGTGATCTAAAGCTTGTTGGATTCAGCTTATTGTCTAGTATAATCATACAAATTTTCATAATCATTGAATTCCTAAATTTTGGGTTATGTTGAATTTTCTGCTCACTGGTCTCAAACTATAGTAGCCCGTGAAAATCGGGATGATGTCATCAGTTGTTAAAACTCATTCTCAGTGTGTGGTTCATTATTTTTTATGAGATTACTCTTGAAAGTTAGCTCTTTAAGTTACCTAGACTTCCCCAAGAGGAATTAAGCTAATTGGTGCTGTGCTCAGAGAATTATGTAAAACACTGGACAGGTGTATGAACCAAGAATAGCAAGTTTTCACCTCTGAGCTAACTCCAACTTATCTGTTTTGATCTATCTTTTTGAGAGTGATCTTCCAAGGTACATAGGATGTCTAATACATCCATTGGCAAGCTAAAAGGGCCCACCATATACTTCTGGAGTTCATTTGGCTGGTGTAGATCAAGGATTTTGCAACACCTCTTCATCTTCAAGCACATACCTATCCATCTCTTCACAATGTGGTGCTTTGATCTAAGGCTTACATAAGTTACCTACTATACATGCCTCTCATTATTGGTTCTGAGTGGTGGGATAGCTAGTTCGGCTTGTGGAAACATTATGATTAAGAGAGCTTGTGGAAGACTAGTACTCAGATGGTTGACCATGGCGGAAGTTAGCTTCCCACAAGAGATCTTGCAAAATCCAAATATGAAACTTTGGAAAGTTCAAATATCCACATCCTTCTAGGGATTGTATTTATAAGTGTATGATTTTTCCCCTTGTGAAGCAATGGATTGAGATTTTTGTTGAGCTAAGTCCAAATTTTCATTAAATGTGGTGCTTGGCTCTAGATAGTAGTCATCCTTGCAGTCGGGGCAAATGATTCACAAAAGTCAATCCCTTCAACTTGTAAATAGCCTTTGTGCAAAAAGACTTCCTTTGTACTTTTCCAAAGTACCATTAGCCTTCTACTTTAACTTCACTTGGTGCCAATGACTTTATGCTTAGGGGTTGATCCACTAGCTCCCAAGTTCCATACTGATGTTGTTGTATTCTATTTGCATGGAAAACTCCAAATTCGGATCGTGTAGCGTGTCTTCCACATTGGTTGGTTTCTTTGCTTGTTTTGGAATGAGCTTAGTCATCTAGGTTGTATTTACATTATGGGTGTTTTTGCATCTTTGTTCTTTTATTCTCTATGATTGCCTCGATTGATCAGCAACCTGTTCTAGTGACAATGGGATGGGGTTTTTCAAAATCATAGAGCTGCCTCATCCAACAATGGTTTTTTGCTTGGATGATGACAATTTGGTGACTTTCAGACTCATTATTTGAATATTGTGCTTCCTTCTCTTGCGTAGAAGGGATACTCTTGGGCCAAGTTCATAGTGGATTACCCCTTTGCTTGATGATAAAGTAGAGGCTCTATTTTCCTAATCAGTGCATGTGGTTGCTCCTCCTTAAACACTTGATTGCGACTCGCCATGATCTTCTTAGCCTCAATGTCATAAAGCTTATAAACCTTCTTATCTTCATTGTACCCTAAGAAGATACATTTGATGCTTTTTGTTTGAAGGCTATTTCTCTTCCTATCTGGAACATGTACATAACATTAACTTCCAAATACTTTGAAATGGGAAACAAATGGATTTTTACTAGTGTAGGCCTCTTGTGGTTTCTTTCCATCAAGCGGCTTGGTGTAACTTTGAGCCCAGATGTAGAAAATAGTGTTGACAACCTCTGGCCAAGATTGATTCGGCAAACCCTTTCCCCTCAACATTCACCTTGCCATCTCCATGATGGTTTGATTTCAACATGCTCCAACACCATTCTGTTGAGGGCTATGTGACATCATGAGTTGATTCTTGATTCATTTACTCTTGCAGAAATATTCAAAGTTGGTTGATATGAACTCACCATGGCCATTTGTCCTTAATTTTTTCCTATTCTTCCTTGTTTTAGTTTCAACAAGTTGAAGGCATTCTTTAAACTTACCAAAAGCTTGAGCCTTATCATGATAGAAGCACACCCACATCTTCCTACCATAGTCGTCAATAAGTAACACGGAATAGGAATATCAACTCAAGGCATGTTTAGGAATTTTTATGCACAAGTTAGAATGCACCAATTCTAGAGGATATCTTTCTATGTTCTTGCTTTCTTGTGGAAACACCTTCCTATTTCTTGCCCATCATGCAAGCTTCACATGGTTCCTTCATCTTTGTAATCGATGGTAGGTGTGCCCTGCAATGAATCTCCTTTCATACAGGGTATGGATGAATCTCTCATGCCATAGCTTACTTGTGCCCACACTTGTAGTGTTTCTAAGAGAAGACAACTCATATAGGTTGGTCCTCATTATGCCAGTCCCAACAACATTGTTGTTACTATCCATAATCTTAGCTCATGTCTTACTAAAAGATACTCCATGACCTTGATTGGTTATAGAAGCTATTGAAAGTAGGTTTTATTTGATTTGTGGAACATACAACACTTTTGAAAGCTTTTTGATATCCTCATTAGAATTAATGAAAGAAACTATACCTTTGCCCTTTGTAGGACATCTTGCATGATTGCTTACCTTTATTGTGATGGGTTCCTTTAAATGCTATAAGGAGCTATAAAGGTATTTTTTGCTGATCATGTGATGAGAGGCACCACTGTCCAACACCCATTAGTCATATGTTCTTGAATCTTCAGCCAAGGATCATACCTTCTCTATCGTAATAAATAACTCAAGCTCGTCGGTAGACTCCTTGCCCTTGCCACCTTTTGAAGATCCATTATTATCTTTTCATTTCTTGATGTGGCAGACTTGAATTATGGGGCCTTTCTTCTTGCAATGGAAACATTCTCCTTTGAACTTCTTTTTGTGGTTCTTTTTGTCTCCATCTTTTGAAGAGTCCATTTTGCCTCCTTTGGCATTTTTTGTGAATGTAGCATCTCCTTTGTTGTTGCCACTCCTTGCCTTGAGCCATAGCTACTCTTCCGCGAGTAGGCGCTGAATTCTTCAAAAGTTAGAGCTTGAAGTTTGATTTGAGTATTAAGAGAAATTACCAAACCATCAAACTTTGGTGGAAAAATTCAAAGACAACCCCAAGCTAGGTCCTTACTTGACTTCTGTACACTTGCTCCCTGAATTTGATCCCATATATTTTTTATGCGAGTGATAAACACCACTGCAATCTCCCCGTTAGACAAACTTTCTATTGCTAGTTGATTCTCCATGTTCTAAATCCATGTCTAATTACGAGTTTCATATTGATTTCTCAATATGTTCCATGGTTCACAAGCCTTGTTAGTATGATGAATGAGAGTTACAACACTATCAGTAGTACTTATAATTAGAGCATAGAGTGCATCTACATTTCTACGTTTCCAACCAAATAGAAGATCTACACCAGGAGCAATCATTTGATGAGGGTTCTTTGGATCAGGTGCTTCTTGGAGCTCATGAACAATCCCAAGAATAGTCTTTAGAAGCTCATATGAATCAAGGATAGAAGTGACTCTAAACTTCCACGCGGTCAAACTTGTACCATCAAGCTTACCTTCCGTGAAGGCTAGCAATCATATCTACAACATTGGGATGACTGGCATCATTGCTGCTCTTGCGTGTGCTCCATCTACTCCTATTGACAAACCACGTTGATTCTCGATTATAGATGATGATGCACCACTTGGCATCTTTTCTCTTTTGTCATTGAAACCTCTACAACCTTCATGTTTTTGCTTCTGCACCAATTAGAGCCTCGTGAGCCTTGATGCCATGTAAGAAATAATGGCATAGTGGAATGGACCAATATAAGATAGATTTGAGAAAAACATAGACAAAGGGAGACACAAACAAAGGGATAGAGAATTGCAATTCTCATATTGCCAAGAGTAATGGAGCTAAAAAGATGGTGATGTCCACCCATGCAATCCCACTGTGGACTTAGATGGCGATTTAGATAGACTCTAGATAAAGGGCCTACCAGTGTGCAATGCTATGTAAAGCTACACATGGGCCATGCTGATATAGCTATTACAAGGGGAGTCAATATAGATAAACATAGTTAGGAGATACAAAATAGTTGGCAAAATACACAATTTGACAATATGTCCACAACCAGAAGTCTTATCATCTTGGACCTACAAGCTAGGGGACATGCCCGCTCGACCTCCTAGAAGAGGGCAAGGTCCCCCTTTCCATTGCCCCCATGAAGGTTTTGTTGGAGTTAGACGTCTGCAGAAGCACGCGAACAGCACAAGGAAGAAGAAGAAGCTTGGAGCCCAAACACACAATACTGAATGTATTACTAGAGAATGTACAAAGATAAGTAGCCCATTAGGGCAATAGGCGTATGTACAAGCCGGGGGAAAAAAACCTCCTAAAGAGGAAAAAAAGTGCCCCGGCGGTCCTAGTGTGTTCACACACATCACTACCTAAATATATCAACAAATCCCCCTTGAGAGTGATGCGGTGAACAAGGAGCTGGCACTCATGTATAAGGAAGTGCCAAGCTATGTGGAAATCACTCCACAAAAGGAAGTAAACCCAAAGCTTTGCGGAAAGCTTCAAACTTCTCCCTAGGCAGAGCCTTCGTGAAAAGGTCTCCAATGTTCTCCTGCGTGGGCACATATGCCAAGCTGATCTCCCCAGTAGAAACCTCTCCCTGACATAGTGATAATGCACCTCAATGTGCTTAGTGCGAGCATGGAACATAGGGTTCCTCGCAACTGCCAATGCACTCTGACTACCAGTGAAGATGGTGGTGGCAGAAGACTGGCCAACACCCAAATCAGCCATAAGGTGTCTGAGCCACACACACTCAACAGCCGCTGTGAAAGCTGCCGTATACTCAGCCTCACAACTGGAAGTGGCCACAGTAGGCTGCTTCTTGCTCAACCAAGATATACATGAGCTACCAAGCATGAAGTAAAAACCACTGGTGGACACACGAGTGTCATAGCAACCAGCCCAATCTGAGTCAGAAAAAGCATGCAAATTTGGCGGTAGTGATCCCCCCTTGGGATATAACAACCCAAGTAGCCGAGTACCACTCAAGTAGCGAAAGATGTGCTTAACTGCCTTCCAATGTGTGACTCCTAGGCAATGCATAAACCTGCTCATCTATGAGATAACAAACTAAATATCTGGCCGAGTAATGCATAAGTAAATCAAGCATCCAACAGCCTGCTGATAGAGAACAGCATCAAATGCATCTCCAGCATCATGAAGTCTCAATCATAAACCTGTCTCCATAAGAGTGGCAATAGGCTTACAGTCTTCAAGGCCAAAACGCTGCAATAATGTGTCAATATATTTCGTTTGACACAAAGCCATTCCACCATCAACTTGCATAAAGTGAATGCACAAATAGTGATGCGAATGCCCCAAATCAGACATCTCAAATGAGGCATGCAAATCAGCCTTGAAATCAGCAATATACTTCTCAATAGGACCAGTGAGCCACATGTCATCAACATAGACAACAATGATGAGAAGCACATCATTAGCACGCTTAACATATAAGGTGCTTTCAGTTGGACTGCTCTCAAAACCATGTGCAACCAGATAGGCATGTATCTTCTCATACCAAGCACGTGGTGCTTGCTTTAAACCATATAATGCCTTCTTTAACCTGCACACCTGGTTTTCATGCTCTTTCTGCACAAAGCCACGGGGCTGAAAAACATACACTTCTTCATGCAAGTAACCATTCAAAAATGTTGTTTTAATGTCCAACAGATGTACATTCCAGCCGTGATGGGTTGCAAGTGCACAAATGCTCCGAACACTAGTCATACGGCATGTAGGTGCAAAGGTGTCATCAAAATCAATGCCTCTTTCTTGTGCATAACCCTTTGCAACAAGCCTAGCCTCATACCTGTCAATAGTACCATCAGGTTTACGCTTCAGCTTGTATACCCACTTAGTGCCAATGGCCTTCTTGCTAGAGCCAAGTCACATAAAGACCATGTACCATTCTTCATTATAGCATCATATTCGGATTGCATAGCAGCCATCCAATTTTTTGAATTTTGTGCTTCATCAAAAGAAACAGGCTCTTTCTCATCACAGAGACTAGATGCAGCCATATCATAGCAATCTGATGCAAAGGAGGCACTATGAGAGCCTGAACGAGTACGATATGACAAAGGTGCATCTAATTTGCTGTCACGCAAAGTTTGCACTAGCCATTTTGGCATAGTTTTTGCCTGCTCAATATCAGGTCTCTCATCAACAAGTGCATCATGTAAATCTGCATCAGAAATGGAATGATCTGCATCATCATATGAAACCTACAAAGGCTGAGAAGTTGCCTCATTAAGACCAGCACTAGACTGTCCACCTCTAAAAAGAGGCATCAAAGTATCATACATGTCTTTGGAGCCAACAGATGTCTCCTTAGTACATGAAAGCAATGGCTGAATAGCATCTTCCACAAAGACAACATCACGGCTAACCAGAATGTGTTTAGTCTGTGGATGATATAGATGATAACCTTTACTTTCAGAACTGTACCCAACAAAAATACATTTTACTGCCTTATCATCCAATTTTCTGTGATGTTGTTCAAGCACTAGTGCATATGCCAAACAACCAAAAACACACAGATGAGCAACAGATGGCTTGTGGTCATGCCAAGCCTCATATGGAGTGATAGACAACAACGCTTTAGTGGGACACCTGTTCAGTACATATGCTGCACACATGACAGCCTCAAGCTAGAAACTATGTGGTAAAGCCTGACTTTGACCATGCACCTCGCCATCTCCATGAGTGACCCGTTCTTTCGTTCAGCAACTCCATTCTGTTGAGGTATATACAACACTGTACACTGGTGTTTTATCCCACGTTCAACCAGAAATGCATTAAAATCAGAAGACATATATTCCCCCCCTCGATCAGAACAGAGGGTGCCCATTTTACATGCTGACAGGTTTTCAACCAAAACCAAAAAATGTTTTAAGCACATGAACACTTCGAACTTTGCTTTGAGTGGATATACCCATGCATGCCTAGAAAAATCATCAATGAAAGTCACGAAGTAAAGGTAATTTCCAAAAGAGGGTGTCTGCATAGGACCACAGACATCACTATGTACAAGCTACAATTTCTGTGTAGCCCGAACTGAACCATCTTTTGGAAAGGAGGAACGCTGCATTTTTCCCAAAATAAAGCCTTCACAAACATGTTTTCCAGGTGCCTCAAGTTTGGGCAAAGAGGACACCATTTCAGATTTCTGCAGGCATAGAAAACTAGCAAAATTGACATGACCAAAGCATGCATGCCAAAGCTTTGCATCTGACATAGCCTGAGAATCATTTACTGCACATGCCAAATCATTTTGAGATCTTTCATAGTCTATGAGCTTATACAGCCCACGACATAAAATGCCAGAAGCAATAATCACATCGCCATTTGACAGATCATGAACTGTACACCTGTCATCAACAAATTTCACAACCATGCCAATCTTGGCTAATGCAGAAACTGATAACAGATTCTTCGTGATCCCTGGCACAAATAAAGCATCTGACAAAGTGAAAGAACTACCATCAGCATTAGTCAAAATGATCTTACCAACTCCCATAACAGGATAAGAGGAGTTGTTGGCGCATGTAACAGTATTCCCTATAGGGGTAGGCTCGAGTGAAGAGAAGAAACTGCACTGCGAGGTAATATTTTTGGTCGCCCCACTGTCAAAGTACCAAACATCTGAGTCTACTGCAGACATGCATTGATCATGAGAAGATGGGTCAAAACTGCAGATAGTAGTAAACACCCATTCTTCTTCCTGCACAAGATTTGCAGACTCTGTTTTTGGTGTAGAGGCCTCTACAACAACCATTCTAGCCTCTTTCTTCTTTGCCTCTTTAGCAGACAGTTTTGGACAGTTCTTTATGATATGATTATTCCCTTTACGGTACTTACAAACAATTTTTGCTTTTTTGATTTCTTCTCATCTTTATCTTCCTTCTTCGAATATGCAGAATTAGCAGATTTCTGCTAACTAGTTGAAGAGCTCCATTTTCCTTTGCCCTTCTGAATAGCCAGGAAAGCTTGATCTGCAACTCGCATGATGGACTTGTTTTGCCTAGACTGATCTTCCTGCAACAGAACATAGACTAACTCCTCAAATGACAAGGCATTTGGATTGCCTTTCATCATCAACCGAAGAGTAGAAGCAAAACTCTGATATGAATCAGGAAGACCATTCAGAACGGTCTGCACAAGTGAGCTATCTGGTATAACCTCATCAGCAGAAATCAATTGTTCCTTCAAGTCTTTGATCTTTGTCAAAAAAATGTCCATAGAATCACCTTCATTCATGTGCTCACTCTCCAACTGTTTTTAGAGGTAAGCAACACGAGCCTCATTCCTAACTTGGTACAATCTGGTAAGTGTATCCCAAGCATCCTTAGCTGTTTTGTAAGAGCGAATATGAGGAAAATAATGGCACGTTTGACAGACAAAGCTATCAATGCATGTGCCTGGGCATCTCTGCCATCCCAACATATCTGCTCTATAGTAGGTGCAACAAAAATAACAACACGAACAGGAATCTGCGGAATATCATCTTCGACACCATCTTCATCTGCTCGAGCACTTGTATTTGCAGTACCTGTCGTCAGAGGTGTAACAGGACGTCTTTCAACACCCTGCACAATGTTCCATAATCCTTTTGCAACCAATACATGTCGCATCATATAAGCCCATAATGGGTAGTTGGTACCATCCAACTTATCCTCAACAGCCAACATACGGAATACATCACTGCTTTCAGCCATGGGCGGTGACTAAAATACCTTGATGCAGAAAATTGACTATATCTCAAAAAGTTGAACAGAAGTGCCCAGACGAGTTCTGCTAGACCTGTAGCAGACTTTGAGATGCTTAAACTGGCGAACAGAAATTGGTATATACCTTTGGCACAAAAAGACAAAATAGCCTGCACAACTGCTACAATAGTGCATTCGGAGGCCGAAACGAGCTCATATCGCGATTTCGGCACCACACAGTAAAGCTGTTTTGATCTCTCAAACACCCTGAGTATGCTCACCAAATTTCGTGCAAATTTGAGACTGCAACTAGAGAGGTGTAGACGACGCCATAGATGAAGCGGTGACCTGCTCTGATACCAATTGTTGGAGTTAGACGTCTGCGGAAGCACGCGAACAACACAAGGAAGAAGAAGAAGCTTGAAGCCCGAACATACAATACTGAATGTATTGCTAGAGAATGTACAAAGATAAGTAGCCCATTAGGGAAATAGGCGTATATACAAACCGGGGGAAAAAAACCTCCTAAAGAGGAAAAAAAATGTGTTCACACACATCACTACCTAAATATATCAATAGGTTCTATGGGGAAACCACGTGGTGACACAAGAATTTTATTTTCACCTTGAATGGAAACCAAATGGCTTGAAAAATCTACCTAACCTAATGGCTAGGCTCACAAATAATGGTCACACATAGACCTCATCTAACTTCGAAATTAGGGTTCCACAAATTTCTTGGCTCTCACAATGGCTTCTCCTCATAATGGGGGCCTTATAGCTTAGAGCACCATAGATCATTTGTGGTCACTTGAGGGTGGACTATTGAGTATATCTAACATGAGACAATTGTATTTGAGAGTAATTAACAGTTGAATCAAAACCTAATTCCTACATAAATCTAAGATACAATTAGTATTCCTTGGTATAGATAATTGAATGACCAAACAATAACCAAATTGCATTATCAATAGCTCATTAGAAAATAGCTTCTAGTTTATATATGTAATATCACAATCAATAAATTAAGGATATATGAAAACTAAGATATCCAAGGTGTAGGTATCAAAGAAACACAATTCTTGGGAAGGGTTCCTTAAGATTTTGTTGCTTTAGGAGATATAAATATCTACAATTGGTATCAAAGATTCATCAAAGGAATCCTTTGTAAAGGTAGACACTCCATCAAAGGAGTCTTTGTTGCATGGTATTATTTCCTACATGTAATGATAGGGTTACTTCTCCTATGCATTCAATGATATTACTTCCAAGCCCTATCATGTAGGCTTTTGTTGAAGTGAGTGGCATCTTTAATTTTTCAATTAAAGAAGCACATGCACTACTCTAATCTGCTCTTGTATCAATTAAAGAATCCACCAAATGATATTCTTCCTTTCTAATCCTTAGGCTTAGATAAGATTGTCGTGGTATGTTTCCTAGGTTTTTGATGTTCATGGCATGATATTTTACTATTGGAATAGGTTTTTAACCTTGTAACTATCTCTCGTCCCATTCTCTAACCCATTATTTACATTTTTGAATTCTTTCTAGGGCTTCAAGTCTTGCTTCTTCTCTTATGCTCTCCTCTTTTTTCCTATTTTGCACTCCTAAGAGTTTGGCCAACATCTGTTCCATCAAGGGTTCCATATGTTTTTTGACTCTGGAACCACTTATGTATCTGGGTAGTACATCTCCATTTAATATAGCTAGATTAATAGCTCCACCTAAGGAGATACAATTTATGATCAAAGAACCACATCCTCTTTGTTGTAGCTTTTTTGCATGTTGTTTCAAAGTGTAAACGAGCACTAAGTCTCTAACTCTTAGACATTTATCTTTGATGTGAGCATCATAATAAGCTTTTTTTCTCCACTTAGCATCATAAATGCCTGTTATCGCTAATAACCTAATTTCATGCAACTTCTTTATTTGATCCAATTGCTTGGAAAACTCATGTCCTATCCATTTGTATTGCTCTGCTACTCAAAGAGTAGCAATCAAGAAATCAATCGATAAAATTGCATTACGTCCATAAACTAGATTAAAGGGTGTTGTTGGTATAGCTATTTTATAAGCAACTTGGAATGCCCAAATTGCATGATGCAATTGTTTATCCTAGTCAGATCTCCTACTATTTACTATCTTGGTAAGAACCGTGCATAACACTTTATTTGAAGCCTTTGCTTGTTAATTAGCTTGTGGGCGATAGGGTGCTGAATTTTTATGAGTCACCAAAAATTCAAACATGAGAAACTCAATGAGTAGTGCATACCCCTATCACTTACAATATCTATAGGTAGCCCAAATCTAGTGAAGATGTTTTCAAATAAGAACTTTGCAATGGTTTGGGCATCATTCTTCATAGTGGCTTTAGCTTCTACCCACTTAACTAAGTAGTCTAAAGCTACTATGATGTACTCTACATGAGATCCTCTTGTTGGCAGATTAATGGGATTAATGAAGTCAATTCCCCATCTAAAGAAAGTTCTTGCACTAACCATTGGTCTCAAAGGCATGTCATGTCATCGTATTGGATACTTAGTTTGTTGGCACACATCACAACTTCATACGTAAGTTTTGGCATTCATATGTAGTTTTGGCCACCATAGTCCTGCAAAGAGAATAATTTTAGTAGTCTTGTTGGCTGAAAAATGTCCTCCAACTCCTCGTGCATGCGCCATTTTAATATGGGCAAGTATTCTCCTTCATGCATGCACAATTGTAGTTGATTATCTTTTCCTCATTTGAAGAACTATTTACCCATGATTACATAGTCTTTGCTTTGTTCTTGTAAGGCTCTTTTCCTTGCTAGACTTGCTCCTTTCAGATACGTTTGTGATTTCAAAAAATCTACTATTGGTTTACTCCAATCAGGTGCTATAGTCGAACAACATAAGCATTAATGTTCCTCAGGTGTAGATTGTTGACACATATGACAACTTGTTACATATTCGTGTACATATTTTTGCATATTTTGCCAATGCACTCCTTGTCTCTTTAACTCCTATGTGGCTCCACTAACTCCTTTATGTGTCCTCCATTTGTTCTCATGGGCTTGTTCGATTCGGCTACTCCTTTCCTCATCTTTGATACATCTTAGAAGTATTCCATTAGAGTCCTTGTAATATAAGATTCCTACAACTATGTGTATGTTTCTTACTTTCCAAAGTTCTTGGTCTCTCGTTGTGTTGATCCTATGACTTGGTCCATATGTTGGTATAGGTACCAATTTTCTAGCCCATTTAGGAAATATTTCTAGGTTGAATAAATAAGTGTTGGGTAGCTCATCTGCTACTCCAGTTGGTGGTTCTCCATGTGTCATCCTAGACAAATGATCCGCTATTACATGATTATTGCCCTTCTTGACTGCTACCTCAAAATTAAATTCCATTAACAATAGAAACCATTTGACTAGCCTTCCAATATTACAAGTTTTATTGACAAAGTATAATAGAGCTTGGTGATCAATAAAGAACTTGAACTCGTTGGCTAGAAGGTAATGTCTAAATTTTTTTACAGCATAGGCCATCCCTAAGCCCTCTTGTTTAGTTATCATGTAATTGCGTTCTGCTTGATTAGGTTATATGTTAGTGTAGGCTATTGAGTGATCTAGCTTTCCTTCATCTGCTAGTTGTTCTAAGATGCATCCAATGGCAAAATTAGATCGATCCACGTGTATATGGAATGGTTTATCCCAGTTGGGAACCTTCAATACTGGTGCTGAACTCAACCGCCTCGTTAACTCATTGAATGCCTTTTCACACCCTTTTGTGCAAGTAAATTGAGTCAACAATCCATATAAGGGTTTTGCAATTATGGTATACATGTGAATAAATCAGCGATAATATCCACAATGACCCATAAAGGCTTGTAATTCCTTTACATTCTTAGGTCTTGACAAATCTAGAATAACTTTGATCTTATTTTCAACAATAGGGATACCATTCTTGGACACTATATGTCCCCATATCTTTTCTTGTCTCATCATGAAGACAAATTTCTTTAGATTTAGACATACTCTATATTACCTCCATTTATCGAATATTATTCTCAATTCAGGTATGTGGAGTGTGTGTTGAGAAGAGTATGTACATAATTTGTCTACATAGACTTCCATACTTTTCCTCAAGAATTCTTTGAACACATGACACATTAGTCTTTGGAAAGTTTTTGGGGCATTAGTTAAACTAAATGGCATTACTCTAAAAGGGTATACTCCCCATTCTGTAGCAAAGGCGATCTTATGTTGGTTTTCAATAGCAATCACTCCTTGGTTATATCCCGAAAACCCATCAAGGAAGCTATATACTTCCTTGCCTGCTACCCTTTCCAAAAGATGGTATATAATGGATAATGGATGGCTATCTCAAATGGTGATAGCATTAAAATTTTTGAGGTTAATACAAAGCCTAATCTTTCCATTTTTCTTTGGTATGACCACCAAAGCAGAGACCCATTTGGTGTATGTGATCTCATATATAAATCTAGATACAACTATTTGTCTATATCTTCTTCAATTTTGGCAAAATGTACATCATTGTAAGTGTAAGGCCTTTGCTTAGATGGTTTTGCATCAGGATTCATAGGAATTCTATGAGCAAATATTGAGGAATCTACACCTTTTAAGTCTTTGTAGGTCCAAGAAAATACATCCCTATATTCTTGAATCAATGTTATGAGTTCCTGTTCCTCTTCTACGGACACATCCTCGCCTATGTAGGTGCATCTCTCTTCATCTCCCTCTAAAGTTACTATTACTTTCTTGATCAATCCTTTGTTATCATATGCTATTCCATCATGTGCCTCTCTCTTACACATTTGAATAGCTATTTTTTTTTCCTCCACTTCGTATCTCTTAAAATGTTCTGGTACTTCAAAATGTTCATTTGGTAAGCTTTCCTTCTCCGTTTCATTGCTCTCCTGTCTAGGGTTTTCTTGATATTCTTGTATGGAGAATATTTTTTTATTTTCCCTAGTGTTTTCCCTGTCTACTTCCCTTAAGTATTTCTCCTTGAAGCCAAATTTAGGTTCCATTTCTATGCTTTCATATTCCTCTTTCCATTCCCTTTCTGTTACTTATCCTTCTTCTCCCTCTTGGAGTACTACCGTGTACAAACTCAAATCATAACCTTTGTCATCCACACACTCATTCATGGTTACTACTTCTTCATTAACACACATGTCCAGTGTTGCTAGGATTTCCATCCATCTGTGTGGTTCAAATGCTTCATCGAGAAATTTTTGTGGCATGTAGGATGGGTCTTCTATAGTTCTATGTCTCTTGTGTCTTGCTTTCCAATATTGTAATCTTTCCCCCTCTCGTTTAGCTGCCTTGCAAATCCATAGTTGGGTGTCTCCATTCATCCATGATTGGTCACTAGATCCAACACTATGGATTGACACATCATCCTCCTCTTTATGTACAGGGTTCCATTGAAGGGGTGGGCTGTCTCGATATGCAAAATTTTGGAGATTTATTTTAGTATTTCATGGTCTTCCTAGGATCATCTCGTAATTGCTCACCTTGCCAAACTGACATATAGATAAGGTGTGTTCAAATTCTACTCCACATGTAGTCAAAATTACATTTTCAAGGAGTCCTAAAGTCGTTCTACATGAACATCTGCTAGTTGTCGCTTCATTCTAGTTAGTTGTAGAGTTGGTTTTCCCCATTTCTCCCAAATTTCTTTAGTTGCTATCCCGACTCAAGCTCTTGTATCTAGAATGGATTTGGTCACATATCCTCGAACTGTAATTGGAAGGCATGTATTTCCTTAATCTTCCTCACTAAAATCTCCCACTTTATCTATTGATATCTTGATAGTTGGTGTCCTCTCCGCCTTTTCTTCCTTAGTGAATATGTTTAGTTCATCCAGATTTAGTTGTTTAGCTGTTCTCTTCCATAGATGAGGCTTGACTTGCAAGAGTTCTTCTAGGGTTCTTGAGCATTGAACTTTATTTATCTTTAACTCTTGCAATGTGGTTGATGTTTCCTAGGAGAATTTCTTTTCCTCACCTCTTATTGTAGAGGCATGAAAAAATTTAGATTTTTGTTTGTATTCACCCATATAATTAGGAAGTGTAGTTAGAATTATTGTTTCCTCCCTATCCTGATCTAGATTGCATAGTTCTTCACAGTCTTCTTCTTGCTCCATCCAAAGTAGGTTCCTAGAAGCATGTAGTTCTTCAAAGGGAGGGACCTCCTTCTTAGTTTTCTTTCATCTCTCTTCTTACACTTTGGACCACAAATCATATGGCCAATTTGCTTCAACTTTTGGGATCATTAAGTCTCTTTCTATGGTCTCAAAACCAAATTCTTCTTCAATATTCTTAGTTTGTTCTGATTTCTTCTATTGCGAACTATGGTTTTATAAACATCCCTGGAATGTTTCCTCTAGTATTCTCATTTCACAAAGGCTTGGCATTGATTGTTCTAGCATGGCCTGAGCAATTTCAATTAATTTCTTACATATTTCCAATCTTTCCTTCTCAAGGTCTCCTCTTGGGTAAATTTTATCATATTGCTATAGACTAGGTCCTGTCCCAATCCTGGACCGATAAGATTTTAACCACATTTTTAAGTCTTCAAGCATAGGATTTTCTAGAATTGATCCTGCTTGCTCCTTTGTTTGGTTTTCCTTTACCACATTCGTGTTTGATTGGTTGGAAAATTTATCTTAGGCTCGGGATCTTTTATTGATTTTTCCTTCTCTTCAGCCAACTTCGTAATCCACTTGCTTTTAATCTTTTCTCTTCTTGCTTTCCATCTTTGAGCTTTTTTCCTCTTTGAGGTTTTAGAGGATTCTTCTGAATCTTCTACTACTTGAGGTGAAGATTCTATCTCGTTTTCCTTTTCTCATCTAGCATTATCATGACTTGTAAGTGTCGAGTATCATGTATCATGCATACATAGTATCTTGTATCATGCACTATAGTATTGTGCATCTTGCATTGTAGTATCGTGTATTGTGGACATATCAAGTATCGTGTATCGACAAAATTCTGTTGGAGATAGATGTCTGCGGACGCACGCGAACAACACAAGGAAGAAGAAGAAGCTTGGAGCACAAACACACAATACTGAATGTATTACCTGAGAATGTACAAAGATTAGTAGCCCATTAGGGCAATAGGCGTATATACAAGCCGGGGGAAAAAAAACTCCTAAAGAGGGAAAAAAGTGCCCCAGTGGTCCTAGTGTGTTCACACACATCACTACCTAAATATATTAACAAATCCCCCTTGGGAGTGATGAACAAGTAGTTGGCACTCATGTATAAGGAAGTGCTAAGCTATGTGGAAATCACTCCACAAAAGGAAGTAAGCCCAAAGCTTTGCGGAAAGCTTCAAACTTCTCCCTAGGTAGAGCCTTCGTGAAAAGGTCTTCAATGTTCTCCTGCGTGGGCACATATGCCAAGCTGATCTCCCCAGCAGAGAACCTCTCCCTGACATAGTGATAATGCACCTCAATGTGCTTAGTGCGAGCATGGAACACAGGGTTCCTCGCAACTGCCAATGCGCTCTGACTGTCAGTGAAGATGGTGGTGGCAGAAGACTGGCCAACACCCAAATCAGCCATAAGGCGTCTGAGCCACACACACTCAACAGTCGCTGTGAAAGCTGCCCTATACTCAGCCTCACAACTGGAAGTGGCCACAGTAGGCTGCTTCTTGCTCAACAAAGATATACATGAGCTACCAAGCATGAAGCAAGAACCACTGGTGGACACACAAGTGTCATAGCAACCAGCCCAATCTGAGTCAGAAAAAGCATGCAAATCTGGCGGTAGTGATCCCCCCTTGGGATAAAACAACCCAAGTAGCCGAGTACCACTCAAGTAGCGAAAGATGCGCTTAACCGCCTTCCAATGCGTGACTCCTAGGCAATGCATAAACCTGCTCATCTGTGAGACAGCAAACTGAATATCTGGCCGAGTAATGCATAAGTAAATCAAGCATCCAACAGCCTGCTGATAGAGAACAACATCAAATGCATCTCCAACATCATGAAGACTCAATCGTAAACCTGTCTCCATAGGAGTGGCAATAGGCTTACAGTCTTCAAGGCCAAAACACTGCAATAATGTGTCAATATATTTCGTTTGACACAAAGCCATTCCACCATCTAAACTAAATGCCCAAATAGTGATGCAAATGCCCCAAATCAGACATCTCAAATGAGGCATGCAAATCGGCCTTGAAATTGGATCCTCATGATACATGATATTGAATTTCCATGATATGATACCTTTGTTGAGATGATAACAATACTTCAATACCCATGATACACAATTTCATGATATATGATACTTGTTATGCCCACAATACACCATACTAGGTAGAGCACGATACAAGACGTGTGTTTCACAATACATGATACTTGGAAAATTATTGGTGATGTATGAAACAAGTCACAAACAATAAACAATACAAGTCAAAAATAATACACAATACAAGCCCAAATCATGATACACTATACTTTGAAAAGTATTGATGACACACAATATTAGGCAATCATGTCAAAGAGATGGAAAGAAATGGGATGGTAGCACATTTACCTACATTTTTGGATTTTTAACCATGTGAAGCTTCCATGTTGGGCAAGCAGCAAAGGAAGGAATTTCCAAAAGACAGAAGCAATCAATCTCAAGCTCCTCTATAGTTGGTACATGTTCTATCTCTCTAGTAAATTGTTTACTCCTACTTTGGAAGGATCTCTCTACTTTTGTTGATAGTTGATGATTATAGTAGAAAGATGTGTGTGTATTTTATTTGGGAGAAGGTTGATGCATTTTCCAAATTAAAAATGTGGCACAAGATTGTTGAAAATGAAATAGGTAGAAAAATAAATAAGTTTCTCAAGGAAGAGAATTTTTATCGACAAAATTCAACAACTAGTGCAATGCTCATGGAATCAAGATGCAGCTTACCATAACCCACACAACTCAACAAAATGGTATTAATGAGAGAAAAAATAGGATAGTAGTTGAAATGGCATGCTACATGCTAAAAGCTCAAGATATACCCGATTCATTTGGGGTAGAATCAATTAATACAGATTTGTACATTTTGAATAGATGCTACACAAAGGCACTCCATAACATTACACCTCAAGAAGCTTACTC
Source organism: Ceratopteris richardii (assembly GCA_020310875.1). NCBI lineage: Eukaryota > Viridiplantae > Streptophyta > Polypodiopsida > Polypodiales > Pteridaceae > Ceratopteris > Ceratopteris richardii. Next base: position 69,128,620 of record CM035434.1, read on the forward strand.
AGGTAAAAACACTTCAGTTATGCATTTCAATTTTTGTTTATGTTTTTGTTATGCACATATATCTAAATCAACAAGAACTAAGTTGGGATTAAAAAAATCAAAATATGTGTGTTCTTAGGATACAGTGAAGAGTCTAAAGCATATAGAATTTGGGATCCAGAGGCAAAGAAGATTATTGTTAGCCATGATATGGAATTTGATGAGCAACCACACCTAGTGGATAACAAAGGTAATTCCACTATCTCATCAATTAAAGAAATAACTCACCTTATGCCTTCTAATAGACATATTAAGGTTGATAAGGAGAAGACATCAGATATTGACATTCCTCCACCAAAAATCCAACCAATTATAGTCACATAGTGTAATCCACTAACAAGTGGGCACCGTTGATATATTTTGGTAGTGAGTGTATGAACACACTTAGGACAATTGAGGCAGTTTTTTCCCTCTTTAGGAGGTTTTTTTCCTTGACTTGTATATATGCCTATAAACCTAATGGGTTTCACTTGGTAATACATTCACTATTGTGTGTTTTTCATTGTTGATGGTAGAAATTTCACATTGTCAGATGCTTTGTTTGTGCCAGGGATCAAGAAAACTTTTTTATCAATTTCAGCATTATTCAAGATCAGCTTGGTTGTGAAATTTGTTGATGACATATGTACAATTCATGATCATCAAATTGCCATGTTATTATTGCTTTTGGCATTTTATGTCATGGGTTGTATAAGCTCATAGATTATTCAAAATATGTGATTTATTCAATGTGCAGTTCAAGATTCTCAAGCTATGTGAAATGCAAAGTTTTGGCATGTATGCTTTGGTTATCTGAATTTTGCTAGTTTGCTATGTATGTAGAAATCTGAAATGGTGTCCTCTCTGCCAAACTTGAGGCACTTGGTAAAAATGTCTATGGAGGCTATATTTTGGGCAAAATGCAGTGTTCCTCCTTCCCAAAAGATGGTTCAATTTGAGCTATGCAGAAATTGCAGCTTGTTCACAGTGATGTTGTGGTCCTATGAAGACACCTTCTTTTGGGAACTACCTTTACTTCGTGACTTTCATTGATGATTTTTCCAAGCATGCATGGGTGTATCCACTAAAATCAAACTCCAAAGTGTTTATGTGCTTCAAAACATTTTTGGATTTGGCTGAAAATCTATCAACATGTAAAATGTGCACCCTCTATTATGATCAAAGGGGGGAATATATGTCTTCTGATTTTAATGCATTTACGACTAAACATGGGATAAAACATTAGTCTACAATGTCATATACACCTCAACAGAATGGATTTGTTGAAAGGAAGAACATGTCACTCATGGAGATGGCAAGTTCCATGGCCAAAAGTCAGGCTTTACATAGCTTCTGGCTTGAGGTTGTTATGTGTGCAACATATGTACTTAACATGTGTCCCACTAAAGCATTGTAGTCTATCCCTCCATATGAGTCTTGGCATGGTCGCAAGCCATGTGTTGCTCATTTGCATGTCTTTGCTTGTCTGGCATATGCATTAGTTCTTGAGCAACAACACAGGAAATTGGATGATAAAGCTGTGAAATGTATTTTTGTTGGGTACAATTTTGAAAGCAAAGGCTATCATCAATATCATCCATAGACTAAACACATTTTGGTTAGCCGTGATGTTGTTTTTGTGGAAGATCCAATTCAGCCATTAATTTCATGTAATAACCATACATTAGTTAGCTCCAAAGATGTGTATGACACTTTGTTGCCTCTTTTTATAGGAGAACAATCAAGTGCTAGTCCAAACGAGGAAATTTCTAAGCCTTTACATGTTTCACATGATGATGCAGATCATTCCATTTCTATTGCAGATTTACATGATGCACTTGTTGATGAGAGGGCTGATATAGAGGAGGCAAAAAATATGCCTAAATGGCTTGTGAAAACTTTGCAAGATAACAAATTAGATGCACCTCTATCATTTTGTACTCATTCAAGCTCTCATAGTGCTTCTTTTGCATCAAATTGCTATGCTATGGTTGCTTCTAGTCTTTGTGATGAGAATAAGCATGTTTCTTTTGATGAAGCACAAAATTGGATGGTTGTCATGCAATTAGAATATGATGCTATTATGAAGAATGGTACTTGTTTTTTATGAGATTTTCCTCTAGTCAAAAAGGCTATTCACATTAAAAGGGTATACAAGTTGAAACATAAGCCTGATGGGACAGTTGACAAGTATAAGGCTAGGCTTGTTGCAAAAGTTTATGCTCAAGAAAGAGGCATTGATTTTGATGAGACCTTTGCACCCACATGCTGAATGACTACTGTTCATAGCATTTGTGTACTTGCATCTCATCATGGTTGGAATGTACATTAGATAGACATTAAAACTACATTTTTGAATGGTGATTTACATTTCAATCCCATAGTTTTGTACATAAAGGTCATGAAAACAAAGTGTGCAAGTTGTAAAAGGCTTTATATGGTTTGAAGCAAGCACCATGTGCTTTTTATGAAAAGATACATGCCTACTTGATTCCACATGGTTTTGAGGACACTCCAATTGAGAGCACCTTTTATGTTAAGCGTGAAAATGATGTGCTTCTGATCATTATTGTCTATGTTGATGACATGCTGCTCACTAGTCCCAATGAAAAGCATATTGCTGATTTTAAGGCTGATTTTCATGCCTCAATTGAGATATCATATTTGGGGCATTTGCATCATTATTTAGCATTCAGTTTATGCAGGTTGATGGTAGAATAGCTTTGTGTCAAACAAAATATATTGACACATTCTTGCAACATCTTGGCCTTGATGACTGCAAACCTATTGCCACTCCTATGGAAATAGGTTTATGGTTGAGTCTTCATGATGTTGGAGATGCACTTGATGTTTTTCTCTATCAGCAAGCTATTGGATGCTTGATTTACTTATGCATTACCTAGCCTGAAATTCAGTTTGTTGTCTGTCAGATGAGCAAGCTTATGCATTGCCCAAGTGTCAAGCATTGGCAAGAATTTAAGCGCATCTTTCGCTCCTTGAGTGATATCCAACTACTTGGATTGTTTTATCCCAAGGGGGGATCACTACCGCTAGATTTCGATGCTTTTTCTCACTCTTACTGGGTTGGTTGTTATGACACTCATGTGTCCACTAGTGGTTTTTACTGCATACTTGGTAGCTCAAGCATTCTTGCTTGAGCAAGAAGAAGCCTATTGTGGTCACTTCTAGTTGTGAGGCTAAGTATAGGGAAAATTTCACAATAACTATTAGGTGTGTGTGGCTCATAGGCCTTTTGGCTGATTTGGGTGTTGGTCAGTCTTCTAACATCACCATCTTGAGTGATAGTCAAAGCGCATTGGTGGTTGCGAAGAACCCTATGTTCCATGCTTACACTAACCACATTGAAGTGCACTGTCATTATGTCAGGGAAAGGTTCTCTCTTGGAGATATCAATTTGGCATATGTGCCCACACAAGAGAAGATTGTGGACCTTTTGACAAAGGCTCTGCCTAGGGAGAAGTTTGAAGCTTTTTGCAAAGCTTTGGGCTTAGTTCCTTTTGTGGATTGATTCCACATAGCTGACACTTCCTTATACATGTGCCAACTCCTGGTTCACTGCATCACTCCGAGGGGTGATTTGTTGGTATATTTTGGTAGGATGTGTGTGAACACATTTAAGACCACCGGGGGACTTTTTTCCCTCTTTAGGAGGTTTTTTCCCCCTAGCTTGTATATAGGCCTATAACCCTAATGGGTTACTTATCTTTGTACAATCACCTATTAATACATTCAATATTGTGTGTTGTGCTCAAAACTTCTTCTTCTTCTTCCTTGTGTTCTTCATGTGCTTCCGCAAACCTCAAACTCCCACAAGCACAATAGCTCTTGATTATTGTAATCCTCTAGTTAATTTTGCAAATTCATCTTTAGATGGGTTGCATTGAGGGTTGCAGGGCAACAAAGAGCCTTGCATCATATTGTCAATATGGCTCTTGTGGCTGAAATTATGGGATCAATAAAAGACCCCACAATTGTAGGTGAAGCACTCAAAGACCCTAAATGGAGAGCAACAATGAATGTTGAGTATGATAGCACACTAAAGAATGCCACTTGGGAATTGGTTGATTTACCGCCAAAGAAAAAAGTAATTAGAACTAAGTGGATCTGGAAAGAAAAATACGAAGAAGATGCTACTTTGGAGAAGTACAAAGCTCGGCTTGTTGCACAAGGATTCTCAAAAATCAAAGGATTTGATATACAAGAGACATTTGCACCAATAGCTCGAATGACTACAACTCACACAATACTTGCAGTTGTGGCACATAAAAGGTGGCCTATATTCTAGATGGATGTAAAATCAATATTTCTTAATGGATACCTCGAGGATGAATATGCATCTCAATCAACAGGTTTGAGGTACCTCATTTAGAACACAAGGTTTGTAGACTTAAGAAGGCATTATATGGCCTTAAGCAAGCTCCAAGAGCTTGGTACCAACAAATGGCCAATTTTTTCCAAAATTTAGCCTTTCAAAGAAGTACTTCTGATGCAAATTTGTATGTTATGAGAAAACATAACAAATGAGTGATTTTCATCTTGTATGTAGATGATTTGATCATTACAAGAGATCATGCATATTTCATCAAGAAAATTTGTGTTATCATGAGTAATGATTTTGAGATGAAAGATCTTGGGATAATCCATTATTGACTTGGCATTGAAATTATGGCACAAGGATGATGGGATTTTCATATCACAACATAAATATGCTATAGAAATCCCTAAAGATTTTGGGATGATGAACTTCAAAGAGACTAGCACACATGTGGAGGTATATCTTAAACTTTCATTGGAGGATGATACACCAGAAGTAGATGCTAAGAAGTACAAAAAACGTTTTGGGAGTCTTATCTTTTTGTGCAATACTAGACCATATATATGTTATGTGGTTGGTGTATTGATCAAGTTCTCTAACAAACGAAAATAGATCCATTGGAATGCAAGCATGTAGATTCAAACGTATATTGCAAGAACCTTGGATTTTAGTATTCTTTATATCATAAGTGATGCATTTAAGGGATATTGTGATTTGGATTAGGCTCAAGGTTATGATTCTAAAAAGTCATTTTTGGTTTCTCACTTGGTTCATGAATATTTTCCTGGGTAAGTAGGAAATATCCAACTCTCATGATTTCCTCCACTAAAGAAGAGTGAAAAGTAGCTTGCTTTGCCTCTTGTGATGTAGTTTGGTTAAGGAGACTTCTTGCAGATCTAGGCTTTCCATCACAAATGGAAAGTATACTTCAATGTGATAATCAAAGTTGTGAGATTGAAAAGAACCCAGTATTTCATACTCGCACCAAGCATATAAAAGTATAGTACTATTATGTTTGTGAGCTAATAGAAGATGACATTGTCAAGCTAGAATATTGTCCAATAGAGGAAAATTGTGCAGATAGATAGATAGATAGATAGATAGATAGATAGATAGATAGATAGATAGATAGATAGATAGATAGATAGATAGATAGATAGATAGATAGATAGATAGATAGATAGATAGATAGATAGATAGATAGATAGATAGATAGATAGATAGATAGATACATAGGTTGGAACCATCGCCACCAATTAGAATGATAGAAAAATACATGCTGGGTATCATTGCTCTATGGGAGGTATGTATATATCACATGAGCAACCTAATAATTCACAAAGCTCTTTTTGCCTGATTCATGAAAAGAACCATGGAATTTTACAGACTCAAATATAAGGATTCAATTGGGTGTCATTCTTTCCTTGCAAGATATGGTGGAGAGGATAAAAACATCAATCTTTGTAGATAGTGTTCTTTGCATGCACATGCCAAGAGGGTACACTACAACTCAAAAAATTCTTTGGGCAATGAGACTTAGAAATGATCATTTTTTGGAGTACATTTTCTAGCAATTCAAGTGATGAAAATCATCATGGACTTAGAGATACACATATGGACTCATTGAAATTGGGGGAGAAATGCTTGAGATTTGTGAGAAAATTATCCAAGCACATGAAATATTGAAAGTGAATTTTCTCATAATCCAAGGGGGTTTCTATATGTATTTGAGTGTCAAATGGATTGAAAGAGTAAACTATGCATGAACAAAAAGAAAGTTAAAAATAGTTGTTCACAATGGTGTAACTTGGGCACTTTAACTAGGTCAAACCTACCCAAGTCACGCCATCATGAACATTTTATATGTAGAAGATCTCCATATAATCTTATGTCATAAAAATCATGATTAAATACTTCACAGTTTAAGAGAGAACTTTCTTTGAATGTGCCAATTTCAAACTCATTTTTCTTGCACTCCACAAGAGCTTCTATGACATTTCTTCTTCCTACATGATCCTTATGAACCAATAAACCAATTCGTCATGGAAAATCCATGCCTTGTTTGATCAAGTCAAATAAATTCTAATAAATTCTAGTCATGCTATGGTGAAAAATTGTTTTTTTATTTTCATTTTCGCATTATAAGTTTTACACATCATGTGGAACATAAAGTAAGTCAAAAAACCTTTTGAAATATGAAAAAAAAAAGTTCAAGTTTCACGATGACTTGTTTTTGTTTTTCTAGCTTTTGGATATGATCTTGGGAGTATAATAATTATTCCATAATCACCACAAGGTATTGAAAAGTATGTATTTTAATTTTCTATCAACAAAAAATTTACACACAAGGGTTTTACATGTTTCTTATGCATTGGAATTCATTTTAAATTTCCATTTATGTTGGTCATTTAACTTGTACCAATACAATCATAACATTTTACAAATATATAAGAGTCTCTTAAAACAATAAAGAGAAGAAAAAAACCAACATACAAAAGAGTGATGAAAGATAGTTTATTTATTCATCACAAAAATTACATGAAATAGTTAACAATACTCGTAACCTTTTAGGAAAATTTTGTTGTCTCTCAAGAGTTGAGAAAAAATCTCTTATTCTTTTAGATTAGTGGGATCATCTAGCCCTAGGGATAAGGCTTTGGAACATTTATTCAGGATTTGATCTTCAAACTTGCAAGAAAAAATCAATAGAGTAACTTTTATATTTACTAAGATGCATTTATTTGTGTTTGACGTAAGAGTATCTCTACAAAGGGATTTTGACAATGCTTTACACTTCATCATCTCTAGTTCTACCTATGGTGAAAGGTTCATGTGCACTATTTGTATAATTCAGAGGCTAGGAAGAAGAAAGAATGGAGAGAAGCTATGTAGGGAGAAGTGGAAGCACTACAAGAAAATCATACTTGGGATCTAGTTCCCAAAAAGCTATGCATGAAGGTAATTGGATCCAGGTGGATATACAAAATAAAAAAGAACTCAAATGACTCTATAAACAGGTACAAGGCAAGATTAGTGGCAAAAGGATTTGCCCAAACTCGTGGAGTGGACTATGAAGAAACATTTTCAACTGTGGCAAAGATGCCAACAATTAGGTTTTTGTTAAGTGTTGTTGCTTATAAAAATTGGAATTTATATCAGTTAGATGTCAAGAATGCATTCTTAAATGGATGGATATCAAAACAAGTGTATATGGCACAACCATCAAGTTTTGAAGATGACGATAAAACAAGTTATGTATGCAAGCTAGGGAAGGCCCTCTATGGTCTCAAGCAATCTTCTAGAGCTTGGAACCATATGCTAGTTACTTATTTGTAGTACCAAGGCTTTTGTGGCAAAATTCTTCTTTATTTGTTAAGAAGAACAAATTAGAAGTTATCTACTTATGTGTCTATGTAGATGACATCATTATTACAGGGAATGATGCTAATGGCATCAAGTAGGTCAAGGCTCAATTAATGAAGGAATTTAAAATCAGTGATCTTGGTTTATTAACCTACTTTCTTGGCTTAGAGCTTGTGTATACAGCTTCTGGTATATTTATCACTCAAAGGAAGTACATACATGACATGTTGGTAAAATTTAAGATGGAGAACACTAAAATTGCAGGCACTCCTATGGAACTCAACCATAAACTGAGTTCACATGAGGGTGAACTACTTGATGATGTTACAGGATATCAACTTGTGGGAAGTCTAAACTATGCTACTCTAACAAGACTAGACATTGCCTATGGAGTGAGTACATTGAGTCAGATTATGCATGCACCAAGGAAGCCTCATATGGAAGCTACAAAGAGGGTGCTTAAGTATCTAAACGGTAGAATGAATGAAGGGTTGTTGTATCCCTTCATCTCTGACATAAATATAAAGATGTATTCTAATGTAGATTGGGTTGGCTCCAAGGATGATAAGAGGAGCACTTCAGGGTACTTATCCTTTGCAGGATCAAAGCTTATATCTTGGTCATCTAAGAAGCAACCAACTGTGGCCTTATCTTCCACAGAAGCAGAATATAGAGGTTTGGCTAATGCAACTCAAGAAGCTATGTGGCTTAACCAACTATATGCAGATTTGGAGATACACTCCTACACTCCAATAATCTTTGGATCTAACACTAGTTCACTTCATTTGGCTTCTAATCCTGTATACCATGCAAGGACTAAGCATATTGAAGTGCACTATCATTATGTAAGGGAGAAATTGCTTAGCAAGGATATTCAACTATCTTATGTTTCAACTCATTTACAGTTTACAGATATACTCACCAAGTCATTGGATGGGACAAAGATGAATAGGTTCGAATTGATGATTGGTTTGCAAGAAATCAAGGAGCAATGAAGACGAAGCATGTTAGGCTTCAGAGGGAGCTTTTGGTACAATTAAACCCAAGCCCATATACTTGGTTAATTCACTTATGCTTGATTTATTGGCATAACCTATGCAAGACTTCATATGATTAGTCTCTTGTAAAAATCCTTCATATTTATCCTTGTAGAAGTGGAATACACCCACGTGGATTTAGGAAGCTCTAAAATCACGAATCTTTTGGTTGTTGAGTCATGAGAGAATCTATCCTATACTTTAGGATTCATCTTTTAGAGAGAAGTTTGAATTTGAATTCAAAATTTGGCTCCAAGCATGACTATAAGAAGAGGATCAAAAGGACCCCCGTGTATCTCGACCTTGCGAGATCATTTTGGAAGATAATCATTGCGAAGTGAGAGCTTACATCATAGCTCATTCACCTCTCACACATTGAGCAATGTATGATTGCCAATGACAGTGTATTTTACATGTTTTAATACATATATGATCATTACATTCTCATTACAATTCTCTTTTATAACTCCATTAGAATAGTGTTCTCAGAACTTGTTCTCAGTGTGTAGTTGGTCATTTGCCATGATTTAAAGCATGTTAGATTTTGCATACTATCTATTACACTCCTACAAAGTTTCATTACCAATACTTCTTGGGATCATGAGATATTAGTGTATCTTTTCTCACTGGTCTGATAACTATAGTAGTCCGTGAATGTCGGGATGGAGCTATGACTTGCTAAAATCTTGTCTCTGCATGTAGTCCATCATTTTTATGAAATAACTCATGATTGATAGTTTACTAAATTGATTAGAGTTCCCCAAAAGGAATTAAGCCAATTGTTGATGTGCTTAGAAAATTGTTCACAATATTGAACAGGTGTAAGACTTCCACATATCTGTTTTGATCCATTGATTGTTGGATCATCTTCCAAGCAACATATATTATTATTTGTGCTCATTAGCTAGCGAAAGAGGCCCACTACACTCTTGAGTCATCATTCTTAGTAGGTGTGAACTAGGATCTAGCTAGACCACTTCATCTCTTGTGACTATCCACCACACCATTGTGAGAGCACCGACATATGTGGAACCCTAACTTACAAGTTAGATGATGGCTATGTCTGACCGTTGATGGTAATAGATGATCTTTGTGAGCCTAGCCATTAGGTTAGGTAGGGCATAAACTTCTCGGTCATTGGGTTTCCATTCAAGGCAAAAATAAAGGCCTTGTGGCATCACATGATTTACCCATAAAACCTTATTAATGGGTGGAGTGCAGAGGAGAGCTTGCCCCCTTTTGAGGGGGGGCATATCCCCTCGGCCCATAGGCTCGAGAAGGTAGGACTTCTAGTCATGGAGAATGTCAGATTGTATATTTTGCCGATTATTTCGTATCTCCTGACTACATTTATCTATACCGACTCCCCTTGTAAAAATCTATGTAATGATGGCCCATGTGTAGCTCTATATAGCACTACGTACTAGTAAGCCTTTCATCTAGAGTCTGTCTATATCACCATCTAAGCTTCACATTGGGAGCGCATGGGTTGACAACACCATTGTTGTAGACTCTAAGCAATATAAATGGCTTGATCAACCACAAACTGTAAATTTAACAGCATTTGTAAAATCTAAGCAATACGTGTCTGAGATCTAAATGTACTGTGTAGTTTTTGCATATTGTGATGTAGTTTTTGCATATTATGAAGGTCTGTGCAAAGTAATGTGCGTGATGGCCAGAGCTTGGTTCTCTAGTGTAACACGATACCTCAGACAACTAAAATAAAATGTAATCCTTGAAAGTTGACAAGCATTGAAAATCTAGAAGTATATTTTGCCATCAACATAAATATATTATTTTCAAGCAAAAGAAGGGGACAACATACTTCTCATGAACATATTCAACACTACCAGGGATTTTGCATGGCATAATAAAATTATTGTGGATATATAATCTTCGCTATTGATGTTCAAAGTTAGTGGCATCCTACCTCCCTCTTTCAATGATTGTAGACCCCAATGATTAACTCCTCAACGATAATATCCCACAACCATGCCTTGTCTTCACAAATCTGTTGTCTTGATTATGGAGCTTCTACATGCATATGCCTTGTGTGCATTCAAAGAAAAAAGATCTCGCATTTATTCATTGATACTGAGCTCAAAAAAGGGCATAACAAAATATGCAGACACGGAGACTCATGTACACGGAGGGGCGAGACGATGCACACGTGTAAGCATCCGGTACTGATGCAAAAGTAGGCATGCAAACACGTACATATCTATTCATTAGTAGCAGCATGGGCATGGACACAATAATCTGTATGATGTATTCTCTTTTGTTAATATAACTCAAGCTCTTCTTTTTCTTTCATTATTTTTTAATATGATTAGGGACAAGTATGGACACACAGGCACATACGCACGAAAGAAACATGCAACACATCGTCACACAAAAGAGAGACATGCAGACACATGTACACATCATCTGCAATGCTTAAACACGAAGGATAATAGCTTTTCTAAGGAAATAAAACTGCTGAACGTATAACAGTTTTTACTTCATAACGAAAACAAAATAGTGCAACATATAGGCATAGATTCTAACATTGAACATCGACAAGAACAGAATTTGACAGAGGACCGTAAATTTCAATGAATATTGTATTATATATACTTGTATGATGTACAAATATGGTACACCTGATCAGGGGATCAGCCCACACTTCATGGGATAGTTTTCCGTCCTCCTTGTGTACAGAACTGTAAACCGCTGAGAAAAAAACAAAACAATCGGAGGGCAACGAAAAGATATCAGGATGGGTGCACCTCCACGGTGGTGGCTTTTCTGGGGAGGATAATAGCCCCAGACAATGGCATGATTCCTATCGGGCTCTGGTTCCAACTCCCTCATCGAGCTAGAAAGTGTGAATAGAGAAAACCATCGACGGTTTCTTGTTAACTCCCAAGCTCAGGAGGAGGGAAAAAACTTCAGCGCTCTCTGAGCTACTTAGAGACCACAGTCGGAAAAACCAAAGCAGGTTACCCTCGTACTCAGAACTACAATAGGATTGAAACTTCATCCACAAAATGGATGTCCGATCCCATATGGAATAAGAATAATTACAATAACTCACGGATGTGAAGCTTTAACTGATCTTGCAACCTTTTGCAACAACTGGAGTGTCTGTGTGTATGCCATATCATCACGACTGAGTGGCTTGCAAGAGTTCACATGATCAGTACCATCGAGGACCTGCGGTTTTGTCATTCGAATGGATGAGAACAACATTAAACCTTCTTAGTGAACCTATTGTTTACAGATATTGTGTGCTTGTAAGATTAGTTTCCATGCCTCCAAGATTAAAAACAGCTTATAGTAAATATTTTACTTTTCAGATCCATTGCAACTATTTTCAAAGCTATTTACAGCTATTTGCTTTTCAAATCCATTGCAACTATTTTCAAAATAAAGGCCAACCATGATAGAAAAAGGAGAGCATGTGGGTCATGGTAAAATATAATTTCACACCCAACTTCCCTATGACAACACCTAGGAATTTGAGTGAAGTGGCTCAATTAATATGTAGATCAAGCAACGAGTTGCCGAGTCATGACACAGAACCAACCCCAAAAACAAAACCAAAAACCCGCAAAAAAAAATAATAATAATAGTAAATTCTTTTTTTTCCACTTTTTTCCTGAACTGATAAGAAAAGCTCACCACAAGTTCTCCAAATCCTGGATAAGCAGATTCAATTGGTACCACTTCCATTCGTAATGCCCAGCCTCCATAGCCTTCCACAAGAGGGGTTACCTTTGTCTGTTGAGCAAAGGATGAACAATCTGGTCAGACAAACCAAGCAGAGAAGAACATGAGGGAAGAGAGTTCCTGACAAACCTCACTAAAACTAAGGATGTCTAAGCCACCCTTGTGGAGCATCCTAATATACTGATTGAGCTCCTCTAGTCGCACTAAACCACTTCTTAATTCTCCTATCTGCATGATCCAAAGATGCACAAAATTGATTGTAATCAAGTGCTTCTTGAACAATGGTTAACAGCAGCAGAGGATAATAGAGCAAGAACAAATGAACGATGGACTCATGAAGAAAAACATGCATGCTACTTACAGAAGGAGCGGGTCGTAAAACTAAACCCAAACGCCAAGGTACATCTGCTAGCTTGCTTCCAAAATGAGGACAACTGTAGAACACCTGAAAAATACACATCTAATGTGGGAACTCATGCATCTCTAGGACAGTGAGAAGGCTACATTACCTCCACGTTAAATCAAGAGACACATAAAAGATTACATCTTTGCTTCCCTCTCCCCAAACAATTTTCTTTCAAGCTATTTCAGGGACAAGCTCTGGGAGCTGATCTCATTTAACCTTCTTTCAGCTCCTAGATTTGAAAATCATTCACAAAACTAGCACCCATCCTCCCCCCTGTCCCCTGTCCCTCCCACCTCCTCCCTCCCCCTCCCCATGCCTCCCTCTGCTCCCCCTCCCTCCCTCCCTCCTCCCTTCCCACCTTCCCCCCTCCCTCCTCCTGGAAAATACATATCTAATGTGGGAAGTCATGGATCTCTAGTACAGTTAAAAGGCTACATTACCTCCAGGTTAAATCAAGAGACACACTAGAGATTACATCTTTGATTCCCTCTCCCCAAACAATTTTCTTTCAAGCTATTTCAGGAACAAGCTCTGGAAGCTGATCTCATTTAAAATTCTTTCAGCTCCTAAATCCCTCCTCCCCCCTCCCACCTTCCTCTTGTTGGAACTGATAGGTCATTTTGGCCTTTAGTAGATGTAAACATATCCTCCATCTCTGTGTGTGTGGAAAAGAAAGCACGGCTTGATAGTGTTTACAAAGCCTCACAGATGCAAGGGAAAAGAGCATAGTGGTAATCCCCTTTCCTTTTGAGCTCGCACTAAAACAAAAAATAAAACTTTGAATCATCTTGCATGACGATGGTCTGGACTTACAATGCCAGCAGTGCTCTTTACAAGTTGTGAGAATCTCTCATCTTTTCCAGCTTGCATTAACATTTGTTTTACCACGAGTCCACCCATGCTGGTACAAAACAAGCTGTAGACTTTAGGTTATTGTTATAACAAAAACTATATTCTTTATCTTTTTTGGAGATATCTACATATATAGTTTAGAGTATTTATACAGCACTATCTACTTACCTGTGGGTAATGAAAACCACCGGACGTTCCCCAACACCAGCTGCACAAAGCTTTTGTAACAGCATAGCCCCAACTTCCTTCAAAAAAAGAACACGTGCAGATAAATATTGCCTCTCAACCTCAACTAAACAGTCAAAGATCACTCCAGGCTACAATTAAACTGCATCGAAATTTGAAAGCTTATCTAATCCAGACAAAAATTTTTAGCTTCTAAGGATTAAAATACAAGCAGACAACAAAAATGTTAAAGGAAAAAAAACCGTTGGGTGGTGAAGAATAATATAGAGAAACATTGACAAATTGAGAACTTATCAGCACAAATATGATCAAATAGGTCTATTCAAATAGTTCTATGTAACTATATGACCAAAAAAGTGATTGTTTACAGAAAACATGGATGGTTAGGGAGGATCATTGTAAGCTATTGGATTTGGGATTGATCCTATGTTAAGATCAACATGAATCAAGGACGAAAAACAAAAACATCCTTCTTTCTTAAGAAAGGATTCATACAATGTATATCCTTGGATCTCAGGTTTATCCAAGGTGTGGATCAAGCAAGATCAAGAGTTATATACAAAAGAATGTAAATCATGTTTTTCTACCATTGGATTTTGAGCATATGGCAGTGGTGGAAATCATATTTGGCACAGATTAAGCCCTCCATTGTTCCACATATAAATGACAGCTTGGGCATTCACTCAAGTACTGAATCATATGATCATCTGTCTCTCGATCAGCAATTGCTACTTTGGCTACCTACCTTCAGTCTATACCACCGTCTAAGCTCCACAGTGGGAATGAATGGGTGAACAGAGCCATCTTTGCACCACTTGTTTGAAGAATCAAATTCTGTTTGCTATTTTGTTTGTTATCTTTTACAGCATAGCCATAGCAAATACTGCTTACTTACCATGGTACTACATGGACGGAATGTTGACAAATCAAAAGAGGCTTATGGCTAAGTAAATATAATACAGAAACTAACCTGTAAAGGAAGTGTTGCACCAGACCATTGTGAGAGATTAGTCTGCCAAAAAAATAAGACAAACATAACATGTAAAGCAATCTCCACATTAACCTTTGCAGTACATACAAATGATATCACCAAACAAACCTTATACTTCACAGTTAACACTCGGCAGGCAGGAATATCTTTTGAAAGCCATTGTTTCGGCCAGCATGTTCCTTCTCTCCCCGAGTCAACATCAATCCTCTCCACTAAACCAGCCTTATCAGTTGAAGACGTTTTGTTGTCCGATATGCGCCAGGTTTTGAAAGGGCCACCACATAGTCCATGCACAAACACTACATCCAACTGAAAATCTGAATAAGGTCCTCGAGTTTCCATGGCATGATCAGACTCAACCTCAGCCTTTGTCCTGTTTCTACGAAATGAATGTTCCCACATTGGTGAATCTGTGTTCATGATGAATACCCTGTCTTCATACTGAGGAATCACTTGCTCTATATCATGTTCTTTGCTGTCATTGCTTGAGCTCCTCTGCTTTTCTTTGCATGCTTCAAGGTTTAATAGTGTTGTGAGAGCATAGCTGCAAGTTTTCAAATCAGGGCAGTCAGCAAGTTGATTATCAGCACAAGCATGTAGCCAACTGCACCAAGGCTCATCCTCTCTTATGACAGCTGCTGCTGATGATTGAAGAGATAACACTGATAACAGTCGAGCAGCATGTTTCCGAAGGTGAGAACCTTTTGATGAAGAGCAACTTTGTTCAGATGCTTGAAGGATATTTTCCACATCCATGCCTGACATTCTCTCCGAATCTAAAAGTTCCTCAAAATCATCCTTCATGGTGAACCTTCTTAAGAGCTGCAAACCCCCCATTTTGATGATTCTTTGCTGGCATGCTTTGTCCTCCACTGTTAATTCTGTTAAAGCCTTCATAGCCTTAAGAGTACTATTGACACCATTTGCAATTGTGAGTTTCTCTTTATCCTTCTTTGACACTTTCCCGACAACATTGAACAGATGTAGCTTACCAAAATCCCCCCACTCTGGATCAGATATAGCTGAATTCCCTTTCCCATTTGTAGGCCCTTGCACCCCTCCAATGGAGAGCAAAACCGATTTTCCAAGCTCACTCACTGTTTGGACGACAAATTGACTTGATCTTCCCTACAAGGATGAATAAAACACAAGATAAGCATGTTCATCATAAAAAGGTGTGTAAAGTCAAACTCATTCATCTTCCATACCTGAACAAAGCCTTTTGATCTAGAATTTTTAGAAACCACAGCATTTCCCTTTGCTGCACTACTCTCATTGTCACTGATTATTCCGAGAATGATCATAGCTAGCCAAGCTTGAGAAATGGGGATACCGACTGGGCCAAGTGCATCCAACACATTCGCAAGAATTTTTGAAGCTACAAAGCAAGTTGAATCATCTGTCATCCTATCCGAAAGCCAACCGAGCAAAATGCTTGACCACTTTTTCCCATCTTCAGGGGACAAACCTACTCCACCAGCGGTAACAAGGTCAAGTATCTCAGCGACTACTTTCTGTAACTTTGAAATTTGTGCAGTCTGTTTTGCAATCTCTCTCAGTATTGAGAGACTGTGCTTGCCAGCAGATTCATTTGCTTCATGACTCTTCCGTACTGAAATGTAAAATGAATCCAATGCTGCAAAGGAAAGTTGTGCATCCTTCACCTCTGATGCTTGTTTAGCAGCATCAAGAAGAGCAGCACTCCATGCCACTGCAGCCCGCTCACCAAATCCATTTTCCAAAACTGCACGTGCAGCAACAGCTCCATGCCACTTTACTGTCCGCTCATGTGCCATTACACATGCTAAAATAGCATTCCCATCCTTATCAAAACTTGCTATTTTTCCACAATTAGCACTTGATGCTTGTGCCCAAGTTGCAACAGCCCAAGCTGCCAGCGGAACTGCCACATGCCTACCATGTAAGTCATCCCAAAGACCATGACTATCATTCTCTTGGCTTATTTTCAAATAGTTATTTGAACCTGTCGTTCCTGAATTCAATGATTCTGATGTCAGACCATGACTATAAGTCTCTTGGTTTGTTTCCACGTAGTCATTGGAACCTGCTGTCCCTGAATTTATTGACGCTGATGTCAGACTTACCTGCTGTTCGTTGTTAGAACCCAAGTGCTGAACGCCAGTATTAGGAGGCCAAAAGTAGTTGAACAAGCTACCAGAATTCTTCTGGCCTTCAGTGGCCATATTATCTGAATCATTTGCATTACTTCCGTTTACTCTGACAAAATCTTCTTCCCTAATCCCATTCATGTTTTGTTCCATATTTAGATTCTTGTTGAGGCCTTCCTCATGTCCATCGTCCAAAGAAAATTCATCCTCTTTAAGAACCTTCAGTGCTGCTTCAATATCTGCAACGTTTGCGAATACTGAGAGCTTTGGTTGAAAGATGTCCTTCTCAATCTCACAACTTGAGGTTATGATGTCCATCAGCGCAGTTACTAGCATACTTCTGCCTCTCATTCTCTCATCGTTTTCAATATAACTAACCGACTTTTGATGATTCAAACTCTGTACATGTATAAAACTACATACAGATTAGATCAGAAGCGAGCCTGCACTTGAAACAGCACATGAACTCAATAAATTTTACTCACATTGGGTTCGATCGAAGCAGCAAAGAGCAATAAGTGTGATAAAGCGTTTGGTCTGCCAAGCACCACCTCGCATGTCCGATCATCTGATAAAAAATGGGAGAGGGCTCGAGCAGCTTCAGCTTGAACAAGTCGATACTTCTTATCTCTATGCCCAACAGACTCTAACAGCCAATCTACAACTGAACCACTGCCTGCTTGAATCAAGGCTCTTCGCCTTGAATGACTAGAAGCTGACAAGTCTGCCAGTAGTGAAACAACCCTCAATCGCCATCTCATTGCTATTTCATCAACATAATCATCGCCTCTGGAAAACAGGACAGCGTGTATGCACCGTGCCAGAACGGTCATGGACGTGGTTGCTTCATGAATTTTGATCAGAAAATTTGCCAGATAAGTGCACAAGCTATGATAACTAGCGGTGACTCCTTTCTTAAAGTCCATGACATATTCCTGTGCCTCAGCACATCTGGCGAGAGTAAACTCACGCAAAACCTCGGCACTCTCTTTATTCTGATAAGGCAGTAAAACTGCTGCAAAAATGAGTAGGGCACCAGCAGTGGCTCCCACGAGCCTGCCATGGAAGCTTCCTGCGCTGCTCTTGCTAGCTTTAACAAGAGACCTCTGCTCAAGGGATGGTTTCCCTTCCCCCTCATCGCCAGAGCAATGAGATGATAATTGGTCTGATGAAGGGGCTCTTTCAAGGTGGTCATGAATCAGATGTTCTGTTTTCGAGAAATCATAAGGTGTGAATTTGTTGCTCCAAGATCTCCTCGAGCAATAGAGCGAAGGAGGCGACGATCGAACAGATATACAAGGTGAAATCTTACTCAAGCAGGAAGGATAACTAACAGGAGGGTTCGACCTGACGCTAGGCGAACGAAAGGATCGAGAGGAAAAGACAGGTGCACATGCAGAGAACCGTCGGGTGAACGCTCGCTGTGCGCGATTCTGCCTGAAAGAGGATGAGATCGCTATAAGACGAGTCATCTCATGAACAAAAACCATTCAACGTTTCGATTTAAAAGTGTGACACGGGCAGTCCTTTTGAATGGGAACGGCGACGGCATATACCCAAAAGATGTGAGACAAAAGCACGTATAGATTTACATATATACACACACGTATATATATATATAGAGTTTTTTTTTTTTAATTTACACCAATTAGGTCTTGGGTGCTTTGACCGATGAGGTGTCGATAGAATTTAGGTGTTTTTGTTGTTTAAGGTTGGTTTCACATTGGGGCAGTGGAACGAGCATAAAAAAAATTATAGGCTCCACTTGCAACTGGAAAAAAGTGGAGTGTTCCGTCGCTTAGGCATTCACACTTATAAGTGCAATATCGCTTTGAAAAAACTTGAAAATATTTTAAATAATAGATTTTTTTATGAAATAAGTTGTAAAAACTATTTTGTATTATTACTTTTTTATTCAAAAAGTTGTAAAAACTATTTTGTATATTTAAAAAAAAAACTCTAGATACGATTGGAGAGGAAGTTGGAGCGGGGGGGGGGGGGGGTCGGAACAGATTTTTTTTTTTTTTTTTTTTTTTTTTTGAATGGAGGTTCAGACGAGGCCTACTCTTCCAGGCTTTAACTTTGAAATTGTACAAGGAAGGGCATAGTACCCATGGGACCCCTTTATCCCACAATAACAGGGGTTTACAAGCTGGGTTAGATTGCGGTCACATCTACCGCATAGTAAGATAAACGGTGACACATCAGCCACAATATAAGGTTTCCATGTTAACATGTCCCTTACATGTTGCCAATGGGGTTTGAACCCTCATCCCCGTCTCAAGAGGCGAAAGGCTCAACCACCCAACCAAGCGGCTTGGGACGGGTCGATACAAATTTGATGATCGTGTACCACCTAATCATCAAGGCAAAAGAGTATTCCATCACCCCAAGTGAATGCATCTTCATATGCCTTGCACGCTTGGCTAAGAAGGATTGAGTTGAGCATGTAGAGCTAAGGTGCTGCCGCTCAATCTAAATCGACCCTAAGGGAATCTTTCGCAAACACACACACAACGACACACCTAAATGCATATATATGGAGTATGGTATATTATATATTTTTGTTTTCTTTTTTTATTATTTTTTTTTTAATATGGAGTATGGTATATTATATATTTTTGTTTCTTACGTAGATCTACAAGAATAACAATAAAAGCCTCTTTAGGAACATGATGGCAATGCACAAGTGAAAACAAGAATGTTTACTTTTTGTTCCATCAATGAATGTATGTATTTGGTGATTCCTCACAAAAGATAAAAAGATAGTTGAGAACTTTGAAAATCTTAAGATTGGCAATTCTATGCCCTTCTTTGCATAACTATGTTCTTCTTCCTCGTGCGTATGGGAGGATACAGGCAAAATATATCTTATTCTTTTCTTGAAAGGGTAAACACAAAAACATCCACATTTCGTTCAAGGTTCAAAAACAAGCATGAAAGCTATAAACCATAAACCGTGTTTGCATTTATGTTCTTACATACCATGGCTCTCTATGTGGTGCATATTACAATTATTTTTTTCCTTATTTGAACTCATTGGTGATATATTTCAGTAGTGATGTGTGTGAACATACTTAAGATCATCAAGGTATTTTTTACAAGGTTTTTTTCCTTCGGCTTGTATATACGTCTACAACCCTAATGGGTCATTTATCCTTGTACATTTTCACTTGGTAATACATTCAACATTGTTTTGTGCTCCAAGCTTCCCTCTCTTCCTTGTATTTTTCATGTGCTTTCATAGACCTCAATCTCCAACAATTGGTGTCAAAGTAGGTTGCCGCTTCATCTAGGGCATCGTCACACCACTCTTGTCCCAGTCTTAGAATTGCACAAATTTTGGTGAGCATACTCTGAACTCATAATCATAGCGACTATGTAGGCAACATATATACATGTTTTGGTTTGCCAATACAAGCGGTTCGAAGTCTACTACAAGTTTAACAGAGCTTGATAGGGTGTTTTTGTTCAACTTTTTGAGATACAATCAATTTTCTACATCAGGGTATTTAGTCATTGGCCATGGATGAAAGCAATGATGTATTCTGTATGTTGGCTACTGAGGTACTAATTACCCATTGTGAGCATATATGATGCATCATTTATTGGTAGCAAAAGGCTTATGGAATATTATGCAAGGTGTTGAAAAACATCCTACTACACCTACAAATACATGGATTGAAGATTATGATCTTCAACTTTTTGGTCGTGTGTTGATTCATACTGCACCTACTATGGTCTTCGTTGGGCATATGCATAGGCATTGATAGCTTTGTCTATCCAACATGCCATTATCCCTCACATTTTCTCTTGCAAGATACCAAAAGATGCTTGATACTCTTACAACATTATACCAAGCAAGAAATGAGGCTCATGTTGCTTACCTCTAGAAATAGTTGGAGAGTGATCATATGAATTAAGGAGATTCAATGTATAATCTTTTGACAAAGATCAAAGATATGAAGGAGAGGCTGATTTTGCTTGATAAAATCTTGCGAGATAGTTCACTTTTGCAGACTGCTCCTAACAATCTTCTAGATTCATTGTTGATACGAATCTTGTAGACGCACATACGTAGAGATAATACAGAAACAAAATCTCATAAAAGTACTCACAAAATAAAGAGAGATAAGAGATTGAACACAAGATTGGGTACAATCTCCCCCCACATACTCTGATGGACGAGTCTATTAGAATATGTGTATTTATAGGTATTTCTCGTTACATCTTGAATAGAAGATACATGAGGGCAACGCTTCGAAAAGCATGCATTTACAAAAATTTTCTTTATTTATAAAATTGTTACTTTTTATGTGATCTACTATTTTTACAAAAAAAAAATCTAATATAGTATCTTTTAGCTATCTTCAAAAATATCTGAATAAATCCACGTGTATTCATGCCCTCATGATTCTTCACCTTCTAAATCAAAACACAAGGACATTAAAAATCTCAAGACATTAAAATCCATATAACATTCCATTATACCATAAAGTATAACATGCCTCCGAGTTGATGAGCAACTGACTTCAGTTGATAAGAATAAAATAGACATGGATGGCCAGTCACGTGTCCCATCACTGAACAATCATAAGCATGTTCCATGTAAAAACACATGCATGGAAATGGGAAACTGAAATTTAATGCAACCGTGAATTATATGTAGAAATCAAATGATCATAATATGGAGTTAATGATGTCTTATGAATCCATTGAGATTCTTCAAGTGAGTGATTTCTATATCTAGGTAAATATATATGATATTGGTTACCTATGCATGTAATAGTAACATCACAATCAATTATTTTCTCTGGAAGTAAAATTTCAGCATCCTCTTCAAGTAAAAGAGGATCATCTAAAATAGGGGTGAGTGGTAAAGTTCCTTTAAAGGATTTCAATAAACTAGTATGAAAAGAATTATGTATATTCCAATGAGAAGGTATGTCTAGTCTAAAAGCATTCTCATTAATTTTTGAATAATATGGAAAGGTCCATCATAACGTGGTGCAAGTTTAACCTTAGGATGTTGTGAAATATTTTTCAAACGTCTTTTAATTAGTAGTAACCATACAAAATCATTTTCACTAACTTTTCTAGCTACTCATTTCTTATTAACATTATGCATATAACATTCTTGACTCTTTTTAATGTGCTCATGAACCTCATGAAGTGTAGACATGTAATCTTGTGCAAAAGAATCAGCCATAGGAATATTCATTGGAGTAAGAGTCATGGGAATGGGAAGCTTTTTACCATAAATAATTTCATACCGTGAACATCGAGTAGTGGTATGTGTTGTGTTATTATATGCAAATTGTAGGAAAGGAAGTTTCTCATCCCAATTACTTGGATTATCTAAAGAATAACAACGTAATAAAATAAAAAATAGTACTATTTGTAGCTTCACTTTGCCATTACTTTCAAGATGAAATGAAGAGTCTATTTTAGAACTTAATTTTTAAAATAATGCAACCCAAAAGTGATTACAAAAATGAACATCTCGATATGAAAGAATAACTTTTGGAAAACCATGATGCCAAAAAATACATTTAATAAATAACTTAGCAGCTTGAGGTGCAAAAAGAGTCTTTTTTACAAGGAATGAAATACGCTTGTTTACTAAACGTGTCAACAATTGTCCAAATCATATCATTGTGAGATGAAGTTGTTGGAAGACCAATGATAAAATCCATAGAAATTTGTTCCCATGGTCCATTAGGTATGGGGAGTGGCATTAATAATCCAAATGGTTTACTATGATGTCGTTTCACACGGACACACAATGCAATGGGGAACATACTATGCAATATCCTTTTCCATATTTGGCCAAAAGAAGAACTCTTTACACATAGAAATAGTACTTTGTATGCCCCTATGACCCATATATGGTGGCTCATGCATCTCTTTCATAACAAATTCTTTAAAACCTTGTGTGATGCATAACTTGTGTTGGAAATACAAGAATCCATTATGAAAACTGTAGTGATCCTCATTAGATGGTGTAGAATTATTGAAAGCATTCCATGTTGGTGAAAAATATAAATCAGATGCATAAGTAGGAATCATATCATGAAATGAATGAATATGAAGAGTAGAAATATCATTGTTGAAACAAGATTTGTTTGTGGGGATGGGAAACAGCTAAGGGTATCAGCTACGACATTAGCTTTTCCAGGTTGATATTGAATTAAAGCCTAAAAATTTTGTATGAATGAAGCCCATTTAATGTGTCTTTCAAAAATCAGTGGTTGATTTAATAAATGATTAATAGCTTGTTGGTTTCTTCTGATTAGAACTTCAAACCCCATGAGTTAATGTTTCCAAATTTTTAAAGCATGCACAACAACTAAAAGTTCCTTATCATATGTATTGTAAGTTCAGAAGGTTTAAGTTTCCTACTTTCAAATGCAATAGGATGATCATTTTGCATTAATAAAACACATATACCTAAACCACTAGCATCTATAACTACATGGAAAGGTTGTGCAAAATCTGGTAATTGCAAAACATGTGCATGAGAAAGTGCACGTTTGAGTTTTTCAAAAGATTGTTGTTGTGTTAATCCCCATGCAAATTTTAACTTTTTCTTCAATAATAATGTGAGTGGAAGTGCTAAATAAGAAAAACCTTTTACAAACTTTCTGTAAAAACTAGCTAACCCTAGAAAAGTTTGTACATCGTTCATAGATTGAGGTAACTCTTGTTCTTCTTCTCCACTAGGAGAATAGGGGCTCTGAAGGGCGAAGAACTAGGGCTTTTTTAGTAGATCCTTAACTTCATTAGCCATTTCTTTTTTATGTAAAGGTCCATGCCTATAAGGTGCTTTATGGGAGGAGAACTACCAAGAATTAGGTCTATACTATGTTCAAGAGGTTCCCTAGAAGGTGGTAGTTTAGAAGGAAAATTATCCATAAAGCAATCTTGATAGGAAGTCATGAATGATTTATGTGCATTAGGAAGTGTATGTGTATAATCAACTATGTTATTGACAAAAACAATACATGAATTGTAGTCTTTCCTAAATGCACATGTTACTTGAGTATGACCAATTAATGGAAATGGCTAGAAGTCATGCATTGTAGAAAAAGAAATATCTTGATTGTTGAACTTAAAACTCATTGTGTGTGTATGATAATCAATGCATGTATTATAATGATGAAGAAAAGTCATGCCAATTATAACATCATAGGACTGCAAAGGAGCAATTAAGAATTTGTGTTCATATACATATGAACATATACAAATATGAACATTATGCACTTCACTTGTAACATTATATGTATTTCCTTGAAATGCAACCTTAACTTTATACATAGAAGGAAGTGGATTTAAATGAATAGAAATTTTGTTACTCAAAGTACTTAGATCTTTTTCCAATGCTTCTTCGGTCCAATCAAGTTGATGTCTTCATGAACCACCTCCATGTTGTGTACTTGATCTCCCATGGGTTTCATATTTCTAGTTCGCAACCTACATTTAGCTTTAATATGACCAAACTTACCACAATGCTAGCAAATGATATGGGGCCTCTTTTGTTGAGCATCAATCATCATAGTGTGAAGGTTGGAGGTTTTGTAGGTTGTAAAGGGGTTGTCTTGGGTATTGGTGAGAAATTGGATTGAGGATTGCACTGAAAAGTAGGGGAAGAAAAGTAGTGAAATGATGCTTAAAATGAAAATTGGGCTTGATTGGTTGTTGTCATTGACAGGTTTATTGTAAGCAAATGGACTTGGTGATGGACTAAAACTCCTTCTCAGCATCATGTGCAAAAGAGATAGCTTCATAGAGGGTCATTGGCCGTAGTGTGTTGAGCTTGGCTTGGATTCCCATCTCCAAAACATCTTCATAATTTCATTGCAAGGTATCTTTAGGAATCATTTCAAGTGAATGAATAAGTAGTAGTCATACCAAAAGCATTCAGTGGTAGACACAGTATCTCCATCTTTCCATTCAAAAGTTGTCCATGATTGATGAGCATGTAAGTGGAAATGGGGAGGCAAGAAGGACTCCTTGATCTTTCCTTGAAATGTGATCCATGTGGTGGGGTAGTCGATGCTATGCTAAAAAACATTCCACCATAACTAGCCCTTACCCACCAAATAATTAGTAACAAATTTCACTTTTTCAATTTCAGAATATGATTCATCGAAATAAAAGTCATCAAATTGGGAAAGCCATGAAAGAACAAATTGGCCATCCTTTTGCCCATCCAATCGAGAAAATTGAAATTTTTTGGCACCAGTCTTGGAATGTGTGCCTTCCTCTTGAGCGATGATAATGGCCTTCACTACCCTAACTAAGTTGTTGTCATCACTTTGCATTTATTGGAGTGCAACATCGTGTTTTGGAGCATGTTGGAGTTCGTGTTGCAAAAGCTCCAACTGTTGCTCAATCGATACCCCGGGTAGGGGTGATGTACCATAATACTGAGAAAATATTTGGTATTATGGGTAGGGTCCATGGCATTTATAGAACCAAAACCTATGACTAGACCGGATGATCGAAATAGAAGTCGAATCACAAACTTCACATGAACAAATGCTAAGAATCATGATCGGATGCTGAGAAGTACACCTCTCTGTAGACACGCGCAATCTCTGATATCAACGTTGACCAGATCTTGCAGATGCATGTATGCAAAGATAGTATAGAAACAAAATCTCACAAAATAGAGAGATTAATATTCATGTTAGATTTTTGCTTCTACTCTTTGATCGATGATGAAAGGCAATCCAAATGCCTTAACATTTAAGGAGTTAATCTCTATTTTGTTACAAGAATATGAGTCTAGGAAAAACATGTTAATTATGGTCTTGTAGATCAAGCATTATGAGCTAATTAGATGGGCAAAGGTACATGGAGATCATCTACTAGTAAGGAGAAATCTACTAATGCCACACAATCAAAAAAGCAAAACAAAGATGACAATAAATTGGAAAAGTGAAAACAGATTTGCACGTATTGTAAGGCAAATGATCATGTCATAAAGGGTTGTCCTAAACTGGGTGCAAAGGAGCCAGACAAGAAAGAGGTTGGAATGGTTGTTGTAGAAGTCTCTACACCTAAAACAAAGTTCGCTTATCTTATTCAAAAGGGCATTTACTACTATTTGCAGCTATGACCCTATAATGGACTACACTATTAGGACCACGATGTGCTAGAGAGATGACTCTCCTCCCAACCTTATGCATCTATATATAGCTACTCAAATCAACAAGTACCACAAATGTAACTAGAGTTTGCAAGTGCATGTGTGATCTCCACCACTCCTTTAGTACCTTCCACTAGATTCCACTAGTCATATGTGTACTCGTCACTCAAATTAAGTCTCTATGGACTCAAGTTAACTCACATTAGCCTAAGTTAGAAGTCTCTAGAGCTCTTTGGAAAAAGAATCTCTGCCCATGCTCCCTATGGGGGTTGAACCCAAGACATCCTCTATTGTATAATTACATGGATCTAAGGGTAGAATCCTTGGGTTTCTAAGTGTGTAACATTGGGATTTATTGTTTATTTATCCATATCTAAAGGGTCGTGAACCTTAGGGCTGATTCCCTAAAGTCGAGTACCTTAGGCCTAATTGGAAGCTTCTCTTAGCCACTTGATTTGTACGTATGATTTTGGAGCGGCTTCTTTTAAAAGGCATGTGATTTTATCTGATTTCTTAATCTTGGAAACCATGTGATCACCTTGGGAACCCATGTGATGGAAGTTACACATTAAATTAGTTATTTGCAAAGCCCCTAGCTACCATGTAACTCAAGTAAATAGTCCATTCCTTCCCAAAAGTGATATGTAGGTATCACATACTTAATGAAGAGTTTCATTAAGTATACTAGAGGTCTTGCTCAGTAAAATTAGGCACGCCAAAAGTTAAGCATTTAGTTTTCTTTACATCTAGATGAGCAAGAAAATAGGACTACTTGCAAACTTCTATGATGACTCTAAGTTTAGAAGATACTTAAAGAATCCTAAAGACAAGCTTAGAAAGAGATTTTACACTTGCTTGTGTAAATTCTCATGCATCCAAGTAGGATGATAACTTAAGAAAAGTTTCCTTAGATCCTTGAGCACTTTATTATGAACACTCTTATTTGTTTCTATCCCAAGATGTGATAGAAATCAAATAAAACTAAATGGAACTTAAAATAATTTAACTTTTAAAGTTCAAAAGATAGTTGTTATGTTCCATAAGTTGCATCCTTAGTAGGATGCAAAGTGCTAAGAAAATCATGGAATTTTGCAAGTTCTTACTTTATTTCATCCCAAGAAGTGATGGAAATCAAAGATTGAACCTTGGCATCAATTGAACTTTGATTTTCAATTGATGGATGTTAAATTCCATCTCTGGTAACAATGCAACTTGCTAAGAAAACATGGAAATTTTGAAAGAACTCTTTCTTTTAGAAGGATTAGAGAGCTACTTTGTGGTTTCATTTAAGCTATTTGTGGCTTAAGAGTGCTCATAATAAAATTATTGTACGTGGGTTCAATGATTAAGATATGCTTGTACTTTAAACTATGCAATCACAGTGGATTGTTGAAATATGTTTAAAGTACTCTAGTAACATCACATGATTGAACAATTATAATAATTTTTTCAAGCTTACGAATAGAAACACATGTAAGTGAAAGTTCCGATCAAACTTTCATCAAGAAATGAGAAACCATATCCTAAGGTGATCCTTTAGTTTGATACTCGAGACATGAACACCATTCCAACAATAAAGCTTTGAGAGTCTTGTCCAAAAGTCAAGAAATTCTTTAAAAAATCATTACAATAGTGCAATGGATTCAATAATAAATCATTTGCTTAGGTTATTTGATTACTTAGAAGGAATCTCAAGTATTGGAAGAATAAAATACTCCCTAGTAGTGAGAATGAAATTATTCAAGCTAGTTAACAACAAGTAGTTCCCAAGAAATTCCTAAACCACCAGAAGTGGTACTTAAAGTCCAATGGTTGATATCACCTAGAGGTGTATCAATATTGATAAGATTCTTAGATTTGGAATCTGAAAGGCATTAGCAAATGCTTGGACTTGAGTAGTGGGAAAGATCTCTAAAATCCCATGGGTAAGCAAAGAAGCTTTAGGTAGTTTAAGAGATCTTAATGATAAAGACTAAGCCTTTATTATTGTCACGGTCAACTTATGTTTATTCAAGAACTTGTGATTGGAGCTACTTTAAAGTTTTCCCAAGTATTGGAAATCAAACTCCCTTTGGGATTTTTTCACTCAAGTTCTATTTATCCAATGGAAAGACTGAAAAGAGTAAGTTGTTCCAAGTCTAAATAGAGTAAAATGTTCCAAGTATGTAGTTTTTAACCATGATGATGGTAATTAAGTCTATGGAAGGTACAACATAAAGTTTACCTATCCTTAAAGGGATTTTGATGAAATCCAAAAGCATGAGTGGATCCTTATACTTAAGTAGTAGACAGATTCTTGTAAATTTCTGGACATAGTAGCTACTTAAAGGAATCTAAAGGTGAGAAGTGAAAAGCTCTTGTCACTACAAATTGGTTGAGAACAACCAATAGAACTTGAATTAGATAAATTCAAGAACTTGGAATCTTAAATGGTTTTCTTTTGAAAACCCTACAAAAGAAGGATGGATTTTCCAATCCAAAGGTTTTCAAGTTTCCAAGGTAAAAGCACGAGAGCATGAATCGATCGTGTGAAGGAATCAAAACCTAGTTTATCAAGTTAGAGGTAATGCCTAAAACTTCAAAATTCGTTTAAAGAATTAAAGTGAGAAGGCACTCTGTTTAGAATTTAGGATAAGTATCACTCACACATCAATGTGAATATAAGATAAGATGGTATGAGACACCAGATTTTATACTCAGATTAATGTAGGAAAAATGGTATGGGACATCAGACCATGGGATGATGATTATTTTTTAGTCCTAGAATGAATCTTGAAGTTAGAATTGATCCTCAAGGGAATGAAAACTTTAAAGAAGAAGTTTAAATTCAAGAAGGATAAATGCATGATCTCAAAATACTTTAAGATCAAGTAAGAAGATATGAAGTAAGAAGCTTTCAAGATCTTATTTTTTCAAATAGGGAAAAGATGTATTCCTATTTTATGGAACACTTCAAGATAAAGTGTTGATTCAAAAATATTTAATAAAATTTTGAAGAATTCAAACTTTGACATTGAAATGATCCTTTCAACTGAAGGAATAGATTGACTAAGTCAAGCACCAAGTTCCTAGTGTAACTCAGTAAATTCAATCCTTTGACTCAAAGCAATGCACAAGAATTACATTCCTAGTAAGCGATCATAAAGATTGAATATAGGCATGAACTTAGTCTCAATTGAAGCATTATTTGAGTAAAAACTCATCAATAGAACCTCAATGGGTCGACAGATTGATGTTGGATACCACACTAGTATCTTGTGGTCAGAGGATGTTTTAGATTTGCTCCAATTCTTTTGTAAATTCAGTTTATTTCTCTTAAAGATAGGAAAAATGCTTCAATACCTTGTTGAAATAGATCTTTGAGTAGTTGAAGTCTTGACTCATTTAGAATTTGACTCATAAAAAGTTTACGTATCTTTGAAGTTTGAATTGGTTGCGGAGTTTCAGTTATTTCTTTCCTCTTTCTAAATCTTTTGGATTTGACTCAGATATGGTATCTAATTCTTTTTACAAAAGTCCAGGGTTAGACGATTAGAAACAGACAACTAAATTAAACATCCATATAGATGTCTTGTACAAGAACCCTTTCAATCTTCAAAAGATGATAAGTCTAAGTTAACTCATTCCAGTTTGCTTCAAGTTACAAAGCATAAATGACTTTCTAGGTTTCAATCCACTCTAGAAAAGAGAAGTTAGGAATTGCTCATAAGATTGACAATTCCCAAGAGCTTTTAGCTAAAGTCTTTGAGAGAATTTTCCTTAGTTGGACAATTTTCATTTTGGATTTGACTTGGTCAAATTACAGTATGGTTGACCCAAAGTAAATGCCAAACTTTCTCCTACAATTTACATAGGATTTTCAAGCTCATAAGGACAAAGTAGTCCTCCAATTGGGTGAAAAAATCAAGTAATTGTTGGTTGGGAGTAAACCATTGTACAAACATCCAAGTTAGATGTTTGGGCCAACCAACTTCAAGTTTTCCAAATCAAATTCAAGTGAATCAAGAGTTCTCAAAGTCTTGATAGGGATAAGAATCCCACGTCAGTTACTAAGTCCATGCACCAATCATGCCCAAAAGTGGACTAGTAATTGGAATCCACCCAATTCACATGTTCATGCCCATATCACACCTAGTAAAATAGTGAATTGTCCAGGGATGTTTTTAGATCCACCCTTATTATTCATTCACTATTTTGTACTTTGACCAGTTTATCAAAGTGCAAAGCTAGATGGTATTTTGAATCCTTTGGGTAGGAATCCCACCACAGAGATGAGACACATTCTTCCAGTTTTAGAACATGAGGTCGGGTGTTGCCTACAATATTTATATAGCTCTATTTTTTGAGGATGAAAAATATTTTTCCAACGGGGAAAGAATGTAATAAAGTAAGTGTAGATCTAAGGTTCGGGTGGGTTTAGACATATCTGAAATCATACACCCTTTGGTACCCCGTATGTATGACCAAAGATCTTGAGACTAGACTTATGTAGCACATATGCTCTTGTAAACAAGTGATCCACTTAGCTTAGTGGTTAAGTCTCAAGGGTGTGAAGGAGGAGCTATTGGGTTCAATCCCCATGGGGTACATGGAATGAGTATTTTGCCCAAAGATCTATAGAACCTTCTAGAAGCATCCACTTGAGTTAACTCTTGTTAATTGGGACACTTGGTGCATATGCAATTACATGGCCAACACATGGATCGTTAGAATCCACCTGCCTAAAAAGGCAATCTATTGTATAAGCCTTGGGTTAGACCATTGGATATTGGTATTTATCCTTCGAAACCCTTGGTTTAATTTAATGGGCTAGACCCTTGAAGTAGGAACCTATGCTCTTGGTTTTAACCCTTGGTAATTTATTTTAACTGAAGTCTCAATTGAAGAGTTTTTACCTTAGGAATAATTATTCTAAGGTAAAAGAATCTTAGTCTTGGTAGAAGCTTCTCCCAAGTGACACCTTGATTTGCACATGAAGGGAAGGATTCAATTGAAATAGAAGCCATGTTATTTACTTTGGAAAATGTCCACATGAAGGACACTTGGAAGGACACATGGATGAATATTAAGACATGCACCCCTTGGACCTTTGGTATAAATATAGGTGGATTTGGATGGGTAGATACGTACTCACTCACTGACTTGGTGTATGCTATTCTCTAGGAAGAAAGCTTTTCATAACAGTGGTAATCAGAGCTTGGATTTTTTCAATTACAAGTACTTGTGGTATTTCTTGATTGTTGTGTAGGAATCCATCTTCGAGCTTGTAAAATCGGACATCTCTATGAGATCTTTGGAGTTTTATGTCATTTAGTCACTTCAAGAATGGTGCTCATGCACTATAGTGATTCATTGGATGCCATGCCCATATAAAGACTCTACAAAAAGGTTTTTGACCACCCCGTAGGCATTGATTGAAGTTGCCCGAAGGTGTCGATTAACAGACTCATCAATCAAGGCCTGCCCGTTGCCCTTTCAACTGAGAAAGGTGGAGGTTCTATAGAACCTCTCCCTAAAGGCCCCCCCCCCCTAGCCACCACATGGGCGACTAGGAGAGGCTCCCACATGCCCCATAGCGTGTATACCATAGCATATCTACAAGCATAGTAGAGGAGCTCAATCCACCACCTTCTTGAAGATGTGAGAGAGATTAAGAGCATCCTTCTTTTATACCCTTGTTAGATATAGCTAAGCAAGAAGTAGATTATGTGCCATAGGATGGGGTTAGATAGGTAGAATACACTCCGGGTCTTCCTAAAATAGGACAATAGGAAAGACAAGAAGTGAATATTTATAAAGAATTAAACGAACTGGACAAGAAGATGAATGATATCCAAGTGGATATATTCATCATTAAGGAGATCCAAATGGAGATGGGACCCTTCGTTCTTCGATTAATGAAGTAAAAGTGAAGATGGAACAAATTTTGAATACACTTTGTCCAACTTTACCCCTACCTACCCACATGGGTTCCTTGTCCATTTGACCAAGGAACCCATCCTTGAGTAAAGGACTAGATGCTCCTTTAGCAATCCATAGTAACTTGTCTTTAAAAAATAAGACTGATGAATTAACTATAAATCCTCCTCCCACTTCCATTAGGTCTAGGATTCTATCGTTCGCAAAAGACTTGAAACTACCTTAATTCTCAGGGGAAGATAAAGACTGAAACAAGGATGCAGTCTTGACATTTTTGGAAAAATGGCAAGTCTTACATTAGTTTAAAAACACCTTGGAAGCCTATCAAGTCTTAGAAACAAGTTTGTCACTTGGACCTAAGGCTTATAAATGGTGGATGAGCTTAAAAGAGGCTTATAGAATCCCTAAAACTTAGAGCCAATTTGAGGAATTCTTTAAAAAAGAATTCCTACCTAAAAATGAAGAGGAGTGAAACTGGGAAGAATGAAACAAAGTCCTTCAACAAGGACGTCCCCTCTGCTTGTACATTTCTCATTATCGAGAAATAATGCTCAAACTTCAAAACCTAGATGATTTTCATAAATTTATAGGTTTCATCCGTGGTCTCAACAAGCAGATTAAACATGAAGTGAAGAGAAGTGCTCCAAAAACCTTAGAAGAGACTATAAGGTTAGCATAAATCTACGAGGATCATGCTAAAACTGGAACACAACCACTTCATCTTATCAAAGAAAATAAAAACTTCAAAAGAGGTAAAATAAAGTTAGGCACTTTCAGAAAAGAAGAATTTAAGGCTCCTAGATTTTCATGGCCAAGACTTGACCCTAAGGTCTTGGAGAAAGCAAAAAATGAAAACCTTTGCTTTAAGTGTCTAAAACCAAGACATCTTAGCAAGAATTGTATCGCAAGGGGACAACAAAAATCCACCCATGAGCAGAAAGGGCAAGATAAGGCAAGGAGCCACTTAATCCAAACTTTAAATCTCGAAAATAACAAAGTTTGGAAAAAAATGGAGGTTCTTCATGAAGACTGCACACATCAATGTTGTTTGTGTGATTCAATGTGGATCCAAAATCAATTTGGACCTCATGACTTAGTCAAACTTCATGCTTGTATAAGAGGGGAAAAGGCCAGATTCATGATAGATGACTCGGCCACCGATACTTTCCTAAACTAATCACTAGTGAAGAGATTGAAGTTACTCCAGCAAAAGTCACCACATCACTATATAGTATCCATGATGTAGGGCCAAAACAAGAAGGTTTGGGATACTATTTGTGATCTGAAATAGAATTTCAAGGTTAGAAAGATAAACATGACTTCTAGATCATGCACATGGAAAGAACTGATGGTTTTTAGGTATGGAGTGGCTTTGGGGCTTAGGACAAACACTTAAAAGAAGTTAGCAGTTAAATACTTTGGAATTCGATAAGGATGGAATCCATTACTTGATTCAAGGAGAACATGATGTGCCCAATACCCCCTTGATTTCAAGCATGGAATTAAAAAAATTGTAAATACCCAAAAAGTGGAAGTTTTTATGATACTTCCAACCGATGTAAACAATGTTTTTAATATGAATCGAGTTCCTTATGTATTGTCTCCATTATTTGAATATGAAAGGTTTAAATTTAAGTGCTCAATGAATAATTATTGAGATGTTTTTCAAAAATAACTTCCCCATGGCTTACCTCCTTATTATCATTAGTGTCCATGTGAAAGGACAAATGGCCACTGGAAACTTTTGTATATGTTCTTGAATAAAACATATAGTGGCTTGGTCACCATAGACTATAAGTTTGACTGCATTTGTAACACATAAGAAGTTTGTCTTCGTGCTCCCTGCATACTGTGTTTTCTACATATTTTGCAGCCTCTCTGCAGAGTACCATGTGTAGTGCTAGGAGCTTGTTTTTCTATGTAGAGGATATCTTCATGGAGCTCTCAAGAAGGAGAGTGCACTGTGGTGCATCACCAACGAAATACTTCACTGGTTTCAGAGCATTTCCATGCAAAGCTTTGTTCCTTTTGTGCGAGAAAAGCAAGCAGCCACCCAAGGCTTATGACGAAGATAGTGACCAAGGCATAGACATTGGCATACCTTGTCATTTGAATCACCGAATTCACCATTGATGCCATTGGTTGTGTGCGAGGGAGGACCTCAACGATCAAGGAAGATGGAGGTTCCTGATACTTCTCGGGAGGTCACCCATCCTAGTACCATTCCCCCCCCAGCACGCTTAACCCTGGCAATCTCTTGCCACTACACTCTTGTGGTGCTTGAAGAAGGGGAAAGAATAAGGTTTGCATTATCTTCAACAAGTTTTGGCCCCTCAAAACTTCATTCTTTGCTTTCAAAGCCTATTTTTGAAGCATTTTTGGGGTGATTTCTGGAGCCATTTTGGAGTACTTTCGTGCATAGTTCTCTTCATTGAGGTCCAAGAACATCAAGAGGAGTGTTCTTTGTACTTCTTCAACAATGAATGTTCACCTTTTGGGACTATGTTTTCAACCACACTAGTTAATCTATAGGTTTCTTGAAAGGTTTTAGTTGTGGTGGGAGCGGCCACCACAAGTCTATGCAGGTTTTTGAGCCTAAAGAACAAAGTTGACAGACACTTGCAGGTGTTGTTGGACAGTGTTTGGGCAGTGAATTCAACCTTTTAGTGCCATTTTAATGCATATATTGAGCATATACACACTATGTATGCTTTTGTGGATACCGCTTATGCACGTCCATGTGGTCATTAATATAGTGGTTACAGTTTTGCATAAATCCTTTTACATTTGATAAAGAGGGTCGTGGTGAGGTTTTCTTAACTGGGAGACACCCAAATGTTGGAGTCTCTTTGGTGATGTAGGTGGAAGACTTACCTAGCCTCGCCATAGGAGATGTATGATAGTTGTTCATAGGTGCTCAATAAGCTAGTTGGCTTCTTTTGGACAAGTGATTATATGTAGTGGAGTCAGTGATTCACAATGCAAGTAAAGATGCCAATACTTAAAATTCTAAGAGATTCTGACACTACTAATATGCTCACTTTGCAGAGGATACTCTGGCAAAATTTTTTCAAATTTGGTTTTGTCAACTATGCAGTGGTCAATTTAGTCCTTGATACACATTGGTGTGAGCACATTTATTCTCACATAATCCTTTTCGTTGGTCATTATTGTTCCTTAATTCATTTTTCTAGGAAGACTACTGAATGCTCTTCAAGAATCTGACACTTGGTCATCCTTCTTTGAGCCTTAGTGGTGTTTGGACTCTTCTAGCTCCATTATCATTCTATTCAGTTCTCTACCATCATGGCATCAAAGGTCTTAGGCATGTCTGGTGGATCATGGTCTAGTGTAACTATTCCGAGGAGGAGCTATAACTTGCAGGGCAAAGGCCATTTTGAGATCTAAAAAATCTATGGCACAAACTTTGCTCTATGGAAGAATGAGATTAAAGATGTGCTGATTTAGAGGAGGCAATGGAAGATAGTAAATGGAATCTCAAAGAAGCTTGCTGACATGTATAAAGATGATTGGGATGAGTTAAATGAAATACTTAGGTCTACCATTTGATTATGCCTTGCAAAAATAATGTTTACTTTATAGTATTAGACTGTGAAAGTGTAGAGGAGCTTTGGAAGAAGTTATGCAATACATATGAAAAAGAGGCGGCATCAAATAAAGTGTATTTGATGAGAACATTATATGACCTTTGCATAAAGAACATAGATAGTGTTGTTGCTCATCTAAATGAGTTTGATGCTACATTCTCCTAGTTACACGCTTAGAAAATGGATATGGACAATGAAATGAAAGCAATCTTGCTGTTATGCACCTTGCCATCATCATGGGATACGTTTTGCACAACTATTAGCAATAGTGCATCTGGTGGTAAATCGGTTTATGATGACATACGTGGAGCACTCTTGAGTGAGGGGATTTGTAGAAAATCTATGGTTGGCACTCAGAGTGGAGATGCATAAAATGTTTGTGATTCTTACCAAGGAAAGAATCAGCAATGTGGCAGGAGCAAGAACAAGGAAAAGAATGGTCAACGGAATAAGAGTAGAAGTAAATCAAAGAAGAGGGATATCAAATGCCATTATTGTCATAAGAAAGGACACATGAAGAAATATTGTTATGCATTAAAGAACGCTAAAGGTAAGAGACAGAATGTTGACGGGCATGTTAAATAGCTACCTGCACCATCTACCTTGAGTGTGAAGATTGAAGAAAATAATGCTATTTCTGATGATGCTGATGTGTTGACACTTGATAACACTATGCCAACTAAGGCTTTTATGGATGATTCTCTTTCCCACATGTGACTGCTAGATTTTGCTGCTTCTTTCCATGTGACACCACAAACAGAATGGTTCTCCAATTATGCAGCAAAGTTCTTGGTAGTGTGAGACTTGGTGACTCTTACTAGTGTGACGTTGTGGGGATTGGAGATGTGATTGTGTAGTTCATTGATGGTTCAAAATTTATTATGCATAATGTACGCCATGTACCTCAGTTATCATGCAGTTTGATGTCAGTTTCTCAACTTGATGACCTTGGTTACAAGGTGGTATTCTATGCTCATTCCTTTTGCATATAAAAGGGTAATACGGTTATTGTAAAAGGAAGCAAAGCTGGCTCATTTTATCCTTTATTTGTATCATAGAAACACTTATTAGTTGTTACTGAACTACCTATGGCTTGTATTTGGCATGGCCGTTTGGGCCATATACCATGTAGTGGAATTGAAAATCTTTCTCGTTCTGGCTACTTACCTGTGTTATCTTTCTATGTTTTTTCTATGTCAATATGGAAAGCAAACTACGAATGTGCATAAGACACACATTGAATCTTCAATTCAGCCTTTAGTTCTCATTCATATAGATGTGTGTGATCCTATGCCCACAAGGTCATTAGGTGGTTCTCTTTATTTTGTCACTTTCATAGATGATGCTACTAGAAACATCCTATCAAAGAAAAAGATGAGGTATTCCCTACTTTCAAAAAATAGATTGCTTCAATTGAGAATAAAAAAGGAACTAAGCTTAAGGCTTTATGTTCAGATAATGGGGGTGAGTATACCTCAAATGAATTCAACCTTTTCTGTCAGTCTAGAGGAATTTGTAGAGAGTTTACAACTCCTTATAACCCCAAGATAGAATGGTGTAGCTGAAAGGATGAATAAAACTATTTAGGATAGAGTAGTTTATATGCTACATCATGCAAATTTTTCACAAGACTTTTGCGCAAAAGTAGTATTGACTGTAGTTCATGTGATTAACCTTTCACCTAGTATTGCCAAAGGTATAAAAGTGGCACAAGAGTTATGGACAGGGAAGCCACCATATTATGATCATCTTGAAGTTTTTGGGTGTGAATCGTATGTTTATATACCCAAGAATCTTAGACAAAAGTTGGACCATAAGTCAAAGAAATGCATTTCTCTTGGATATGATCAAGAAGGACAATTTGGATATTACTTATGGGATCTTGAAACATGATTAGTGATTAGAAGTAATGACGTCATTTTCAATGAGTCTAAGATGCATAAATAGCCCATTAAGGAGGTTGAAATGAGAAGAGTGATGTTTGAGGATACTAGTCCTCTAGTTAGCATGCATAAAAATGTTGCACATAGAGATGTTCAAGAGAATGTATGATCAAATTAGTCTGCAAATGTTCCTGTTTAGCAATCATTGAGATGCTCTACACATGTCTCATATCCAGTTGATAGATACCAATGTTAAATACTTTGAGTTTCATACAAATTTCTAACTACTTAGTAACATTAATGAGAGGCAACTATCAAGAAGATACAAGCTTTAAAGAAGCTGAGAGAAGGTTTCAACTCATAATACAAACTTATCAAATGAAGATAAGTAAAAGTATCTGATAGAGATACAAAATTTACTAGTCATTTCTAGAGAGCTATGTTCAGTACATTGGAAACCAAGCTAAACATGAGTATTGCAGAACATCCATAGATGGATGGTCAAACCAAAAGGATCAATCGAATACTTGAAGATATGTTACGAGCTTACGTATCTTCCACCCAAACTGATGGGGAAGACTATCTACCATTATTAGAGTTTTCTTACAATAGCGCTAAGCACTATGCAATTGAGTATAGTCCTTTCATGTTAATGTATGGGTTCCAACCAAGAGCACCGCATGCAGTTGGACAACAAAATGAGAAAGTCCAGGCAGCTAAATATTTCTTTGAAGACATGAACTTTAAGCTAAGAATAGCTAAGGAAAACATGAGGAAAGCCCAAGATAGAGCTAAATCATTTAGCAACCCTAAAAGGCGAGATATTTCCTTTCAAGTTGGAGAACTAATATATCTAAAATTTCTTGAGAAATCTAAAACATTAAAATTAGGACCATGTCCTAAACTTTCTCCAAGGTTCTGTGGCCCTTTCAAGGTGCTCAAAAGAATAGGAACTTTGGCTTATGAGTTAGAACTACTAGGTGATTGTTTACTTCACCTAATGTTTCATGTTAGTAGATTAAAAAGAAAACTCGCTGAACAAGATGATCTTGTATATTCAGATACAAAGTTCAACCAATTTCCCTTCATAACATCCCCCATGAACTAGAAAAGAATCTACACACTCCATATAAAAAGACTAGAAATCATCTATATGAAGAATGCCTAGTTAAATGGAGGGATGGGGCAAAAGAAAGTGCCACTTGGGAATGAGTAAGTTCCATAAACAAAAGATTTCCCTCTTTTCCAATTACAAGTTAGAAACAAGGAAAAGTCTTTTGGGAGTGAGTCCGTGATCAATGAATTGGATCATGGTGCTTGGGGGAATACTCCACATATTATACCAATGCACATTTTTGAGGATGAAAATGTTAAAGGGGGGAAGAATTTTGTATAAGCATTGGTTTAGACCTTTAAATATTGATATTTATCCTTGGAGACCCTTGGTTTAATTTAATGGGTTAGACCCTTGAAGTAGGAACCTATCTTCTTGGTTTAACCCTTGGTAATTTATTCTAATTGAAGTCTCAATTGAAGGGTTTTTACCTTATGAATAATTAATCTAAGGTAAAGGAACCTTAGTCTTGGGAGAAGCTTCTCCCAAGTGACACCTTGATTCGTACGTTAAGGGAAGGCTTCAATTGAAATAGAATCCATGTGATTTACTTTGGAAAGTTTCCACATGAAGGGCACTTGGAAGGACAAATGGATGAATATTAAGACGTGCACCCCTTGGAGCTTTGGTATAAATAGGGGTGGAGTTGGATGGGTGGATACATACTTACTCTTTCTCTTGGAAAATGCTATACTCTAGTAAGAAAGATTTTCATAATAGAGTTCCCTTGGAGAGAGATATATTTAGAGGCATATGATTGGGAGGAGAGTCATCTCTCTAGTATGTGGTGGTGGTGGTTGTAATCTTCATTCTCTCGCATTACACATGTCTCCTTGAGAGGGAGTTACCCCCTAGTCTTGGAGCTATATATTGGAGGGGTTGGTTGGGTGGAAACATGCATCTCTCTCCCTATTGTGGGCTTTGCTAGTTACTCTTCTTAGTTGATTAATTAATTTGTGTGTGGAGGTTAAGGCCTTTCACAACATTGGTATTAGAGCTTAGGCTTGATCTTGGTACACTTTTCTAGATTACTTTTGATTATAGTGGCATGTCGACAGAACTATTCAAGAGAAGGTGTTCCCATGAATCTCTTTTCTTTTGTCTCTTTGCAAAAGAATCGTTGAAGGCTACTGAGAACAATTATTTTGAGAGAGTCCATAAGAATCTTCCCTTGGATGCAACCCCAAACTACTGCTGACAACCACGAAAGCATATGCCCGACCCACCTATGTGTGATCAACACATGTGAAAGAGAATGGAGATATCACTCATGCGAGTTGTTGACCCCTATTAGAAGATGGAAATTCTTATGTTCAAGAAAGTTCTTTATTTGAGAGAACTAAACAACTATTTAGAGATTTACATTATTCTTCCAATGAAAGGCCTGAAGAAAGGGTAAAACTCAATGGCTGTAATAAACCCTCAATACCATTTTCTAATGTCCTAGAAGTAAAGGACTATTCAAATGGTAATAGGTGTTACACTCTACTTCATATTAAATATCTGATTGGCAAGTCATTTTTTTCAGATTGCTCATTATGTCAAGACATAATATCTAGTCGAGACATGGACTAGCTCTATTATCAGGTGACATAAAAATAATCTATTAGAGTACATTTCAATGTCACTCAAAAGAAAATACTTAAAATTAAGTCTTTTCAAATTGAAATTACAACTAAGACTTGATAAGTTAAAATTTAATTCTGATATGAGCAATAGATATGCTTTGCAATGGAAATAACACTTACAAGTCTACGAAGTAATAGATCTCACTTGATTAGACTAAAAGAACATTTGATCCCAAGGTCAAAGCTAAAGTTACCTCCATCAAAGGGGAAGTGTAAGCAAGATAGTATGGGATGTCTAGGCTTACACTACCATTGAAGTGGATTTGGTGGTATGTGACACTGAGCTTATGGGTAATCCAAGTTTGAACTTTGGGACATTTGTTCAACAAGATTGAGGAGAGAAAGTAAAAAGCTCTGAATAGTTCTTTTATCCGAGGGGAACAATAAGAGATTGAAAATAAAACTCTCTCAAACTCTAATAAATGTTGGAGTTTGAGGTCTGCGTAAGCATGTGAACAACAAAGGAAGAAGAAGAAGCCTCAAGCACAAAACACTATACTGAATGTATTACCAAGTGAATGTACAAAGATAAGTAACCCATTAGGGTTATAAGCATATGTACAAGCTAGGGGGGAAAAAAAACCTCCTAATGAGGGAAAAAAGTGCCCCAGTGGTCCTAAGTGTATTCACACTAGTATTGAAATATATCAACAAATCCCCACTCAGAGTGATGCAGTGAACAAGAAGCTCACACTAATGTATAAGGAAGTGCCAAGCAATGTGGAATCAATAGGAAGTAAGCCCAAAGCTTTGTGGAAAGCTTCAAACTTCTCCCTAGGTAGAACTTTTGTGAAAAGGTCTGCAAGCTTCTCTTGTGTGGGCACATATGCCAAACTAATCTCTCCAACAGAGAGTCTCTCCCTAACATAATGATAGTGCACCTCAATGTGCTTAGTGGGAGCATCAAACACAAGGTTCCTCATAATTGCCAATGCGCTCTAATTGTCAGTGAAGATGGTGGTGGTAGAAGACTGACCAACACCCAAATCAGCTAAAAGGTGTCTGAGCCACACACACTCAATAGTCACTGTGAAAGCTACCCTATACTCATCCTCACAATGAGAAGTGGCCATAGTAGGTTGCTTGCTTCAACCAAGATATGCATGAGCTACCAAGCATGAAGCAAAAACCACTAGTGGACACACAAGTTTCATAGCAGCTAGCCCAATCAGAGTCACAAAAAAGCATGTAAATCTTGTGGTAGTGATCCCCCCTTGGGATAAAACAATCCAAGTAGCCAGGTACCACTCAAGTAGCAAAAGATGCGCTTAATTGTTTGCTAATGCTTGACACCTGGGCAATGCATAAACTTGTTTATCTAAGAGACATAAAACTGAATATGAGGCCAAGTTATGCATAACTAAATCAAGCATCCAACAGCCTGCTGATAGAGAACAACATCAAATACATCTCCAATATCATGAAGACTCAATCATAAACATGTTTCCATAGGAATGGCAATAGGTTTGCAGTCTTCAAGGCCAAAAGGCTGCAATAATATGTCAATATATTTTGTTTGACACAAAGCTATTCCACCATCAACGTGCATAAACTAAATGCCCAAAAAACGTTGCAAATGCCCCAAATCTGGCATCTCAAAAGAGGCATGCGAATCAGCCTTAACACTAGTGTTGCACCAAAATAGGACACTATAGTGCCTTTTTTCTAATAAATAAAAAAAATCACACATACTAATCAAATAAAATTATGAAAAAACATTAAGGCCCCATAAAGATCTATACCTAGATGCTCTATAAAAAATATATATTTTAAAAAATAACCTTTTCTTATAACTCAAAATATAGAGATGATTGAATATGGTTGAGAAAAACTGTTTTTCTGTACGCTTATATATGAGAAGAAAGAAATATCTCCATAAAAAGAATTTTCCTCCTATTGGAATCATTTTTCTAATGTTAATTTATTGTCATATAATCATCTAAGACAAGTATTGGGAACTAGAAAAATCATTTTTATAATAAAAAAATTAGTGAAATATAGGGTGCTCATTATATAATTATACACTTTAGCAGCCTTCTACATGATATTAATCCATAAAAACACTAAAATGGTTTGTGTTTTATTTCAAAACCATCATATAGTAGCATAAAGATATGCTACATGTCTTTGAACCCGTAATTTTGTATGTATCTCACATACCACTAAAAATTTCAATATTTCATTGAATGGCCATAATCCTCTCTATCGAGAATAAAAATTCATCCTAAAAAATTAGGTTTTGTAAATGATATAAGGTATATATTATGAATCAAAATAATTCTATAAACATTATAAACTATTTTATATAGAAAAAACTAGCATTTTAACTTTAGTCATGTAGCATATGCAATATTTCCTCATAAAATGACCTTTTCTTAGTGTCGAAAAACAGTGGTATTGTTTGATTTGAAGAAACGACATAAGAATTCGACTCCTAAGGTTGCCAAAAAAATATTTCTAGCTGTAATAATATCAAATAGTATTTTGATTACAAAAAAATGATGCATGTTCATACCATCACTTTGCAAAATAATTCATAGGTGATAAGACTATCATATCACAAATGAGATTCATTTTATGCCATAAACCTAGTAAAATTCATTACAAATCTCTAATTATGGATAGAAACATGTTGACATATATAAAATAAAAGATTTTATTGCATTTAGACCAATGAAAATTACGAGATCATGATTTTAATAAAAAAACCTCTAACTTACATCACTATAATTTTAGTGCCATTATTGAAATTAGCATCATAAAAATAGTGAATAAATATTAATTTTTATATCCTTTAATAAAAACTATATTTTTCTAAAAATATTCAACCCTTATGCCAACATGTTGCATAGTTACATTTATAAATGGTTTCTTCTAGTAATCTAAATAATTCATCTAACATTGTCTCTTTTTCAGGACACACTAGTGTCCAAGGACAACACTAGTGTTAAAATGAACAATATGCTTCTCATTAGGACCAGTGAGCAGCATATAATCCACATACACAACAATTACTAGAAGTACATCATCTACACACTTAACATATAAGGTGCTCTCAGTTGGACTATTCTCAAAACTGTGTGCAATCAAGTAGGCATGTATCTTTTCATGCCAATCACTTGCTTCAAACCATATAATGCCTTCTTCAACCTGTAGACTTTGTTTTCATGCCCTTTCTGCACAAAACCATGGGGCTAAAAAACATACACTTCTTCATGTAAGTCACCATTTAGAAATGCACTTTTAATGTCCAACTGATGTACATTCCAACCATGATGGGCTACAAGTGCACATATGCTTCAAATGGTAGTCATTTGAAATGTGGGTGCAAAGGTCTCATCAAAATCAATGCCTCTTACTTGAGCATAACCTTTTGCAACAAGCCTAGATTTATACGTCAACCATTCCATCATTATTATGTTTCAACTTGTATACCCATTTAGTGCCAATGGCCTTTTTGCCAAGAGGCAAATCACATAAAGGCCAAGTACCATTCTTCATAATAACATCATATTTTGATTGCATAGTAGCCATCCAATTTTCTAAATTTTGTGCTTCATTAAAAGAAATAGGCTCATTCTCATCACAAAGACTAAAGGCATCTAATTTGCTATCTTGCAAAGTTTGCACCAGCCGTTTAGGCATAGTTTTTGCCTCCTCTATATCAAACCTCTCATCAATAAGTGCATCATGTAAATCTACATCAACAATGGAATGATCTACATCATCATGTTGAACCTACAAAGGTTGAAAAATTGCCTCATTTGGAATGACAATTGACTATCCATCTATAAAAAGATGCAGCAAAGTGTCATGCACATCTCTGGAGCTAGCTGATGTCTCCTTAGTACATGAAAGTAATGGTTGAATTGCATCTTCCACAAAAACAACATCATGGCTAACCGAAACACATTTAGATTGTGGATGATATAGAGGATAGCCTTTGCTTTCAGAACAGTACCCAAAAAAAATGCATTTCACTACTTTATCATCCAATTTCTTGCATTGTTGTTTAGGCACTAATGCATATGCCAAACAACCAAAGACACACAAATGAGCAACCGATGGCTTGCAACCATGCCAAGCCTCATGTGGAGTGATAGATTGAAATGCTTTGGTGGGATACCTATTAAATACATATGCTTC
Organism: Ceratopteris richardii; assembly: GCA_020310875.1. Taxonomy (NCBI): domain Eukaryota; kingdom Viridiplantae; phylum Streptophyta; class Polypodiopsida; order Polypodiales; family Pteridaceae; genus Ceratopteris; species Ceratopteris richardii. The sequence continues at coordinate 69,173,104 of CM035434.1, forward strand.
ACACATAATAACCTCAAGCCTGAGGCTATGTGGTAAAGCCTGACTTTTGACCATACCTCTCACCATTTCCATGAGGGACCTGTTCTTTTTTCAGTAACTCCACTCTATTGAGGTGTATATGAAGTCTTACACTAATGTTTTATCCCACATTCAGCTAGAAATGGAGTAAAATTAGAAGATATGGATTCCCCCCTTGAATAGAATGGAGGGTGCCCATTTTGCATGTTGACATATATTTTGCCAAAATCGAAAACTGTTTGAAGCACATAAACACTTTGGAATTTGCTTTTAGTGGATATACCCATGCATTCTTGGAAATATCATCAATGGAAGTGATGAAGTAAAGGTAGTTCCCAAAAGAAGGTGTCTGCAAAGGACCACAAAAATCACTATGAACAAGCTGCAATTTTTGAGTAGCTCGAGTAGAACCATCTTTTGGGAAGGAGGAGTGATGCATTTTGCCCAAAATACATCCTTGAAAAAAATGTTTACAAGGTGCCTCAAGTTTGGGCAAAGAGCACACCATTTTAGGTTTGTGTAGGCATAACAAACTAGAAAAATTCAAATGACCAAAGCATGCATGCCAAAAGCTTTACATCTGACATAGTCTGAGATCTTGAACTACACATGTTGAATGATTCATATATTTTGCATAATCTATGAGCTTATAGAACACATGACATAAAATGTCAAAAGCTGCAATAATGAGATCGCCATTTGATAGATCATGAACTGTACATCTATCATCAATAAATTTCACAATCAAGCCAATCTTGGATAATGTTGAAACTAATAGCATATTTCTCTTGATCCTTGGCATAAATAAAGCATTCGGCAATGTAAAAGGACTACCATCACTAGTAGTCATAATGATCTTAACAACTCCCATGATAGGATAAGAGGAGTTTTTGGCGCATGTGATAGTATTCCCTATAGGGGCCGGCTCAAGTGAACCGAAGAAACTTCACTACGAGGTAATATGTTTGGTTGCCCAACTATCAAAGTACCAAACATCTGAGTCTATTGTAGACATATAGTAATCATCAGAAGATGGGTCATAATTGCAAACAATAGTAAACACACATTCTTCATTCTGCACAAGTTTAGTAGACTCTGTTTTAGGTGTAGAGGCCTCTACAACAAACGTTCCAACCTCTTTCTTCTTTGCCTCTTTTGCAACCAGTTTTGCACAACTCTTTATGATATGATCATTTCCTTTATAGTATTTGCAAAACAATTTTTGCTTTTCTATTTTCTTCTCATCTTTTTTATCCTTCTTTGATTGTGCAGAATTATTAGATTTTAGCTTACTAATAGATGAGCTCCATTTACCTTTGCCCTTTTGATTAGCTAAGAAAGCTTGATCTACAACATGCATAATGGACCTGTCTGCCTAGATTGATCCTCTTGTAACAAAACAGAGACTAACTCCTCAATTGTTAAGGCATTTGAATTGTCGTTCATCATCAATCGAAGAGTAGAAGCAAATCTCTGATATGATCTAGAAGACCATTCAAAACAGTATGCACAAGTGAACCATGTGGCAAAACTTCATTAGCAAAAATCAAATGCTCCTTTAAATCTTTGATCTGTGCCAAAAAACTATCCATGGAATCTCCTGCATTCATGTGCTCACTCTCTAACTGTTTTTGGAGGTAAGCAATACAAGACTCATTTCTTGCCTGTTATAAAGTGGTGAGTTTATCCCAAGCATCAGTAGCTATTTAACAAGAGTGAATGTGTGGGATATTGGCACGTTTGACAGACAAATCTATCAATGCATGTGTCTGAGCATCTCTGGCATGGGTCGGGTTCTTTCTATCTATTAAATGGGTCGGAACACTTTTCTCGTAAATGTAAGATAACTCGAAAGTTTCTTTGCAGTAGGTGCAATAGGAACCACAACACGAACAGGAATTTGAAGATTGTCATCTTCAATGCCATCTGCATCACCTTCAATAACTATATTTGCAAGTGTAACAAGTCATTTTTCAACACCCCGCACAATATTCCACAGTCTTTTGTGACCGATACATGATGCATCATATGCCCACAATGGGTAATTGGTACCATCTAACTTGTCCTCAATAGCCAACATACAAAATACATTACTGCTTTTAGCCATGGCCACTGATGAAACTACCTTGATGGAGAAAAATGACTGTATCTCAAAAATTTGAACATAACTACCTTGTCGATCTCTGCGAAATCTATAACAAACTTTGAGACACTCGCACCGACGAGTCGAAACCTATATATATGTTCGGCACAAAAAAGATGAAATTGCCTACACAAGCACTGTGATAGTGCATTTAGAGGCCAAAATGAGCTGAAATCATGATTTGGACACCACAAAGCGAAGTAGTTTTGAACTCCTAAATGCCCTAAGTATGCTCACCAATTTCCGTGCAATTTTGAGATTGTGACAGAAGGGGTGTTGACGAGACCATAGATGAAGCAACAACCTGGCTCTGATACAAGTTGTTGGAGTTCGAGGTCTATGGAAGCACACGAACAACACAAGGAAGAAGAAGAAGCTTGGAGCACAACACACTATACTAAATGTATTACCAAGTGAATGTACAAAGATAAGTTAGGGGTTATAAGCGTACAATTCAGGGAGATATTTAGGGGCGAATAATAGCCCAAAGGAAAATTTATAGACATTTAAGAACTTTTGTGCTATAGTTGTGAGGTCAAAAAATATAAAAATAGTCCAACATAGTACAAACCCATAATCTCTTTCAAGTGAGTTTTTGCCAAATTCTTGAGTACGGGACGGTTAGTTTGGAGTTTCATATTTGCCCAGATCTAGAGTCGAATGCTTCAATTTTTGCTTCATCACACGCTTGAGACTCTAGTATTTGAGCTGAAGAAATCAGAACTTCCCTTGTGGATAGACTAGTAACATTGAATAGTGAATCCTAAAAAGTCCTTGCTCTATGTGAGTCAAGCTAATGCATTGGTATGGAGCATTACAAACTCTTGAGAGCTCTGTCCTCCATTTCTAACACTTCAGATAGAACCTATAAGAAAGCCTATATCATGGTTGTATAGAACGATGTTTTTTTTTTGATAGTTCACATACGCTCGTGGATACAAGTGTTTCTGGAGTGAGTTCAATCCATCATCAGAGTTTTTTTTTTTTAAATGGGGGTTCGGCCGAGGCCTACTCCCCCGGACTTTAACTTTGAAATTGCAACTGTACAAGGAAGGGCATAGTACCCATGGGATCCCCCTTATCCCACAAGAAACAGGGGTTTACAAGGCTGGGTTGAACGGCGGTCACAACTACCGCAGGGCTAGTCAAACGATGGCACATCAGCCATATGCTTCATCATTCTAGGTTATACATATCCCTTACATGTGGCCAATAGGGATTGAACCCTTGCCTCCGCCTCAAGAGGTGAGAGGCCTAACCAGCTGTCTTAACGGCCTGGGACATCCATCATCAGAGTTTGTGATCTTATCACATAGTGTGTTTAATTCACACACACATGCGTGCAAATACACACAAAAAGACACACATGCGCACACATAGACACACTCTCACACTCTCATGCACATGTGCACACACTCATGCATGCACGCGTGGACACACGTGCCCACACACACACATGCAAACATATACAACTGCTCTACCATTAAATGTAGACAATATGCCTCCCTTCCGATGCCTCCCCAAGAGAAAGAAAGAGATATAATATTGTTATCGCTTAACCATATTTTCATGTATATGAAAAACCATAAAATGAAATTGTCATATGTAGTACAGGTTAACATCCTCGAATACTCATACTTTGATTGGGAAATAAGGTTGTAAGAGAGAACCCTATAGCCTACGTAATGATTACACACAAGAATGATATTCATGGTGTTAGTCCTCTATAGGTAATGTCATTGTAGGTCATGATAATGTCTTTATGGTACATCATCAGTCTATCTAACTTGCTGTGACATTTATGCCTGTGGCCTCAGCTTGTGTGATTAGATTTTGCTCTAAGCATTGGTCTCATAGATTCTTGATTCTGAAGACTAAGCATCTCTATTGGGATTCGAGCAATGGTAAGATATTGGCAAATGGAAGACAATATAGCACTCATGAAGCAAGCAAATTCAACCAAGGTTTTGGAACTATGGATAGTTGATGTACTAATCGCACTCATGCTTAATAATCTTATGGTGATTGTTTGGATCTGATACTCAAAGTGGAATTTAGTGGCTTTATTCAATGTTTAGCCTCTTTCCCTATCTCTCTCTCTATCTGACTTGGGTTGCAAGGACAACATAAACATGTGCTAGGGCTCTTTCAACTTGCTTCCAATCCTAAACAAGGTTGTTAAGTTGTGTAGCATGGTTTTTTTGTCTGGGTTCTCTCTAGGGGTTGATTGTTTCTATGTTTGGCATTCTATCAATTATGTGCTCATCACCTAGGGAGCTTATCATAATGTTATTTGGCTGAATCACTTATCTATCTGTTCCCACATCAAGAACTATAGAAGTGTGTCTATTGTCTCTACTTTGGACCACATCTACTATAGAGTCTCTGCTAGATTTTTTAATGATTGGATTTTCAGATCTTATTTGGACCAATGCTTTCTCTGGTCAATTGATGTAGGATATAGAAATCTAGGATAAACATAGATAAACACAAAATTAGGATTTTACGATTTAGATTAGTATACGTAAGTACATATAAAATTAGTTTTTAGGTTTTTTATAAATAAATTATATATATATATATAGAGAGAGAGACACACACACAAACACATAAATACATTATAAAATAGAGTTTTGAGTTTTTATATTTCCACATAGATAAATACAAAATTAGAGTTTCATGATATTGTATGAAAGAGTGTGTGAATATGTCTTTGTATATGTGCATGTGTATCTGCATTTTATGTCTTCATGTACGTATGTGTGTGTGCATCGTCCATGTGTGTTTATAGATATGCATATGTTCAAGTGTATGGACGTGTATATGTATGCAAGTTTTGCATGTGTATGCGATCATGTATGTGTATGCATTATGTGTGCATCTAAGACATGTGTGTGCATTGTGCATGTGTTTCTATCTTCTGATTAGTGAATGTGACAAAATATTTGACCAAACAATGACAAAATATTTGACCAAACAATGGAAGAAAAAGGTAGTACAATTGAAGATGATTACAAAGAAAGATAGTAGAAGAGATGATTTAGCATAGTGAATGATATCAAATACTCAAACATTCTATAGTTTTAATGGAGTTTATCTCAAGACCTTGCCCAAAAGTTTATATTTCAAATGGAATTTATCATCCAAATTTGCCAATTTTTATATATTTCAAATGAAAGTTATTCCCAAATTTGCCAAAATATTTATATTTATAAGTATATCATATTTATATACTTTCGAGTCAAGGGGTGGTCTTATTTTTTACCCTAGCGTACATACAAGCCGGGGGAAAAAACCTCCTAAAGAGGGAGAAAAATTTCATGATGGTCCTAACTGTGTTCACACACATCACTACCGAAATATATCAACAATAAAGAGCAATAGAAAGAGCATAATTTTCAATACATGAAGTGGCAACCTGGCTCTGATACCAATTGTTGGAGTTCCAGGTCTATGGAAGCACACAAACAACACAAGGAAGAAGAAGAAGCTTGGAGCACAACACACTATATTGAATGTATTACCAAGTGAATGCACAAAGACAAGTTAGGGTTATAGGCGTATATACAACCTGAGGGAAAAAAACCTCCTAAAGAGGGAAAAAAGTTCCCTGATGGTCCTAAGTGTGTTCATGCACATCACTACCAAAATATATAAAAAATAAAGAGCAACAGAAAGAGCATAATTTTCAATAAACCATCTGGTAGTTTCTCTTAAGGAGGGGAGAAAGTCTTGAATAACTTATGCCTTATGCTCTAAAAGACCAAATAACATATTGCAAGGTAAGGGATGTGTAAGAAATAGATAGAGTTTTACTTCCTCACATTTTTGACAAAGATCAGAAATATGAAGGAGCAGTTGATTTCTATAGATGTGTCTTGCTAGATAGTTCACTCGTGCAGACCGTTCTTGATGGTCTTCTAGATTCATATAAGATTTTGCTTCTACTCTTTGGTTGATGATGAAAGGCAATCCAAATGCCTTAAAATTTGTGGAGTTAGTCTTTGTTTTGTTGCAAGAAAACCAGTCTAGGTAGAACACGTCCATTATGCATGTTGTAGATCAAGCTTTCTTAGCTAGTCAGAAGGGCAAAGGTAAATGGAGCTCATCTACTAGTAAGCAGAAATCTGCTAATTTTGCAGAGTGGAAAAAGGAAGACAAAGACAAAAAGAAATAAAAAACGTAGAAATTGTTTTGCAAATAATGTAAAGGAAATGATCATGTCATAAAAAGTTGTCCAAAAGTGGTTGCAAAAGAGGCAAAGAAAAAAGAGGCTAGAATGGTTGTTGTAGATGCCTCTATACCCAAAATAGATTTTGCTAATCTTGTGCAGAAAGAAGAATGGGCATTTACTACTGTGTGCACTTATGGGCCATCTTCTCATGAAGAGTGTATGTCTGCAACATATTCAGATGTTTCGTACTTTTGTACTTTGACAATGGGGCAACCAAACATATTACCTCCTAGCATAGTTTCTTCACTTCACATGAGCCTGCCCCTACAGGGAATACTATCACATGCATTGATAACTCCTCTTATCAAGTCATGGGAAATGGTAAGATCGTTCTGACTACTACCAATTTTTTACATTGTTAGATGCTTTGTTTGTGCCAGGGATCAAGAAAATTCTATTGTTAGTTTCAACATTAGCCAAGATTGGCTTGGTCGGAAAATTTGTTGATGACAGATGTATATTCATGATCTATCAAATGAGGATGTTATTATTACTTTTGGCAGTTTATGTCATGGTTGTATAAGCTCATAGACTATGCAAAATCTGTCAATGATTTAGCATGTGTAGTTCAAGATTCCCAGGCTATCTCATATGCAAAGCTTTGGTATGCATGCTTTGGTCATCTCAATTTTGCTAGTTTGTTATGCCTACAGAAATCTGAAATTGTGCCCTCTCTTCCCAAACTTGAGGCACCTCATAAACATGTTTGCAAAGATTGTATTTTGGAAAAAATGCAGTGTTCCTCCCTCCCAAAAGATGGTTCAATTTGTGCTACTTAGAAATTGCAACTTGTTCATAGTGATGTCTGTGATCCTATTTGCACACCTTCTTTTGGGAATTACCTTTGCTTCATGACTTTTATTGATGATTTTTCTAGGGATGCATGGGTGTATCGATTCAAAGAAAAGTCCAAAGTGTTTATGTGCTTCAAATAGTTCCTAATTTTGGCTAAAAATTTGTTAGAATGTAAAATGGGCACCCTTCATTTTGATTAAGGGGGGGAATACATGTCTTCTGATTTTAATGCATTTCTAGTTGAGCATGGGATAAAACATTAGTGTAAAGTGCCATATACATCTCAACAAAATGGTGTTGCTAAAAGAAAGAATAGGTCTCTCATGGAGATGATGAGGTGTATGGTCAATAGTCAGGCTTTACCAAATAGTTTCTAGCTTGAGGCTATTATGTGTGCAACATATGTACTTAAGAGGTTTCTCAATGAAATAGTGCAGTCTATCATTCTGTATGAGGCTTGGCATGGTTTCAAGCCATTTGCTTCTCATCTTCATGTCTTTAGTTGTTTGGAATATGCATTAATGCCTAAACAACAATGCAAAAAGTTGGATGATAAAGTAGTGAAATTTATTTTTGTTGGGTACAGTTTTGAAAGCAAAGGCTATCATCTATATCATCCACAAACTAAACACATTCTGGTTAGCCTTGATGTTGTTTTTGTGGAAGATGAAATTTGGCCATTAGTCTCATGTAATAACGAGACATCAATTAGCTCCAAAGATGTGTATGACACTTTGCTGCCTCTTTTTATAGGTGGACAACCAAATGCTAGTCCAAATGATGCAATTTCTCAATCTTTACACATTCCTCGTGGTGATTCGGATAATTCCATTTCTGTTGGAGATTTGAATGATGCACTTGTTGATGAGAGGGTGATATAGAGGAGGCAAAAACTATGCATAAATGGCTAATGTAGACTCTGAGAGATAGAAAATAAGATGCACCTTTGTCATATCATACTCGTTCAAGCTCTCATAGTGATTCTTTTGCATCAGATTGCTAAGCTATGGCTGCCTCTAGTCTCTGTGATGAGAATGAGCCTATTTCTTTTGATGAAGCACAAAATTCAAAAAAGTGGATGGCTGTTATGCAATCAGAATATGATGCTATTATGGAGAATGGTACCTGGTCTTTATATGATTTTCCTCTTAACAAAAAGGCCATTGGCACTAAATGCTAAAATGTAAACATGATGGAATAGTTGACAGGTACAAAGCTACGCTTATTGCAAAAGGTTATGCTTAAGAAAGAGACATGGATTTTGATGAGAACTTTGCACCCACATGTCGAATGACTACTATTCCTAGCATATGTGCAGTCGAAGCCCATCATGGTTGGAATGTATATCAGAGAAGCATATTGATAATTTTAAGGCTGATTTGCATGCCTCATTTGAGATTTCAGATTTGGGGCATTTGCATCATTATTTGGGAATTCAGTTTGTGCAAGTTGATGGTGGAATAGCTCTATGTCAAAAAAAAAAGAAACATTATTGTAGCATTTTGGCCTTGAAGATTTCAAACCTATTGCCACTCCTATGGAAACAACTTTACGATTGAGTCTTCATGATGCTCGAGATGCATTTGATGCTATTCTCTATCACTAGGCTGTTGGATGCATGATTCACTTATGCATAACTTGGCATGATATTCAATTTGCTCTCTCATAGATGAGCAGGTTTATGCATTGCCCAGGTGTCATGCATTGGAAAATGGTTAAACACATCTTTTGCTAATTGAGTGGTACCCGGCTACTTGGATTGTTTTATCACAAGGGGGGATCACTACCGCCATATTTACATGCTTTTTTTGACTAACTGGGTTGGTTGAAGTGACACTCGCGTGTCAACTAATGGTTTTTTCTTCATGCTTGGTAGCTCATGCATATCATGGTTGAGAAAGAAGTAGCCTACTATGGCCACTTCTAGTTGTGAGGTTGAGTATACAAAAGCTTTCACAATTGTTGGAGTTCGAGGTCTGCAGAAGCACACGAACAACTCAAGGAAGAAGAAGAAGCTTGGAGCACAACACACAATATTGAATGTATTATCACTAGAATGTACAAAGATAAGTATATATAAGCCAGGGAAAAAAACCTCCTAAAGTGGGAAAAAAGTGCCCCGATGGTCCTAGTGTGTTCGCACACATCACTACCGAAATATATCAACAAATCCCTCCTGCGAGTGAAACAGTGAACAAGGAGCTGGCACTCATGTATAAGGAAGTAGCAAGCTATGTGGAATCAATCCACAAAAGGAAGTAAGCTTAAAGCTTTGCGGAAAGCTTCAAACTTCTCCCTAGGCAGAGCCTTCATGAAAAGTTCTGCAATGTTCTCCTGCATGGGCACATATGCCAAGCTGATCTATCTAGCAGAGACCCTCTCCCTAACATAATGATAATGCACCTCAATGTGCTTAGTGCGAGCATGGAACACAGGGTTCCTTGCAACTGGAAATGCGCTCTGACTGTCAGTGAAGATGGTGGTGGTAGAAGACTGACCAATACCCAAATCAGCCATAAGGCATCTGAGCCACACACACTCAACAATCACTTTGAAGGCTGCCCTATACTCAGCCTCAAAACTGGAAGTGGCCACAGTAGGCTGCTTCTTGCTCAACCAAGATATGCATGAGCTACTAAGCATGAAGCAAAAACCATTGGTGGACACATGAATGTCATAGCAACCAACCCAATCACTATCAAAAAAAGCATGCAAATTTGGCAGTAGTGATCCCCCCTTGGGATAAAACAATCCAAGTAGCCGTGTACCACTCAAGTAGCGAAAGATGCGCTTAACCGCCTGCCAATGCTTGACACCTAGGCAATTTATAAACTTGCTCATCAATGAGACAACAAATTGAATATGTGGCTGAGTAGTGCATAAGTAAATCAAGCATCCAATAGCCTAGTGATAGAGAACATCATCAAATGCATTCTAGCACCATGAAGACTCAATCGTAAACCTATCTCCATAGGAGTGGCAATAGGCTTAAAGTCTTCAAGGCCAAAACACTGCAATAATGTGTCAATATATTTCATTTGACACAAAGCCATTCCACCATCAAATTGCATAAACTAATTGCCCAAATAATGATGCAAATGCCCCAAATCAGACATTTCAAATGAGGCATGCAAATCAGCCTTAAAATCAGCAATATGCTCTCAATAGGCTTAGTGAGCAGCATGTCATCAACATAGACAACAATGATTAGAAGCACACCATTAGCACACTTAACATATAAGGTGCTTTCAGTTGGACTGTTCTCAAAACCATTTGCAATCAGATAAGCATGTATCTTCTCATACCAAGCATGTGGTGCTTGCGTTAAACTATATAATGCCTTCTTTAACCTACATACCTGGTTTTCATGCCCTTTCTACACAAAGCCACGGGGCTAAAAACATACACTTCTTCATGCAAGTCACCATTTAGAAATGTAGTTTTAATGTCCAACTGATGTACATTCCAACCATGATGGACTGCAAGTGCACATATGCTACGAATAGTAGTCATATGGCATGTAGGTGCAAAGGTCTCATCAAAATCAATGTCTCTTTCCTATGCATAACCCATTGCAACAAGCCTAGCCTTATACCTTTCAACTATTCCATCAGGCTTATGCTTCAGCTTGTAAACCCATTTACTGCCAATGTCCTTCTTGCTAGGAGGCAAGTCACATAAAGACTAGGTACCATTCTTCATTATAGCATCATATTCAGATTGCATGGCAGCCATCTAATTTTCTAAATTTTGTGCTTCATCAGATGAAACAGGCTCATTCTCATCACAAAGACTAGACGCAGCCATAACATAGCACTCTGATGCAAAAGAGGCACTATGAGAGCCTAAACGAGTACGATATGACAAAGGTGCATCTAATTTGCTATCACACGTCTGCACTAGCCATTTTGGCATAGTTTTTTCCTGCTCAATATCAGCTCTCTCATCAACAAGTGCATAATGTAAATTTGCATTAGAAATGGAATGATTTGCATCGTCACATGGAATCTGCAAAGGTTGAAAAGTTTCCTCATTAGGACTAGCACTAGACTGTCCACCTGTAAAAAGAGGCAGCAAAGTATCATACATGTCTTTGGAGCTAACAGATGTCTCCTTAGTACATGAAAGTAACGGCTGAAGAGCATCTTCCACAAAAACAACATCACGGGTAACCAAAATGCGTTTAGTCTATGGATGATACAGACGATAGTCTTTACTTTCAGATCTGTACCCAACAAAAATACATTTTACTGCTTTATCATCCAATTTTTTGCAATGATGTTCAAGCACTAATGCATATGCCAAACAACCAAAAACACATAGATGAGCAAGAGATGGTTTGCAACCATGCCAAGCCTTATATAAAGTGATAGATTGCAGTGCTTTAGTGGGACACCTATTAAGTACATATGCTACACACATAACAACCTCAAGCAAGAAACTATGTGGTAAAGACTGACTCTTGACCATACACCTAGCCATCTCCATGAGTGACTTGTTCTTCCATTTAGTAACTCCATTCTATTGAGGTATATATAACACTGTACACTAATGTTTTATCCCACCTTCAACTAGAAATGCATTAAAATCAGAAGACATATATTCCCCCCTCAATCAGAACAGAGGGTGCCCATTTTACATGCTAACAGATTTTCAGCCAAAACCAAAAAGTATTTGAAGCACATAAACACTTTGGACTTTGCTTTCAATGGATATACCCATGCATGTCTGGAAAAATCATTGATGAAAGTCACGAAGTAAAGATAGTTTCCAAAAGAGGGTGTCTGCATAGGACCACAAACATCACAGTGAACAAACTACAATTTTTGAGTAGCTCGAACTGAACCAGAAGGAATGTAGCATTTGGCCCAAAATACAGCCTTCACATACATGTCTACCAGGTGCCTCAAGTTTGGGCAAAGAGGACATCATTTCAGATTTTTGCAGGCATAACAAACTAGAAAAATTCAGATGACCAAAGTGTGCATGCCAAAGCTTTGCATCTGACATAGCTTGAGAATCATGGACTGCACATGCTGAATCATTCATAGATTTTCATAATCTATGAGCTTATACAACCCACAAGATAAAATGCTAGAAGCAATAATCACATCGCCATTTGACTGATCATGAACTGTACATTGGTCATCAACAAATTTCACAACCAAGCCAATCTTGGCGAAAGACAAAACTGATGACAGTTTCTTCTTGATCCTTGGCACAAATAAAGCATTTGACAATGTAAAAGAACTACCACGAGTAGTAGTCAGAATGATCTTACCAACTCCCATAACATGATAAGAGGAGTTGTTGGTGCATGTAATAGTATTCCCTGTAGGGGCAGACTCAAGTGAAGAGAAGAAATTGTGCTGTGAGGTAATATGTTGGGTCACTCCACTATCAAAGTACAAAACATTTGATTCCACTGTAGACATGCACTTTTCATGAGAAGATGGGTCGAAACTGCAAACAATCTTGCACAAGATTAGCAGACTCTGTTTTTGGTGTAGAGGCCTCTCGAACAACCATTTCGGCCTCTTTCTTCTTTGCCTCTTTAGCAGCCAATTTTGGATACCTCTTAATGACATGATCATTTGCTTTACAATATTTGCTTCTGATTTCTTCTCATCTTTGTCTTCCTTCTTCGGTTGTGCAGAATTAGCAGATTTCTACTTACTAGTAGAAGAGCTCCATTTTCCTTTGCCCTTCTAACTAGCCAAGAAAGCTTGATTTGCAACATGCATAATAGAACTGTTCTGCCTATACTAATCTTCCTACAACATAACAAAAGCTAAGTCTTCAAATGTTAAGGCATTTGGATTGCCTTTCATCATCAAACAAAGAGTAGATGCAAAACTCTTATATGAGTCGAGAAGACCATTCAGAACAATCTGCACAAGTGAACTGTCAGGAAGGACTTCATCAACAAAAATCAATTGTTCCTTCAAATCCTTGATGGTTGTTAGAAAACTGTCCATAGAATCACCTTCATTCATGTGCTCACTCTCCAACTGTTTTCAGAGGTAAGCAATACGAGCCTCATTCCTAGCTTGGTACAATGTGGTAAGTGTATCCCAAGCATCCTTAGCTATTCTACAAGAGCGAATGTGGGGAATAATGCAATGTTTGACAGACAAGGCTATCAATGCATGTGCCTGAGCATCTCTGCCATCCCAAAGAATTTGCTCTATAGTAGGTGCAACAAAAACATCAGCAGAAACAGGAATCTATAGAATATCACCATCTTCAACACCATCTGCATTAGCTTCAATACCTATATTTGCAGTACCTGTATTCGCATTAATGTGTGTATTTTGTGTGTGTGTGTATGCATGTCAATATGTATGTATGTATGTATGTATGTATGTATGTATGTATGTATGTATGTATGTATGTATGCATGTATGTGTGTATGTATGTGTGTGAGTGTATGCGTGTATGTATGTGTCTGAGTGTGTGCATCTATGTATGTATGTGTGTATGTATGTATGCATGTGTGTATGTTTGTGGGTATGCGTGAGTATCTGTATGTATGTATATGTGTCAATGTATGTATGTACATGTGTGTATGACGGTGAGTGTATATATTTGCATGTGCATGTGTCTCTATGTGTGCAGGTATGTTTATGCTAGTGAGTGTGTATATGTGTATATATGTTTGTGTGTGTGTATTTCTATGTGTGTTAGAATATGTATGTATGTATGTGTTTGTGGGTGGGTGTATGTATGTGTATATGTGTATGTGTGTGTGCATGTCCATATGTATGTGTGTATGTGCATGTGTTGACATGTGTATGGATGTGTATGTATGCACGCATGTGTGTTAGTGTATGCATGTACATATCTGTATATGCACGTGAGTGTATGTATGTGCATGTGTGTATCTATGCAAGTGTGTATGTGTGTGTATGTATGTTTATGTGCATATGTGTGTGTATGTATGTATACATGTGTATATTTATGTTTGTATGAGTCTGTGTATGTATGTATATGTATGTATATGTATGTATATGTATGTGTGTATGTTTATTATGAGCATATGTATCTTTTTATGTATGTGTGTGAGTGTATCTAAGTAATACATATTTTTATGTATGTGTTTGAGTGTATCTAAGTAAGTATGTATGCATCTACGTATGCATATATGCATATATGTATGTAAGTATGTATGCATGTCTATGTGTATTTATGTATGTTTTTACGTATACATGTATGTATAAATGTATGCATGTATGTATGTACGTATCTATGTGTGTATGTATGTATATTTCTCTACAGGCTGAAAATCGTTTCGCTCTATATAATGCCATAAATCACAAAAAAAGTTTGAGAGCATTTCACATAAGCAAAGAAGGCATGACGACCATAATAAAACCCACATAGGTGTAGAGATCCTGAAGTATCTTCCAAGCCTCATGGGAACTTTTGCAAGAAGTAACATGCCCTTTTGTCAACTCATCACATGAAAGCAATAATTTTTTTAGGGTTCTCTTATCTTTTACATTCCAAATGTTTGCGGCCACTAAGTCACTATCCTTATCTAGGTCAGGTTTTGTAGCATCAATACTTCATATAATAAGTTTGTATGTAGATAAGCCCTAACTATGTAGTTTCCACAAATTGTAGTTATTGCAATTTAACCACTCATCCTTGGGAATGAACATGGGCATAAATGATGCGAAGTACAATTGACTAGAAGGCATTGCATTGGAAATGGTAGACATTTTGGTCATTGAAGCAAATAGAACTTCAAAAATGAATCATAACACTTGCAAAATTGATTTGGCACCAAAATTTGAGATGGAGCAGGGGAGGGGGGGTAGAGTAGCCCTTCTGAAAAGTTTGAAGCCCTTGGGGTGAGAAACCCTACACTTAGAAACCTTGTGGGGGCTTAGAATAGCCTCCCAAACACACACACACACGCACACTCACATACACAAGTCCTTTTTTTAATTCTTGATGTTACGAGGAGACATTTAGTGCGAAATAGTGTTCCAAAGTGAGCAAGATTGAGGGTTGCTACCTTTAGGTAAATATGAAAGAAACCCCTTTTTTATTACAATGAGGAGTGCCAAAATGAGTATCAAAGAGTGGTGGTTGTACTCGTTCATATAAAATAAATCCCTTAGAGTTTTTTTGTGTGAAAAATATGCCCAACAAGAGGGTTGGATCTTTAAGGTCTTGAATGCATAAGTATGTAGATAATGGAATGTAGGAATGTACATCTATATGAGCATATTTACATATATATGCGTATATTTTTCTATCTACATGTGCATTATATACACTCTCATATGAATATGTGCCTTGTCGATATATTTCACTAGTGATGTCTGAACACACTTGGGAACATTGGGGAGCTTTTTCTATCTTTGGTAGGTTCTTTCCCTTGGCCTGTATAGACACCTATAATCCTACTTGTTCGCTTATCTTTGTACATTCACTTGTTGATACATTCTGTATTGTGTTGCACTCCAAGCTCCTTCTTCTTCTTCCATGTGTTGTTCATGTGCTTTGATAGACCTCAAAATCCACCAATTGGCATCAAAGCAGGTCACCACTTCATCTAGGGCAGCCTCAACACCCCTCTAGTGAAAATTGCATGAAAATTGGTGAGCATACTTGGGCCTCTGAATGCACTATCGTGGCAATTATGTAGGAAATTCCTTCTTTTTGTGGCAAAAATCTCAGAATCGCACGAAAATTGGTGAGAATACTTGGGCCTCTGAATGCACTATCGTGGTGACTATGTAGGCAATTTCCTCTTTTGTGGCAAACATATATACATGTGTTAGTTTGAGGGTACAAGCACCTCAAAGTCTTCTACAAGTTTAGGAGACCTCAATAAGGTGTTTCTATTCAACTTCTTTAGATAGAATCAATTTTTGGCATCAAGGTATTTAATCATTGGCCATGGTTGAAAGCAATGATGTATCTTTTTATGTTGGCAGCTGAGCATAAGTTGGATGGTACTAATCTCCCACTATAGGCATATATGATGCTTCATATTGATAGCCAAATCATACTCAAATAGTGTGGAATGTGTTGAAAAAGCTTCTACTACACTTGCAAATAGGGTTATTGAAGATGATGCAAATGGGAGCAATGAAGATGATGATTTTCAATCTCTTGCTCATTTTGTGGTTCTTGATGCACCTACTACAAAGCAACTTTGTTGGGATGGTATAGATGCTCACGTACATGCATTCATAGCTTTGCCTATCAAATATGCCATTATCCCTCACATTCATTTGTGCAAGATAGCAAAAGATGCTTGGGATAAACTTACAAATTTATATTAGGCAAGAAATAAGGAGCATGTTTCTTACCTCCAAAAATAGTTGGAGAATCAGATATGAATGAATGAGATTTTATGGGTATTTTTTTTGACAGAAATAAAAGATTTGAAGGAGAAATTGATTCCTATTGATGAAGATTTTTCTGATAGTTCACTTAAGGAGATTGCTCTTAACAGTCTTCTAGATTCATATTAGAGTTTTGCTTCTATTCTTTGATTGTTAATGAAAGGCAATCCTAATGCCTTAACCTTTCAGGACTTAGTCTTTGTTTTGTTGGAGGAAGATTAGTTGAGGTGGAAAACGTAAATTATATGTGTTGAAGAACAAGCTCCCTTAGCTTTTTAGAAGAGAAAAGGTAAATGGATCTCATCTATTAGTAAGCAAAAATCACCATCTCCACAATCTCCTAATACTATAAGGCAAATTATCATTTCATAAAGAGTTGTCCTACATTGACTCAACAGAGGCAAAGAAGAAAGAGGATGGATTGGTTGTACTAGAGGCCACTACACCTAAAATAGAGTTTGCTAATCTTGTTTAGAATGAAGAATGGACATTTATACTATTTGCAGCTATGAACCATTTTTTCATGACGAGCGTATGTCTGTAGTAGACTCAGATTCTTGGTACTTTGATAATGGGGCAACCAAACATATTACTTCACATGGAAATTTCTTGAGTTCGCTTGAGCCTAACCCTATAGGGAATATGGTCACATGTGCTAAGAACTCCTCCTTTATTGGGAGTTAGTAAGATCATTCTCTCTACTACTAAAGGTAGTTCTCTCACATTGTTAGGTGCTTTATATGTGCCTGAGATGAGGAAAAATTTTGCCATCAGTTTCAACATAATTCAAGACTACCTTGGTTGTCAAGTTTGTTGATCGAACATGTATAGTGAATGATTTTTCAAATGGTGATGTTAATATCGCTTCTAGCACTTTATGTTCTACGTTATATGTGAAATCTTTGAATGGTTTGGCGTATGCAGTTCAAGATTCACAAGCTATTTCACATGCAAATCTTTGGCATGCACACTTTGTTCATCTCAATTTTGTTAGTTTGTTATGCTTGAAAAAATCTGATATTTTTTCCTCTCTACCCAAACTTTTGGCACCTTCTAAACATGTTTGTGAAGGCTATATTTTGGGAAAAATGATACCTCGTTCCCAAAAGATGGTTTATTTATAGCTGGTGATAAATTGCAAGTTTTTCATAGTCATGTATGCGGTCTTATATATACATCTTCATTTATCGATGAATTTCCAGGGCATATATGGGTATATCCATTGAAATCAAATTCTAAAGTGCTTTTGTGCTTCAAAGAATTCCTAGTTATAGCTGAAGATTGCAAACCTGTTGCCACTCCCATGGAAACATGTTTATAATTGGCTCTTCATGATGTTGGAGATGCATTTGATGTTGTTCTTGATCAGCAGGTTCTTCGATGCTTGATTTACTTATGCATAATTAACTTTATAATTAGATTTTTGCCTCTCAGATGGATAGGTTTATACATTTCCTACATGGCAAGCATTGGTAGGAAGTTAAGTGAATGTTTTGATCTTGAACGGTATCTAGCTATTTTGATTGGCTTTTTCCCAAGGGGGAATCATTACAGTGAGGTTTAAATGTTTTTTTTTTAAACTCATACTAGGCTAGTTGCTATGCAACTGATGTTTCCACGAGTGATTTTTTCTTCATGCTTCATAGATCATGCATTCTTGGTTGACAAAGAAGCAGCCAATTGTGGCCACTTCTAGTTGTAAGGCTTAGTATAGGGAAGATTTCATAGAGATTGTTGAGTTTGAGTGGCTTAGGTGAATTTTGATTGTTTTGGGTGTTGGTAAATCTTCTGCCGCCACCATCATCACTGACACTATGAGCACATTGGCAATTGCAAGGAACCATGGGTTCCATGATTGCACAAAGCACATTGAGGCCTACTATCACTTTGTCAAGGAGAGGTTCTCTACTAAAGAGATCAGTTTGGCTTATGTGCCCACACACCATAATGCTGCAAACCTTCTCATAAGGCTATGCCTAGGAAGAAGTTTGAAGCTCTTCAATGTTTAAACCGTCATTTTTAAATTCAATTGATTTGCTCTTTCTTGTAATGGTGCTCATGAAATCTTCTCCAACATTTGGTCGAGCTAATGCAAGCAAGTCATCTAAAGTAAGGGTGACTTGAAATTTCATAACCTTTTCATCTAAAAATTTATTAAGGTAAACTTGTTTCTTAAGTTGTGAGATGATTATGAATGTGTGTTTCCTTTTGAATGATTTCTCATTCTCTTCTTGCAATTCTTTAATTTCAAATTTTTGAGATTTATTTCCATTTTTTCTACGCTTGGATGTGCTTTTCCTTTATGTTTATTTTCTCTCCTTTCATGTTAATCTCTTTCCATTTCCCTACTTCGATTCAATCTAGTTGCCATCTTATTTTGATACTCTCTGTCTCATCATATCTTTTTCCCTTCTCATCAATATTAATCTCATGTGCATTAACTGGAAACATACCAACGAGCTCATTCGAAAAAACCAACTATTGACCATGCTAGGGCTCTCGATCTAAGAGAAACCTCCATATTTGTGTCTATTGTTGTGCGTATTTTGTAAAATAAGATGGGTCTAGTTTAGCAATGACTATTTCCATGTGTATAGCAATGGCTATAGCGGTGTATTTCCTTTTTTTTGCATTTTTATAATATGTTATTTCTATGCATACCGAACAATGCAATGAAAATAAAAAATTAGCTATTGACACATATACCAATCGATATGATGATGCTTATTCCGATGAAAAACATTATGAAAAAGAAAACCTAGACCACTGCACATGGTATTTCCAAAAGCTCATATTTTTGTTTGCATGAAGTACTACAAGTGAGTTTGTACATATTCATTTTTTTCCATACTCTTTTATTCACTCTGTTACTATTTGACACAAGTTTATAGACACAACTATTTGATCTTGGTGGTTTGGAAATAGAGAGCTTTATATTCATGCAAAATCTACAAATAAGTTCGAGTTCTTATTTGGTTTGTTCATTTTCTTTCTTGAATTATTTAATTATATGCATGTCCACACAAACACATGCATACATACACCCACATACACACATACTCACACATATACATACATAGAAACCTAGTCATTCACACATACAAACACATCCATACACATGCACACACGCTTACACATACATATACAAAGGCAAACACATACACAAACACACATTCATGCATTAACACACATACATTGTAATATTCCTTTAGGTAGGGAAATAGTTCATTTTGAACTTTCTTAATTACATTGGGGGGATAATGTTTACAATGAATAATTAGGTCTTTTTATGGATTTATGATAAGTTTTATATTCTCCCTCTTAACATTATCTACATCATGTTTTCAGGTTGAAAATTGAACATGAAGATGAAAGAATCAAGAGAAATGTTGTATAAGAGAAATGTAGAGCATGCATGAGAGAATAAAAGTGTCTTTGTGAAATTTTTGTGAATTATTTTTTAAATACCATGTTTTGGGTTCTACATTTAGTTCATTGTAAGAAAATTCCTTGATTCTATTCTCTCTCTAGAATTTCTAATCTTGTAGGCTCAAAAGTGATACTTGGAGGTGGATTTGGACTTAGATAATCTCTAATAATATTGTGCATATCAAAGAGTTGAACATTTTTTCCTCTCACAAGCTTAAACTAATGTGTCATTGACTTTGAGTTACAGGGCTTCTCTATTTCTGTTCCTATCCATGACTTTGATGCATACATGTTGTCATGTACACTTACCGATGTCTTCAGATAGGAATTTTCATTGCTTTTCTTTTGTCTTTGGATATGTACGGCTAAGGAAAGCACTTGAATATTACAAATGCATGGTTTTGTGAAAGTTTTGCATGCAACATGGGAAGAACCAAGTTTTTCTATATTTGATGGATCACAGAATCCCTTAATGGTGATAAACTTTGTTTTGAAAAAGATTTGGGGTATCAAGTAAGAAGAGGCCGAAAATCAGAGAATTACCTTATGATTGAGAGTGAGAGTGAGAGTGAGAATGAGAGTGTAATTAAGAGTGGGAGTGTGTTTGAGTTTGTGAAAGCTCGGGGATGGTCAAGAGGTTAAGGATTCATCAAAAAGCTATTTCCAAACCTATTGTAACGATCAATTCAAGTTCTTTTTTTCCTCTCTTCCACTATTCTTCAGTGATAAGAAGCTTGTGATTGGGGATAGCTTGTGATTGAGGAAGCGTTACATACATACATACATACATACATACATACATACATACATACACTCACTATATACATACACACACATACACATACATAAACTTACACATATGCATGTAAAAAGAAACACACATACACATATACACATGTAAACATATACATACACTCACATACACTCACATACATAAACATACATACACTTACACATATACACATTCACATACATACATACATACATACATACATACATACACACACATAGACACAGAGTTTGAGAGTAATTTGTGTTCTTGCAAATAGTATATTTATTGTAAATGGAAGAAAAAATGTTTTGGAATTGTTTTTTTCATTTAGCTTATGTGGTTCTGTTATGTTCTTCATGGCTTGTTTACTTAGGACCATGTGTGCTTTTATATTATTCTTATTTTACTTCCATACGTAGGCGAAATGCTCTCAAAATTTTATTTTGATTCATGGCATTATATAGAGATAAACGATTTTCAACATGCAACGAAATATACATACATACACACATACATACATAAATTCATACATACATACACACAAAAATAATTACTTACATTTACACATACAATGTATACATAAATACATACATAAATATATATCTACATGCATACATACTTACATATATTGATGCATACATAGATGCATACACACTTATATACACTCGCACACATACATACAAACATACATATGCTCATAATAGACATACATACACTCAATCATACGAACATAAATACACACATGCATCCAAACATACAAAGAGGTATGCACATATACATACATACACACACATACACACTTTCATAGATACACACATGGACAAACATACACACACACACACACATAGATATATACATGCATACACTCGCACAGATACATACATACATCTACAAATAAACATCCATACACATGTCAACACATGTGCATACATACATACATATGCACATGCACAAACACATACACATACATACACACATATGCATAGCAATACTCACCAACATACACATACATACACTCATCCACATACACATAGATACATACATATGTTAACACACATACATACACACTTAAGAATACATACACAAATAAACACACACATACAAACTGCATACACATATATACACTCACTGACGTAAACATACTTGCACACATATAGACACACACACACATAGAAATATATACACTCACACGCATACACTCATACGTGAATACACACACTGACACATATACATACCCATAGAGACTCACACATACCCACAAACATACATACATACATACATACATAAATACATAGATACACACACACATAAACACACACACACACACATACACACACACATACACTCACACACATACATAGATATCGACATACATACATACATATACACACACACCCATAACACACACAACATACACACATTAACACACATAAACATACA
Organism: Ceratopteris richardii; assembly: GCA_020310875.1. NCBI lineage: Eukaryota > Viridiplantae > Streptophyta > Polypodiopsida > Polypodiales > Pteridaceae > Ceratopteris > Ceratopteris richardii. The sequence goes on from CM035434.1 coordinate 69,195,300, forward strand.
CATACATACACCCAGACACAAACAAACATACATACACTCACACACATACATACACATATGCATGCATGCATATACATACATAGATACACACAGACACACACATACAGATATATAAACACACATACACACACCAACACATACATACACTCACACACACATACATAGATACATACCTGAAATCTTAGAAAGTAGACAAAGCAAACATAGAAAGTAGATAAGAAGAGGGTATATTAACCGAATAGCTTACTATATTAGACTTCTAGACATGCAAAGAAGCTAGGATCAACATCCAAGATAGTACGAGTCAAGAAATGACATGAGATCGAGGAAAATTTGATGAACGGGGAGATCTTAACAAACAATGGTAATAATGGTACTTCCAATGGATCCCTCAAAGAACTAGTTATAAAATACGTTTCATATTGTTAGTAAAATTGAAAAAAATAGCATCGTATATCTCTCCACAACACACCATTTGTTTCTAAAGTATTTTGCTCTTGCGTTCATCTTTATGTCATGATTCATTTATAGAGCCAAATCAAATTAAATAAGTATTTCTTTCAACACTCAAATATTTAGTTGCATGCAACGCACCAGTTCTTGATGTTCTTGGCTATCTGGCACCCCCTCATAGAAATCAAAAAGTCTGTCCTCTTATGGCAAATTCTTCACCGTCGAATCTGAACCAACCTTAAGGGTAACAAAATTTGTGGGATGCCTCCCTGGTGCAAACGCTGCTACCGGTCCATCGAAGATGTTTCTCACATCTTCTTTACCTATCCCAACTCCAACAGGCTCTAGCTGATTGTCTGAAAGAAAATTAGACTTCAAAAACATATTAGTTGGAAACAAGATCTACTGGAAGAAGTGATCGGCTGCTCCGCATCTCTCTAGAACGCCATCAGAGGGGAGGTCCTATGGAAGATCTGGCAGGAAAGGTGTGCTTTTAACTTTGGTGACTCCCCAAAGAGTGGTCGATTGAGAAATCATTTTTCCTCCTCGACAAAAGAATCCCTAACTGTAAGAAATCCCCCCCCCCCTTTAGGCATCATCAAGTGCTCCTTTTGATCAACAACAAGCTTAAAACCAAGGGGGCCCCGCATGAGGGTGATGAGAAGGTGGCTAACCTTCTCTGTAATGCCATCTAAACTTTGTAAATGCTACCCTTTCTCTGTGGGATTTGAGAGATCCCGTGGGCACTAGTCCCCTTCACTTGTACTTTTTCTTTTAATTAATTCAAGTCTGGGAGAGTAGGCTAAGGCCGAACTTCTTTTATATAAAAAAAAAATTGGTTCCAAAAGTTTGTTTATTTGGCTATTTTTGTGAACGTTATCTACAATTTTGACAGAATAGTATAAGGTATATATGTAAAGTAAAATGTGTGTACAATCATGCTTAGTCAAACATGGGTCTTCGTTTGATGATTAGTAAATTATAGTACTTGTTTCCAAAGTGTAGTGATTTGTATCTGCGTATAGGCTTAATGCTTGCTTCAAACTAGTTAATTACTTGTTATGTGTATGTGACTTAGTGTACAAATAATTTAGGTGTCTCTTATCTATGCATTCAATCGTTTAAATATTTTCTGACATATATATTCGGGTAACTTATTTTTTATGTGTATTGAATATTGTTACATGTAGACATTTAGTGTTGTGATGCACAATCAGGATATGCACTTTAATGAATCTATGATTACTTTATTTATTCCATTTTTTACTTTATATGTATTTCTATCCATATTCAGATGATTAATACATACGTATCTAAGGAAATACCAACAACTAAGCTATGTTTTTCGTTGATGTTACAGATGTCAACTATGCATTTAGTATTAGAGGATAGCTTACAACCATGTCTAAAAATCATACCAAACTAGTTTATCTTGATGGTGTTATTATAAAGATCATATCAAACCAGTTTATAACCTACTATGTGTATAAGCATCACCATGCAACTACATTAAGTGGCTATTGTTCATATATTTATTTTCTTATTAACCAAAATATAGCCATAACTCGTAGTATGGAAGTTATATCGTAAATTCCAGATTGATTCCATCACATTGAAATGAATAGATTCGCTACAATGACTCACAAAAATTATTGCAGATGCTTTGACTTGTGAGGTAACATCCATGCTAGAGATTGGTTACTTCACCAGAATAAAATGGAGGTTTTTGGATGGATGAAAAATGAGCTACAAATGATAGGGGTAGATATATAGTTCAAATGTAATGGAAACCATGAACTTAGCCAACATATTCATAATTCCAACTATACACTATTGGGTATATAATTCACGGAGAGCAAACTATTTTGTGACTCTAATGAATACAATGTTTTCTTATTCTAGTTTAGCAATGACTATTTCCATGTGTAAAGCAATGGCTATAGCAAGGATTTCCGTTTTTTTTTTTGCATTTTTTCAATTAGTTTATTTCCATGCATATCGATCAAAATTGCAATAAAAAAAGAATAGTTCTTGACACATATATCAATCAATATGTTGATTCTTATTCCAATTCAAAAGCTTATGAAAAAAAACCTCAACCACTGCACATGGTATTTCCAAAACCTCATATTTCTTTTTGCTTGAAGTACTACAAGTAAGTGAGCTTGTAGATATTTATTTTCTTTATTTCCATACTCTTTTACTCACTCTCTTACTATTTGACACAAGTTTATACACACAACTATTAGATCTGGGTAGTTTGGAAATAGAGAACTTTATATTAAAGCAAACTCTGAAAATAAGTTCAAGTTCTTATTTAGTTTGTTCGTTTTCTTTCTTGAATTAGTTAGTTATATACATGTCCACACAAACACATACACACATACATACACATATATACACATATACTCACACATATATACATACAAAAAAATAGAGACATTCACGAATACACACACATATACACACATCTATACAAATGCACACATGTGTACACACACATATACACACATCTATACACATGCATGCATGCCTACACACACATATACAAAAGAAAACACATACACACACATACATTCATGCATTTACACACATATATTGTAATAGGCCTTTCACTAGGGAAATAATTCATTTTGAACTTTCCTAATTATATTTTGGAGATAATGCTTAGAATGAATAATTAGGTCTTTTTTATGGATGTAGGAAAAATTTAGGATGAAGAGTTTTATATTCTCTCTTTGAACCTTATCTGCATCATGTTTTCTGGTTGAAAATTGAACATGAAGATGAAAGAATCAAGAGAAATGTTGTATGAGAGAAACCTAGAGCATGCATTAGAGAATAAAAGTGTCTTCAAGAATTTTTTGTGAATCATGTTAAATACCTTGTTTTGGGCTCTACATTTTGTTCATTGTAAGAAAATGCCTTGATTTTATTCTCTCTAGAATTTCTAAAATTACAGGGCTCAAAAGTGATACTTGGAGGTGGATTTGGAGTTAGGTAATCTCTAACACTATTGTGCATATCGAAGAGTTAAACATTTTTGCCTGCAACAAGCTTAAACTACTCTGTCATTGTTTTTTAGTTACAAGGCTTCTCTATTTCTATTCCAATCCGTGATTTTCAAGCATACGTGTTATCATGCATGCTTACAGATGTCTTCAGATAGGATTCTTCATTGCTTTTCTTTTATGTTTGAACACATGCTACTAAACAAAGCACTTGACTACTACAAATGCATGCTTTTATGAAATTTTTGCATGCAACATGAGAAGAGCCGAGCTTTTCTATATTTGGTGGATCACACACTTCCTTGGTGATGATAAACTTTCTTTTGAAAGATATTTGGGGCATCAAGCAAGAAGAGGCCAAAAATCAGAGCATTACCTTATGGTTGAGACTGAGAGTGTGATTGAGAGTGCGAGTGTGATTGAGATTGTGATAGCTCAAGGATGGTCAAAAGGTCAAGATTTCATCAAAAGCTATTTCCAAAGCTATTGTATTGATTGATTCAAATCTATAATACCAAAACTTCTCTTTCTCTGAGTAATATCTTGTCTAGTCTTCTGAGATTCTCTTTCTTGTGCAAGTTCTATTTTTCTCTCTTCCACTATTCTTGAGTGATAAGAAGCTTGTGATTGATGAAGTGATACATACGTACACACATACATACATACATACATACATATATACACACATACATACATACATACATATATACATACATACATATATATTTCCATACAGATCACACAATATGGTTAGAACAAACAAACATCAACTCCATGCCAAGAACTCAGCAAGAAACAAAAAGAATTCATATAAGTTATTGCCCTACAAGAAAGAAGATATGAAATCTCACAGCCGAAAAAAGTGATAAATGTTATCATAATCAGATATATTATTGTCTAAGAGATAGAACAAATGAAGAAACTTGACTTCTAGATCATTGTGGTACATTTAAGGGATCTTATTATGAATTAATCAAATTCTTAAATCCATCATCAACTGCTCCTTTTGATCAACAACAAGCTTAAACCCAAGTGGGTCCTACATGAGGGTGATGAGAGGGCGATTTACCTTCTTTGTAATGCCATCTAAACTCTCTAAGATCTACCCTGCTCTGTGGGATTTAGGGGGTCCTATGGGCACTAGTTCCCTTCACTTGTACCTTTTATCCCTTTAATTAATTCAAGTCCACGAGAGTAGGCTAAGGCCAAACTTCCTTTATATTAAAAAGAAAAATCCTAAATCCGTGAAAAAATAATCAAACTCCTGAGAATAATATGGACATGTTCTAGGTGCATTAAAAAATGAGGAGAAAAAAAATTCATCTATCTTTGGAAATTTAAGGTTTTCTCTCGTAATGTACTCATTTGAAGGGCTTCAAGTTAATAAGGCCTCGGATAAAAAATTGGTGTCTGCGGATAAAAAATTGATGTCTTCACAATCATTCCTTGTTCCACATATACGTTAGAGATGCCCTACTTTGGCTACCTCTAGCTATTTCTATAGCAAACGAAAATGAATTGAACTAGCTATGGGGTGTCATAGTGAGATTCAAGAAAATGAATTGAAGTAGAATTCATAATCAGAAGTATAGATATGGTAGAAAAATAATTGAAAATGATTATCATTTTTTGTGTCCTTTAATCACAAAAGAATATATCATTCTCTTCAAAAAAAATACAAAAAGAAACATCTTTTTGGCCATGAAGTTGAAGTCGCAATCATACAAAAAATATACCGGATTTTTCCATGCATCATTTATGAAATCTTAAAAACTAGACAAAGCACACCCATAATGATTGTGCTATCAATATTCCTACATACATAGGAGATAAGAGGAGGTCATATTAACTGAATAGCTTACTATGTTAGATTTCTAGATATACAAAGAGACTAGGATTAACATTATGCAGTCAAGGAAAATTTGATGAATGGGAAGATCTTAACAAACAATGGTGGTAATGGTACTTCCAATGGATCCCTCAAAGAACTAGTTACAAAATGCGTTTCATATTGTTAGTAAAATTGGAGAAAAGAAATAGCGTTGTATATCTCTCCAAAATACACTATTTATTTCTAAAGTATTTTGCTCTTGCGTTCATATGTATATCATAATTCATTTGTAGAGCCAAAACAAATTAAATAAGGTATCTCTTTCAACACTAAAATACTCGGTTCCAAAAGTTTGATTACTTGTCTATTCTTATGAACGTTGTCTACAATTTTTTGTCTACAATTTTGAGAGGAGTATAAGGTATACATCTAGAGTAAAATATATGTACAATCATGCTTAATCAAACATAGATCTATCATTGAGGAATCAATTGATCATAACATATAAAATTAGAAAATGATATTATTTGTTTCAAAAGTGTAGTGTTTTTTATCTGAGTATAGGCTTAATGCTTGCTTCAAACTAGTTGATTACTTGTTATATGTATGAGAATTAGTTTAAAATTACTTTAATTGTCTCTTATCTATTCATTCAATCACTTAAAGAGTTTTTGACATATATGATCGGATAACTTATTTCTTATGTGTATTGGACATTGTTACATGTATTCATTTAGTATTGTGATCCACAATGAGGGTAGGCTATTAATTGAATCTGTGATTACTTTATTTATACTACTTTTCTCCCTTTTTAGGAAGTTTTCCCTCCAGCTTGTATATATGCCTATTTCCCTAACGGGTTACTTATCTTTGTACATTATAGTGGTAATAAATTCAATATTGTGTGTTGTGCTCCAAGCTTCTTCTTCTTCCTTGTGCTATTGACATGCTTCTACAGACCTCAAACTCCAACAATACATACAAACATACATATGATCATAATAGACATACATACACACACTCATACAAGCATATATACACACATGCATACAAACATACACACACATATGCACATAAACATACATAGACACATACACACTTATAGAGATACAAACATGCACATAAATACACTCACATGCATATACAGATATATACATACATACACTCACACACATACGCACATATAGACACATTCATGCACACGTCAACACATGCACACACACACACATACATATACACATGCACACACACATACACACATACACATACATACACACACACATACATACACATACATACACATACACACATAACATACATACACTCACCCACATACACATACATACACTCACCCACATACACATACATACACTCACCCACATACACATACATACACTCACCCACATACACATAGATACATACATATGCTCACACACATACATACATACATAGAAATACATACACAAATAAACACAGGCATACAAACATGCATACACATATACACACTCACTAACATAAACATACTTGTACAAATAGAGACACACACACATACAAATATATACACTCACACCCATACACACATACGTACATACATACACTAACACATATACATACACACAAAGACTCACACATGCCCACAAACTTTCATACATACATACACTCACACACACATACATACATAGATCCACACACACAGACATAAACACACACTCACACACATACATACACACATACACTCACACACATAGATGCATACATAGATGGATACATATAAGCATACATACAAACATACACACACACACAACATACACACATTAACACACATACACATACACATACACATACACATACACATACACATACATACACTCACATAGAAACACACATACATACACTCATACACATACATACAGATATGCATGCATGCATATACACACATAGATACACACAGACACACACATACACATACACACACCTACACATACATACACTCACACACCCATACATACATACATACATACATACATACATACATACATACATACATACATACATACATACACACACACATCCATATACACAATACACACAATACACACATACACATACATAAATAAACACACATATATAAACATATAACATATACATATATACATACACTCACACACATATATACGCACATACATACATAAACACATGGACATACACACCTACATACAAACATACATACACACATACACATATGCATGCATACAAAAACTCACATACATATATACACATACACATAAATAAACTTACATAAACATATAGACACACATATGCACATAAATACACATAGATAGACACATATGCACATACATATACACATAAACATAGATACATACATGTACACACACATACACACTCATACACATACACATACACACACTTGCTCATACACTTATACACACATGTACACATACATACATACATACATACATACATACATACATACATACATACATACATACATACATACATACATACATACATACATACATATATACATACATACATACATACATACATACATACGTACATACGTACGTACATACATACATACATACATACATACATACATACATACATACATACATGCATACATGCATACATGCATACATGCATACATGCATACATGCATACATGCATACATGCATACATGCATACATGCATACATGCATACATGCATACATACATACATACATGCATTCATGCATACACTCACACACATACATACAAACACACACACACATTTACATACACACATAACATACATAGACACATAGATACACATACACACACTTACACATACATGAATAAGCACACACACACACACACACACACATACATGCACATACACATATGCATATACACATATGCATATACACATATGCATATACACATAATACACATATACACGCCCTTCACCCTTACACACACATACATATATACTTACATATACACATACATATATATGCTCACACACATACACACTCACATACATACATACACACATACAAATAGTTTGCAAGTGAATTGTTTTTTTTCTTTTTGCAAAAAGTTTTTTTCCTTAGGTGAATTGTTATTTTGGAGGTGGAAGCAAAAAAGAGTTGTTTTGGATTTTTATTGTTAAGCTTGTGTAGTTTTTTGTTATGGGCATCATTCTTTGTTTGCTTATAGGCATGCATGCTTTTATGTTAATGATTTATTTTCATATTTGGGAGAAATGATGCTGTATGGTGTATCATGTCTATGTATCAATAGTATTCAGCAATACTTATGTAGTTGCTAAAAACATAATGTTCATTGAAGCTCTGAAGGTAAGGTTCACACTCTTTCGATCATGCTACTTGCTGAATACAAGTAGAAGACATGTATTTGCAACATGTTGACATCCTAAACCACTCGAGCATGAAAAAAGAGTGGGGGTAATTGTATGCCTAGCTAGGTACTGTAATCGATCCCTTAAAGAAATAGTGATACCAAGACTTTCATATAATAAGTAACATTGAAAAGAAACATTTAGTATTGTCTATCCCTCGTCACTATAGTACTTGTTTCCAAAGTTTTTTTCTCTCGAGTTCATATGTTAGTTCTAAGGCAATTGATGAAATATTGTTCCATTACTCATTTGTAGAGACGAAGGAAATTAAATAAGGTATTTCTTTCAAAAAAGTGACATTTCTCTAAAAACTTTTGTTTATGTGGTTATTCTTGTGAACATTTTGTACATTTTTATGGATTATTACAAAATGAGGCATTTGTATCGTTGAGTAATAGATTTATATCTTGAGAAAAAAATGGAAAATCATCCATGATCAAAGATGGATCTATCCTAGAGGATTCATTTAAATAATACATATGCTATTAGTGGACGATAGTATTTCTTTCCAAAGCGTAATGATTTTTATGTTGGTATAGGTTGAATACTTGTTTCAAATTGGTTAATAACTTAAGATGTGTATGTGAATTAGTCTAGAATTGTTTAAAGTTTCTTTTGTGTATGCATTCAATCACTGAAATATTTTGTGACATATATGTATGAAACCTGATTGCTTATGTGCACTAAATATTGTTATGTGTAGACATTTCGTGTTAGGATTCACATTTCAAGTAGATGCTTCAATGGAGCTACCAGTAATTTGTCTAGATATGGTGAATCAAATCAAATTTTGCTCTAGATGCAAGTTTTCTATATCAAGATGATCATTACAAACATTTCCAAAGGCAATACCAATAGCTATGTTTTTTTTTTCAAATGGAAGTTTGGCAATTGCCTATTCTCCCAAGTTTTAATTAATAAAAACAACAGCTATACAAGAGAACATGCCAAGTACCCATGGCAACCCTTGAATCCCACAAAGCATGGGTTTCCTATGCATTTTTAAAGATGTTTGGTAATCGTCTCATCTCCCTCACGTGGGACCCACTTGCTTTTAATCTTCTTGTTCTCAAGGAAAAACATTTTATGATGTCTAAAAGATGGAGGACTTCTTATGATTGGAAATTCTTTTGCCTAAAAGGAAACAAGATTTTTCGATCGACCATTCTTTAGGAGGGTTTCCAAAGTTAGCCACACATCTCTCTTTCCACATCTTTCAGAGGGTCTCACCTCCTCAATGTTGAGGAACATCTGATCGCTTCACTGGACAACACTTGTTTCCAATTTATTTGTCCCTATAGCAACATGATTCTCTCAAGGGTTTGCTAGACCAAAATAGACTTGGGGCATGAAAAGAAAAGGTGTCCCGAATCCTCATTTCCATGTAGGCATCGTTTGTACCAAGAGGGAACCCTGCAAATTTTGTTAGCTTTTACATTGGTCCAAATTCCTTGGTGGAGGATTTACCACATAAGCACAATTTTTTTAATCTCAATAAGGGCATGCTAGAGGGAATGGAACTTAAAGTCCCACCTCAAGCCCAACTAGTCAAGACACCACTTCCTATTAAGCGTGACATGAAGGTCCAAATTCTTCTTGAATCTTGGAATTTTATCAAGGCTATTTCCATTGTGCCATCTAAGACCTTCATGGTGAGGAGAGTCATGATCAATGAGAAGATGAGTCCTTGAGTGCTCCCAAGCATTGAATCTATTCTAGAATAGGCATCAATCATAGTCCACTCTTAAAGCTCGATCAATGCCCTCAAATATAATCCATTGGCTAGTTTCTTGGTTCTAGATGTGCTTCCACAAACAAATGCCTTTCTTCCAAAGTTTCCTAGCTTTTTGGAGATTCCAAGATTCCACAAACTCTGATGCCCTTGATCAAGAACCAATCAAGTCATTTTGTCTAATCCCAATTGCCCATTTCCAATGTTCATTGATCCTAAGTAATTGTTTAGTCTTGTTCCAACTCTTCCACAGAGAGCAAACTAGGCTCGAGCCTCTAGGAGTCATCAAAAAGGGTGGGAAGGTTGAGACTCTTCCACCCCAGGAGGCCCACAAGGCTGAGAGCACTCTTGTTTCTAAAGATAAGCTTGGCCCAAGGGGCATCCGTGTTGCTCCAAGCTTTAACTAAACATTTTTGCTGCTAACTTATTGGCCATTCCTTCAATGTCGAGAATGCCCATACCACCTTGATCTTTTTGGCTAATGCAAGTAGAGCATTTAATTTTGGGGATACCCCTTCTCTTAAGGTCACATGTCCAGAGAAAGATCCTCCAAATTATTTCCATTTGATAATCTCTTGGTCCTTCCATCTCCAACAAGAGTAAGTAAATCATTGAAGAAGGGAGGAATGTGTTAACCACCATAGCATCAACCCGCTAGGTTGATCTGCATACTTTTCTAGTATGTCAACTTGTTCTCTGGCTTAGAGAGATCCCAATCCCATCTTTGTCCCATCAAGATGTCAAATCCCATGGGAATACCTAAGAGGCTGAAGTCTGCTAGGGATTAACATGCATCCGTGGTCTAGTAACAGTTGAGGGGGATGCCCAATAATAGCTCTGACCGATAGCTATGTTGTGCGTTTCCTTGATATGTCTATCAATTATGTATGCAATAGTAGAATATAGCACAAATTTTCAAGTTTTAGTTTTTTTAAGATAATATGTGTAAATATCATGCCAAATTAGTTCATAACCTATTATGTGTATACATATTAGCATACAATTATATAGTCATTTTTTAAAGGATTATGAGATATATGCTTGATATATTTTTTTAAAACTTTAAATATCGATGTGCATAGAAATTAAGGATTATCCTACATATTAAGGTTTGATGCTCTATTATAGAAATAATAACATTTTTTCAAAATGTTAATGATGCATGTTTAGTAGTTGGATTTCTACCCTTTGTAAAAAAAGAGATTGCATATAATTTGAAACTAATACATATGAACAACTATGGCTAACTGATACGAAGGGTATCTTTGATGTTAAATCTCACAACTACGTTTACAATAGGAGATGGCTTTATTGGTTTTTGACATTTAGTGTTTTTTGTCTAGTAATATGATTGAAGCTCCTTCCAGCACATAAGCATAAACATATAGTTGTTTTAAGCATCCACTATATGTTCATTCAACTACTTAAAGTTTTTGAGACATAAGTTTGCAAGCATATTTTACTTATGAATTGAGCATAACTAAGGGTACACATATGATGTCATCTAAGGGTACACATATGCGTCTCTTTGGTAAAAATTGCAAGGTATGTGACTTTGGCATGAGAAATTGCAAGGTATGTGATTTGGAGACTATCAATATTTAGAGCAAATGAGTATTTATGCACACTCAATGCTTAATCTAGTATCTTCACACACTATTCTCTGCATATGAGAGTTCTTGTTTTATTTTTTAAACCACCATGAACTAAAAAACCATTGATTTCTTCTAAAATATATTTGGAAGTTGAATACACAATCGTACCGCAAAATACTTCATCATTGGGAAGCAAAAACTTGTTCCTTAATTTTTCTCTTTATTTTTTCCTCCAAAAGAATCATGCTGAACAAAAAAAAAAAAAAATCACCCATTGAAAACGTTTGGAGAATGAAATGATGTGCCTTTTTCTCACTTCCCATCCTAATTTAGCACTTCCCTATTCATCATGAAGAGCTCTCTCCAAGATTCCTCTATCTCATCTCACCATCATGAAGAGGTACCTCTACTCATCTTACAAAAGTTAGGACTATTAAAAATCGTTTCCAAATAGTGTGACAAACTTTAAATTTAAGTAAATGTGCTAGATCTAGTTAGTTTGAGAAAACTAACATCAAGAGATTCCTATCTTAGTACAAACTATGGATCCAAGATCCAAATCTCGCATACCGAATGTATCATGTTCCAAACTATGAACCTAAGTCTCTCATTCAAAGTGAAGAGGAGCCAAAATAAAATACAACAACTAGTGGATAACTAGATGTCTGGACACTAAGCATCCAACTTATATCATAAATACTATATTTCAAACAATGCCATATCTAAGGTGCATTGAAGGAAGTATGCATCTCTGAATTAATTCTTAATATAAGTGCTATATGTGAAATTCTTATGTGCAAACCTTCTCTTATTGATTCAAGTGTGCTTGTCGATGGACCACACAGAGTGAGCACCTAATCTACAAAATTTTGTATAAAAAATATACTAAAATTATGGAAATAAATTTCCAAAAAGAAAATATTGGTCATAAATTACTTCTCTCCCATACCATCTATCCGAGACCTACGTGAAATAAAATTTTCATGTACCATACCAAGTGTAAGAAAATATGAACATAGTGGAACATATCAATAAACAAATTTAAGAAAAAGGTAGACAAAGAGAGATGCATATCGATAGATAGGGAACTCAAATTCTCAAATTTCCAAGACCAAAGCACCTACCAAAGTGTTTTTTTCCCTCATGCGCACCCAATATTGAGCTTACATGGTGACCTAGAGAGATTCTAAATGTAGGGCTCAATAGTGTGCAAATCCTATATAGAGCTTCACATAGGCCATTTATGTACAACTTTACAATGGGAGTCAGTATACATAAACGTAGTTTGAACAAAATAGTTGGTAGAGCATAGCCCAAAAAAACATAATTCTTTGTTTGAGAGACCTATGGTATGGGATGATACAAGTTGTGACACTGCCCATTGCTCATGGTCTTAATATTTGATGCAAGTGGCATCATTTGTGGCTCAAGTTAGGTTGACATATCCCACAGTTACATGTGATGAATGAAGTTACTCATGAATATCTTGCAATAGATAGTCATGAGTCATAGGAATGAATTTGTCCCTTCAATTGGATGGAAGGAAACCTTGAATAACTTTCCATGTCTATGAGTGCTTGACTACTCTTTTTCTCATGTTTTAAAGGTGTTCAATATCACTATCATACATGCATCTATGTGGGCTCAAACCTTTGATGCACATATGAGATTTAGTTTGAACACTCTCTCAAGATGAGAAAACAAAAAGATGCACAAACAAAAACTATCGCACATAGATGCACGTATGGATTGATCTTGAAAACCTAATATCTTAGTACTCATAGATGTGAAAAATTCATGATTTCTTTCCCTCCGTCCTATTGAAGGTGTAATATATATATATATATATATATATATATATATATATATATATATATATATATATATATATATATATATATATATATATATATATATATATATATATGTGTGTGTGTGTGTGTGTGTGTATGTATGTATGTATATATATATATATATATATATATATATATATATATATATATATATATATATATATATATATATATATATATATATATATATATATATATATATATATATATATATATATATATACCCATGACTATCTACTACAACAGATTCATGTAACTTGAATAATTTCATGTAGATATGCCAACTTAATTTGAGTCCCAATGATGCCACTTGCATCAAATATTAAAAAGTGAGGAATGGTGACTCACAAAACTTGTATCAACCCATACAATAGTTTGCTCTCATAGGGTTATATATGTTGGTTCAAATCACAAGCCTACGCATTTGGCTTATAGCTCATACACATATGAAGTTTCATGGAAACCATTTCTAGTAGAGGATTACTTATTTACCCTTTGTAAAAGTCATTTTTTGACTTGAGAATCTTTGTAATCACCTACCAAGAAAAACTCGTCAAATAGTTAGAAGTTGATTGAGAGAATATCTCCTAGGATGAAGGTTCACTTTTTAGAGGAGCCAAAATTTGAATTCAAATTCAAATGAGGATGAAACTCCTTTATATACTCCTTTGTAAAAAGTCACGGTAGTAGTCAATCAATTCGCGAGCTCTCCATTGATATTCTGTATGTGCGGAAGGACTACACTGTAGCCTCCACCATTATTCATCATATGGCTATGATTACCAAGCCTATGACAATGTACAACATTGTTCATTAATACATTATACTTACATTGTTCATCTATGACATCTCTGTTATAGTCACGTTCTACTGTCAACTTGTACTGAGCATATCGCACTCATTTCTCCACCAAATCCAATGATCTATAGCTTATTGGAACCAGCTCCAAGGTATCTACATGCTGACAAAATTTGAAGCAAATCTATTGAGCAGATTAAGAGAAATTGACGTCGAAGCACTCACTGGTCAATACCTGTAGAAGTCCTAAAAATTCGGGGGTAAAGATTATTTCACTAAATTGATTTCTCTGAGAATAGTTAATCATTTTAAGTGATTCCACTTGGAATCATTAGCTTACTAAGCTAATTAGATATCCCTAAAAAGAATTTTTCCAATTCCTACTATACTGGTAGTACTGAACATTATAAGCATCAGGTGTATGACTCAAAATAGAAGGTTTTCTCTACGACATATAAGATAAAGGACACTACAGCAAGTATGCACGGATTAGAGTGTGCTTCGCATCCCAAATGTGTCCAAGCAACACATGATATACAAATGTGGAGCATGCCAATTTGGAAAAGCTCATAGGCAACCATTCAACAAAAAAGGGTACATGTATGAAGATTACTTGGAGCTTGTACACACTGATGTGTGGGGTAGCAAAGAGCCATCAATCTCAGGTTCAAGGTACTATGTTTCATTTATAGATGACTACAGTAGAAAGGAAAGTTCTTTACTTCATGAGTGAGATATCATCATATATTTACTTTTTGGTTTGTACTCTGATGCATCCTAAAAATATTGGGGAAGTCCTATGGTTTGCTAAACATCATACTCAGCATGTAGTTCATCTTTTTATGGAAATCACTCATGATTGGCAGCTATCTAAGTTCATTATACACCATCCAAAGGAATTAGGCTAATTGCTATCATGCTCAGAGCATTGTTTATTATACTGAATAGGTGTAGAGACCAAATTAGCAAGTCTCTGACCTTGGATTAATTTCCTACTCATCTATTTTGATCCATTGATTAGTGGATCATGTTCCAAAGAATATAGGTGATTATTTATGATCATTAGCAAGCTAAAGAGGCATAGTAAACTCTCCATCACTTGTTCTTGGCTTGTGTGAAGCAGGTTTTAACAACACCACTTCATCACTTAAGACTATCCAACATCTCCTCCAATAGTTGTATTGTAACAAAGTGATAGATTGGAGATGGTTGGATGACACAGTTGATAGGTAGGTGATGGTTGAACTACACCCTAAGAGAGAGGATTAGGAAGTAATCCTCAACCATGGCTTTTGGGGCAAGTGGTTACCCCATCACATTCCTAACCAAGAGGTTGTGAGTTCAATTCCTAACATTGGTATTAGAGCCTAGGAAGTAGGCTTGGGAAAGGTGGATTGACCTAATGGCCTCTATAAAAGGGCGCTTGGGCATCCTACATATGAGAGGGTACAAAGTAGCGCACGTTGCTTTCACAAGTTAGCCTAACAAAGATTGAGTCGTATCTCTCAATTCGTAGGTTGTATTGAGGCACATAATATAGCATTGGAAAGCTCTCAGAATGAACTTTCCAAATCTACTAGGCTAGGTTGGAAATGTGAAGTCTTTGCGAAACCATGGGTGTCACTTGATTGAGGGTTCAAGATACCAAACATGGGTGAGAACAAGGTTCAAGACTGAGGTTGAGAACAAGGGCTCAAGACACCAAGGTTGCGAACAAGAAGGTTCAAGACACCAAGGTTGAGAGCAAGGGTTCAATAGAACAAGGTTGCGAACAAGGTTCAAGAAACTATGCGAGGTTGAGGACATCAATTCAAGGGCACCTAGGGAGTTCAAGGGGCTGATCATCGAGGCTAGAGGGATACAAGATTAGATCATTGAGGACAATGATCAACCAAGGAGGGAAGAATGTAATAAAGTCATAGGTTGGAGATGGTTGAACCACACACTTGATAGGTAGGAGATGGTTGAACTACACCCTAAGAGAGAGGATTAGGAAGTAATCCTCAACCATGCCTTTTGGGGCAAGTGGTTAGCCCATCACATTCCTAACCAAGAGGTTGTGAGTTCAATTCCTAAAAGGTATCAGGGCAACAACAAGCAAGACAGTAGATGGATTTCCATCATTCATTGACAAATTGGATAGAAGCAACTACCGAGCATGGTCACTAAGGTTGCAAGCATACCTCCAAAGGAGAATTCTATATGGATACATGTCATGAGATGAAGAGATGCCAACATTTAGGACCAAACATCAACCCACAAAGGAAGAGGAAGAAAGGCTGAACACATGGTGTGCAAAGGATGCTCTTGCCAGGTCTTATCTAGTAAACTCAATATCTATCTGATTTCTTATTACCTAACATTAGAAATCGCAAGACCTCCCAAGAGCCTTGCGAAGTACTTTCTTCATACTTCTCATCAAATACAAGAGCTAGGAAGAACCAGCTATGGATGGAGTTTACAAACCCAAAAAAAGCAACAAAAACAAAGTGTAACTAATTATGTGACGAAGATGAAGGATGTGGCTGATTAGCTTGCAAGCATTGCAGAGGAGAGAGAAGAAGAACGCATAGTAAGGTAGATCATAAATGACATCAAAGTTGATGATAAGTGGGAGTCCTTCACCACAACAATGGACCTTTATATGGATATATGTAGATAACTGACCTCAACACCTTAGTGGAGCTACTGTTCACCCATGAGACAAAGCTTAACAAGAATGGTGACAACTCTAGAGGTAACCAATCTTCTACCCTTTATATAGATAGAAATAAAAGTAAGGATAAATGTAAAAGCAAAAAGAATGAAGAAGAGGCTAGTACCTCTTAAGTGAACTTCACAGGTAGAGGAAGAGGCACTAGAGGAAGGGGTAGAGGAGGAAAGCAAGGTAGGGTGAGATCCTACAACACTCCACCTTGCAACATCTGTGGCCTAACCAACCACACCATAGAAGAATGATTCAAGAACACAAGGTATTAAAGGCAAAGAGGCTTCCATAGAGGAAGCTATGAACAATCCAGAGGCAGGTTCAACAATGGAGGAAGAAATTACGATCACAACTATAAACAAGGCTACAATAACAACAATTATCAAGGAGGTTTTAGAGGACAAAGAGATTGTAACAACTACACAGAAGACCAAGAGGATTCTCTACTCATCATGAACATGACATCCAAGCAAGGTAAAGATGATGAGCATGTTTTCTATATTGATTCTGGTTGTTCCAATCATTTGGTTGGAAATGTAGCATTGCTATCTGATCTTGAAGAATCCAAAGGGAAGCATGAAGTGTAGACGGGTTATGATACTATACACTCAGTTAACAAAATTGGAAATTTCAAAGCTTTTGATGGTAACATGAACCTCTTAAGCAAGGTTTTATATGTGGCAACCATAACAAAAAACCTAATCAGTGTTGGATAGATTGTTGAGAAAGGCATACAAGTCAGATTCATAAGACATGGAGCACATGTGGAAGACCCTCAACAAGGCTTCAAGAAGATTGCAAAATGTGAGAAATTTGGTAGACTCTTTACATTTGAGATTGAAGACATCAGAAACATTGCACTCTTCAATTACAAAGATCAAACTCTATCTGAACTAGAGATATGGCATAAAAGACTAGGACATATAGGAGAAAGAACACTAAAGCAAATATGTAGGGATCTGAGTGTGCTTGGCATCCCAAATGTGTCTGGGAAACACATTATATACAAATGTGGAGCATGCCAATTTGGAAAAGCTCACATGCAACCATTCAATGAAAAGGGATACATGTATGAAGATTACTTGGAGCTTGTACACACTGATGTGTGGGGTCGTAGCAAAGAGCCATCAATCTCAAGTTCAAGGTACTATGTTTCATTTATGGATGATTACAATAGATGGAAAGTTTTTTACTTCATGAAGCATAAGGATGAAGTATTTACATGTTTCAGAAAGTATTTGGCATTGGTTGAGAACCAACTAGGTAGAAGCTTGAAGAGGATCATATCTGATCGAGGTGGTGAGTATTTTTTACATGAACTTGATTCATTCTTATAGGACAGAGATATAAAGATAGAGGTCACAACATCTCTTAAACTAAATGAAGTAGTAGAGAGGAGGAATAGATTGACAGTAGATGCTGCAAGATCAATTATTAATGAGAAGAAACTACCCAATTACCTATGGATAGAGGTTGTTTCCACAACCACATACTTGGTTAACTAGCTTCCATCCAAATCCTTGGACCGAATGACACCCTATGAGGCATGGAATGATAGGAGACCCTCATTGGACCATTGCAAAATCTTTGGGTGCATTGCTTATGCACATATACCCTCATAGGTTAGGAAGGTTGATCCTAAAGTTGAAAAGTGTATATTCATTGGCTGTGACCAAAACCAGAAGGGTTATAGGTTATACAAACCCACTAAAAAAGGATTTATAGTTAGTAAGGATGTAGTATTTGATGAGAATAATTCATGGTTTGAAGATGATTGCAGGAAGATCAAGTTACCTTATGATTTGGAAAGTGAATTTCCAACTCTCACTCAAGAAGATCAAAAAGTAGCAAAAGATGTCAATTCAGAGGATGAAGAGCAGATTGACTTCAAGACTTGGAAGTCAAGGGGCAAGACGAAGTTCAACCAATTGGAAGACATTCCAGAGTTGTCTAACCAAGCACTCAGAAGATCTCAAAGGGAGAGTTAAAAACCAAGAAGGTATGGCTATGACACATCACTAGTCACAAGCATTCTATGTACATCACTAAAGAATCTATGACAAAAGAACCTACTTCATTTGAAGATGCCAATGCAAAGAAAGAATGGAGAGAAGCCATGCAAGAAGTGGAAGCACTTCAAGAAAACAATATTTGGGATTTGGTTCCCAAGAAGCCAAGCATGAAGGTAATAGGATCCAGGTGGATATATAAAATCAAGAAAAATTTAGATGGTTCTATAACCACGTACAAGGCATAGTTAATGGCAAAGGGGTTTGCTCAAACCCATGGAGTGGACTATGAGAGAACTTTTTCATCCGTGGCTAAGATGCCAACCATTAGATTTTTGGTAAGTGTTGTTGCTTCAAAAAATTGCAACTTATATCAATTATATGTTAAGAATGCATTCCTAAATGGATGGATCTTAGAAGGTGTATATGGCCCAACCACTAGGATATGAAGATAAGGATAAAACAAGTTTTGTATGCAAGCTAAGGAAGGCACTCTATGGCCCAAAGCAAGCTCCTAGAGCTTGGAATCATATGCTTGTCACTTATTTGTAGGATCAAGGGTTTGTTGCTAGTAAAGAAAATTCTTCTTTATTCATAAAGAAGACAAACTTAGAAGTTATTTACCTATGTGTCTATATGGATGACATTATCAAGTTAAAGCTCAACTAATGAAAGAGTTTAAAATCAGTGATCTTGGATTGTTAACATACTTTCTTGGCTCAGAACTTGCGTATACAGATTTTGGTGTGTTCATTACTCAGAGAAAGTATACTCATGATGTGTTGAGAAAATTCAATATGGAAAACACCAAAATTGTAGGTACACCCATGGAACACAATCATAAGCTTATTTCTCATGAACGAGAACTTTTTGAGGATGTTACAGGTTACCAAAAACTTGTTGGGAGTCTGAACTATGCAACCTTGACAAGAGTAGACATTGCTCATGGAGTAAGTACATTAAGCCAATTTATGCATGCACCAAGAAAGCCTCACATGGAAGCTGTCAAGAAGGTACTAAAGTATCTAAAGGGTACCATAAATGAAGGGCTCTTTTTCACTCTTGACTTGGACATAAAAATGTATTTTGATGCAGATTGGGCTTGCTCCAAGTATGATAGGAGGAGCACCTCAGGATACTTGTCTTTTGTAGGTTCAAAGCTAATATCATGGTCATCTAAAAAGCAACCAACTATGGCTTTGTCATCTAACGAGGCAGAATATAGAGGTTTTGCAAATGCAACACAAGAGGCTATGTGGCTCAAGCAACTCTACATAGATTTGGGGTTACATTCTTACACTCCAATGATTTTTGGAAACAACACTAGTTCACTTCACTTGGCTACTAATCCTGTATATCATGCAAGGACTAAGCACATTGAAGTGCAGTATCATTATGTAAGGGAGACATTTCTTAACAAGGACATTCACTTGTCCTATGTATCTACTCAATTCCAATGTGCAGATATACTCACAAAGTCTTTAGATGGAACTAAGATCAACAAGTCCAAATTGATGATTGATTTGTAGGAGATCAAGGAGGAATAAAAGACCAAGCATGCTAGGCTTGAGGGGGAGCTATTGGTGCAAGAGAATCCAAGCCCACATACTTGGATGATTAGCATATATCTCATGGAGTGATATATTGTCAATCCCTTGTAAAATCAATTACATTTTACCTTTGTAAAAGTACCTTACTTCCACATGGAGTTAGGAAGCATCAAATCTTGATTCATTTGGTAGATGATTGATGAGAGAATATATCCTATAGTTTAAGATTTACTTTGCTCCAAACTCTACTACATGCTCGATTTTTGGAGAGCAATAGAGAGGGATCCTATGTGATTTGAGCACTCACTTCATAGCTACCCTCACATTGTGCAATAGATTGTTGCCAATGACATTGTATTTCTGTGTGATCTAATACATACATTTTGATTATATCTCTACTTCACTTCTCTACCATGGCTACATTAGTACAGTGATCTTCTTAGAGCTTGTTCTCAGTGTATGATTGATCATTTGTCATGATTTAAAGCATCATGGATTTAATATTATTGTCTAGTTCATAGCTACAAAATCTCATTATTAGTGGTTCTCTCAATCATGAGATATCATCATATCTTTACTCTTTGGTCTCTACTCTCATGCATCCTAAAAATGTTGGGGAAGTCCTATGATTTGCTAAACATCATACTCAACACGTAGTTCATCTTTTTTATTGAAATCACTCATGATTGGCAGTTCTCTTAGTTAATTAGACACCATCAAAAGGAATTAGGCTGATTGATATCATGCTGAGAGCATTGTTCATTATACTGAACATGTGTAGAGACCAAAATAGCAAGTCTATGACCTTGGATTAATTTCCTACTTATCTGTTTTGATCTATTGATTAGTGGATCATGTTTCAAGGAATATAGGTAATTTAGCAGGCTAAAGAGGGCCACTACACGCTCTGTCACTTGTTCTTGGCTGGTTTGAAGTAGGTTTTAGCAACACCACTTCATCTTGAAGATTATCCACCATCTCCTCCAACACTGGTATTAGAGCAACAACAAGCAAGACGGTAGATGAATTTCCATCATTCATTGAAAAATTGGATAGAAGACACTACCCAACATGGTCACTAAGGTTGCAAGCCTACCTCCAAGGGAGAATTCTATATGGATACATCTCAGGAGATGAAGATATGCCAACATTTAGGAGCAAACATCAACCTAGAAGGGAAGAGTAAGAAAGGCTGACCACATGGTGTGCAAAGGATGCTCTTGCCAGGTCTTATCCACTAAACTCAATATTTGATTTCTTATTAACTCACATTAGGAATTGCAAGACCTCCCAAGAGACTTGTGAAGTACTTGCTTCATACTTCTCATCAAATACAAGAGCTAGGAAGAACCAGCTATGGATGGAGTTTACAAACCTAAAAAAGCAACCAAAAAAAAGTGTAGCTGATTATGTGACCAGGATGAAGGATGTGGCTGATTAGCTTGCAAGCATTGGAGAGGAGATGGAAGAAGAACACATAGTATGGTAGATCATAAATGACATCAAAGTTGATGATAAGTGGGAGTCCTTCACCACAACACTGGACCTTTATATGGATATGCAAATACCTGACCTCAACACCTTAATGGGGTAACTCTTCACCCATGAGACAAAGCTCAACAAGAATGGTGACAACTCTAGAGGTAACCAATCTTCTGCCCTTTATATAGATATAAATAAAAGTAAGGATAAAGTTAAAAGCAAAAAGAATGAAGAAGAGACTAGTACCTCTCAAGTGAACTTCACAAGTAGAGGAAGAGGCACTAGAGGAAGGGGCAGAGGAGATATCATTAGATATCATCATATGTTTACTCTCTAGTTTGTACTGTGATGCATCCCAAAAATGTCGAGGAAGTCCTATGATTTGCTAAACATCATACAAAGCATGTAGATCAGCTTTTTTATTGAAATCACTCATGATTGGTAGCTCTCTAAGTTAATTAGATACCATCAAAAGGAATTGTGCTAATTTCTATCATGCTCGGAGGAGTGTTCATTATACTGAACATGTCTAGAGACTAAAATAGCAAGTCTATGACCTTGGATTAATTTCCTACTCATCAATTTTGGTCCATTGATTAATGGATCATGTTCCAAGGAACAAAGGTGATTTTTTATGATCATTAGAATGCTAAAGAGGCCAACTACACCCTCCATCACTTGTTCTTGACTGGTGTGAAGCAGGTTTTAGCAACACCACTTCATCTCTGAAGACTATCCACCATCTCCTCCAACAACTAGTACATAAACTAAATGAAAAACTATGAGGTCTACATGAACTAAGATTAATGATTCGAGAATAAAGATTAGTAAAGTGATCTTTGTTTCTAGTACCTCTTTGAGAGAAAGTAGTTTTGTATGTATATGATTCATTCTTTTTATAAGAAATCCTAAGACTAAGGCTTTTCAAAATCTCTTGACAAAATTCTTTCGAGGTTTACTGAGTGTCTATTTATTCTTTTTCACAAAATATTATAACTAATCTATTCTACTTTGTCATACCATTCATTTGAAAAAGTATAAAAGTTTGTTCATAATTTTTCTTTTAATATAATTTTCTTCCACTACTTAGTGATGTTACTTATAGTATAAACTATAGTTGACCAATACATTAATAGATATCTAAGAGTTTCTTTTCGTCTCAAATTACTAGGTACGCATTATGTAATAGAGACATTAAAACAAAGAGATAATGTCAAAGTATGTCTTGTAACAGTGGAAGACCCTTACAACAAACAATTATGTTTAGAAAAATAAGTCTAAAGATGTTTAGAAGGATCATATTAATCGAAAAAATCAGAGAGCATCTTAGAACTTGGTTTACTAGTCTAATAAAGATTATGTTCTCGTGCAAGTACATTTTTACCGTTTGATGTTCCTATTTGTTAATTACCCTATCAACAAAAAATATGTGTATATATTGAGTTCATTCTTATATCTATATATGAAAATAGACATATTCATAAATGCATTCTCATTTGAGGTATCCTATCCATGATGTATCTTTCTTGTAATTTTATGAGAATAGGAAAAACTTTTATGATTAGTCTACAACACAATCTGTTATGTTTAGAAAGTTGGTATAATGCTGAGTTGTTTCTTTAGGAAAATTTCAGTATATATATATATAGAGAAAATAGTTTTTCGTATTTACTGATTTCTATTAGGATACTTCCTTAAGTCCTAATTATATATATCTAATACTTCTTTGATTTTTTTTTAATGATAAACATTAACCCTAGTTTCCATAATCCTTTTCCTAAATCTATTAAATACTTAGTACCATGATTTTCTCACTTGAAAAAACCTTATTGAGTATTTCTCCATATTACAAAACATATTTTGAGATAAGGTATTTTAGAACCAAAAAAAAATCCTCATTTTTATAAGTAAACTTATAACAATGACCATTTTTGTGTAAAATTGATTTTAAATAAATATTTTAATATCATATCAAAATGACTATATGGATTTACACATCCTTATATATATATATATATATATATATATATATATATATATATATATATATATATATATATATATATATATATATATATATATAGTCATACAACAAGATCCTGCAAGGTCAAACTCTCGTATTATTTTTGCATATAAGACAACCCAATTTTATAAGTATCTACATACTAGAAATAAGGGAGATTTATTATTCCGGCGCATCCATTCCAGAATCTCCGCTCAATGCCGAGGAGGAAGCAGTCATTGCTGCCTTTCTACATGCATTTGAAATACCCGACTTGGGTCAACTGACCCCTTTCAAACACCAAATCAAGACACCTCTTCCATGCCGATCGTGCCCTATTCACTTGGGCCTCACACCATCGTGATCGCCTTCGCAACGTAGGCTTTCCCTCTGGCAATCCACTCAATCATTGACAAACAGTTTCGTTCCCTCTCAGTGAGCACCCCTGCAGTCCTATGATTTGTTGTAGATACTCGAGTCTCGCACGAACAGAAGCATGCAATCCCTTTTACCTGTGCAACAGATGCTCAACCCTATCCCTTTCCTGCCAAAGCAAGTGACTGCAACCCCTCTTATTGAAGCATACAAAACCTTCATATGCATGGATTCAACATCACAATCTTCTCAACCACAATGCGGAGAAAACCACCTCCCGAAGCGCAACTCTCCGGGTGCAGATGATCACCGATCTGTCTCCTTCTGCCTTTGTAGCCAACCAAACCAACACAACATGCCTTGTCGACAACACACATTACGGTAGTGACTCGCCACAGGACCCCATTGCTCGTGGCCATTTTGATGAGTACTTCTCTCCCCTCGCAGATGCATCTTACTACCAGCATGCACTCAACGAAAGCACAATCATCTGTGAATTTCTTGCTGCCCTTGAAGCGAATGCTCCACAATGCTCGGAGGTCCCTCCCTCACCGATTCCAAGAAAGCCACATGGTGGCCTTCATCTTTGTGGTTCCCCGGTGGTTTCTTCCGCACCCATTCCTAATGCTTCGCTTGCTAGTCTAGCTACCTCCAAAGCCAATCTCCGTGCTTCTCTCAGTTATGCGATTGATGCACATTGTCCAACGCATGAACTGCTGATCCC
Source organism: Ceratopteris richardii (assembly GCA_020310875.1). NCBI lineage: Eukaryota > Viridiplantae > Streptophyta > Polypodiopsida > Polypodiales > Pteridaceae > Ceratopteris > Ceratopteris richardii. Next base: position 69,220,843 of record CM035434.1, read on the forward strand.
CAAACAGTTCAGACCTGCACATGTCTCTTGTCCCCTTCAAGATTGCAGGGAGCAGACTCCTATATCGAAGATGCACCAACCTCAGAACCTTCCCCATGGCAACGAAGAGATAACCATCTGTCGAAGCCTATACAAACACCAATGTCTCTGCAAAAATGCAGGACCTGACAACTTATCATGTCCATCCACTGTACCTCAGCTAAACCACCATTGTAGCCCTCGTTGAAATCTCGATCTTTCTACAAATCCCAACATCTCTGGATACTATAGCCAGGGAGTGACAACCATGCATGCAATATTGCCCATTTAGTGGCCCGTTGTGCCTCTGCCACATAGTCAAGCGAATATCCTCGCTAGCTTCTCTACCTGGTGGTGCCCTCCACGCACCATACCCTTGCACACCTTCGCAACAATTTTGAGTACTATTTCTCCAATCCCTCAAGTACAACAGGTTCGTGCAATCCCTACGTTCATCAGAGGATACGTTCCTGCCTCTGTCGAAGATGAATTTGCCACTCTTTCCATGGATGCTGTGGCTACCATTTACGCTGCAGTCATTAATGGCTTTGTTATTGCTCATCTCAACAATCCCCAACAATGGGATGTGCTTGCCATTACGAACCACCTTTCCTTACATTTTGTCTGGTATGGGAAGTACATGCCATCCCACACAACAACTCTGTCGATCCCCTTCCATGAAACAACAGTCTTCAGTTCCCTCCTTGCCGCAGATCGGGAAAGTACCTCTTATCCTCCTGCAATCGGTGACCTAAATACTCAGCCTCACATTCGAACATCCCATGGCGCTTTACTTCTCAGCGCTGAATACTACGAATGGCCATGTGGCCCAATGCGATGGAAAATACTTTGTCGAGTGATCCTTGCACCAATTATTATAGCTTCGAGGCCATTCGCTTCAGCAGCCTCTTCTTCCATATCCCTCTTCTGCACTTTCCAGTTGCTACCAAAGGAATCAACTTTGATGGATCCCAACCTCCGTCTCATCAAGCATACCTTAGTTTTGCTACGACCTTTGGATCCAAGCATACTCTTTCAAATAGCATTTCTCAGCTTGGGGGGATGATAGATGAAGATACAAGCTTTCCAAATGCAAATCCAATGCAGAAAAAAGAAATCCACATGCTTTCGCAATGTCAATATCAGTTGCACTCCACATATTGACTCCTCCCATGAAAGCAAAAGGCTGATGCAACATCTACATCAACTAAAATCAACGCACCAAGTCTACTTCAATCGTCGTGAATCGAATGAGTTTTATACAGAATCAAAACAATTCATTATTTTAGCTTCACCTTATCAATTTACCTTAATCTGTACTGAAATCAATTTGTATGTTAACCCTACAATTTAGGGGGATGTATTGCGGAGAATAAATTGTAATGTTAAATCCTTGTAAACTATAATGCCATATCAAAAAATACTTCAGGGGGTTAGGGGTTATCTGATGACACCCTTAGAATCCATGCATGACCACGATTCATGTGTATATAACTACAATTTCATATGAGCAATGTAATGACGTATCTCCTTCTCTACGCGTGCCTCTATGCATCTCCTTCTACGAGTCTATGGGTTGCCTGTCGTGCGTCTTCCAACAATGCAAGTCCAGAAACTGAAGTCTACTTCATCGGCTCTATCCCTCCAAAGCAGCAATGGCGTTGGTGATAAGTAACTATGATGCATGCGATCATTAATGTTGCTAGAGTAAGTCATTCGGGGCTAAGCTTGAGGCACATTTGATGAAGAGCGAAACAAAACAAAAGCTGTCTCCTGGCAGTGAAATTGTCAGTCGAAGTGTAAGGCAGATGGTTGTGTTATAATGGAAAGTGGAGGGCAGACACTTGTGTGAATATTGTGATACAAGATAGGAAAAATGTAAAAGATGTTTCTGATGCGAGCTTCTAATACCTCTCCTTCCCAAAACTTTCTTTGGAGCAACAATTTCGGTTTTTCATCCAGAAGCTCTTGTGGGCAAACTTGTATGAAAGATTTCCAGCGTGAGCCCCCTTTTTTTTTTGAGAGTACAATGAATTGGAAAGACGCAGACACCCAACCTCGTAAGGTAGAAGCACTCATCTTTATGAACACTGAGGTATCCAACTCCGGGTGGGACTTGAACCCTGGCCATCTGCCTAAGAGTACAAGGCACATCCGCTAAATCACGCCCGTTGGATACCAGCGTTAGCTTTACTCATACTACACTTTCTAAAATTCAATCACGATGTGCACGTTGCGTAGAACTTTTTTCCAAAGAATGAGAATGACATGCATATAGAGGCCACAGAGGACCCATATTTCATCATGGATCACACAATTATGCTCGTAATATTGATGGGCTCTCTTTACTGATGGGGTATATACACAAGAACATGTATTTCTTATCAGTGTTTCTCTTAGTGTGCGTGGATACCTACTACTTCTTCATTCCATGTTCTTAGTGTTGTTATATGTGATTGTTGAACTTGAAATGCACTAACAAACCGAACCTTCTAACATAAATCTCAGCTCATAAATTTGTTTCATTGCTATATCAAACGTAAAGTGTAGTAATTTACTCCTGAAAACTTTGGAATGATCTAATGTGTACATGTGGCCATCATGCACACTCATCCCCATTACTCCTTGGGTACCTCAGGATATCCCATGAGCTAGCCACCTTGTCTATGCTTAGCCCTTGTCCCACACAAGACCAATGTCTTACACTCTCTCTCCCCTCTAAAGATCATTGTCCTCAATGATCTAAGAGGTAAAGTTCTTGCAAACTAGAGCTTCTAGTTCCCAAGTAGAATGTTTAAGCGGTAAGCCTCTCTAGGCTATTAGATACTCCTCGATGACATGGTTTCTCAACCATTTTTGTGTCCTATCTAGTATCATGTTTGGAGAGTGATATGCGTTCTCACTTTCTTGCAAAGAAACAATACCCTGTATTAGATTATCCTCGCTAGAAATATATTTTCTATGATTATTAAGATGAAGCACTAGATGGACTTTGCAATCTGGAGGAGGATCTAATAAGAATGCAATATTACTAAGCCTCTTAATCATGTTCCAAAGTCTAAAAAACCTTGGTGGAAGTTTAGTGAACTTCCTTGTGGATAGTGAAGTTGATCTTGCTCGTACTTGAAGAAAAGCGCTATCTCCTTCTTCAAAAATTCTAGGACATCTCTTTCTAATAGCGTATTCTTTGCCTATTTCCCTACTTGCTCCATGTTGGCATTTGCTTTTTCAAATTCTTCTTGAAGATTATCTAGGAATTCCAAAGCACTGGGATATTTCTTTGGCATTGGCATTCCTATAGTACTAGGTGTAGTAGGCATTATGCCATAACTCATCTAAGAATGGGGACATTCCAATCACCCTATGTGGACTATTATTACAAGCAAACTCTACTAATGGCAAATAACTATTGCAGTTTTTCTACCTCTTAGACACATATGCCCTCAACATGTCCTCTAGTATTTTATTAAACCTCTCGATCTGACCATGTATCCATGGATGATCACCACTACTCGTTTTCAATGATAATTTCAAATTTTCAATGAAAAACTTCCATAAGTCTCTTATGAATCTAACATCCCTATGTGAAACTATGAATGTCGCTTATCGATGCAATGTGAAGACATGCTAGAAAAATAGCTCTGCTATGTGTGGAGCTTATACCATCTCATGCATGGTTATACAATAAGTCATCATGCTCAACATGTCTACCACTACTAGGATATCATCCCGCTTCATACAACAAAATCTTGCAAGATCAAACTCTGGTATTATTTTTGCATATAAGACAAACCAATTTTATAAGTATCTACATACTAGAAATAAGGGATATTTATCATTTACGTTACCAGCTACACCAAAACATTATCAAATATTGTTGTGATATGATTATCCCAAACCTATTCATGTGATTTTGACGAATCAATCTAGATTTCATGATATAGATGTGATACTATGTGTCACGGCTCTCATTTGGTAATTAATAAAATAAATGAAACTTTTTATCTAATCATAGTTCTATTTTGTGCGATATTAAAATCTAGATCAATCAATGTATTTAGAGTAATGATTTATCTACTAAAACAATTATATCCTTACCATAAGAATTTTCTTTTCGAAAAAAGGGATATATTCTCATATTTATTGGTATACAATGACTATATGTGATCCATCCTTACAACCTTGATCTTCAAACCCATGCGTCCCTTTTTCTCCAAATCCACTATCATTGCAAGTATGTAGGCAATTTCATCGGTTTGTTCCAAACATAACATATAGGTTTCGGTTCACCACTACAAGTGCCTCAAAGTCTACTATAGTTTTAGTAGAGGTTGATACGGTAATTCTGTTCAACTTTTTGAGATACAATAATTTTTTCCATGAGTGTATTTTAGGAAGTGGCCATGGCTAAAAGTAATTATGTATTCTATATGTTGGTTTTTGCAGATCACATGTTGGATGGTACCAATTACCCATTATGGGCATATATGATTCATCATGTATTGGTCACAAACGGGTGTGGAAAAAGAACCACTACAACTACAAATATAATGATGTAGATGTCGTTGGCAATGATGATCTTCATATTGTGTTGATCTTTGGCTCCTACTACACCTGCTATTGAGAAGGGCTTGTTAAGGGAGCACACATCCTTGAGGAGGGGAAGAGGAGAAAAGGGAAGGGTATCCTCCCTTGCATCTATAGGCGCACAAGCCCCTCCTATGTGAATAGACCTCCTAGGTCGTTGTCCTTCATGCATGGGTTATCATTCTTTGCCTCTAAGCTATCATTTGACCATTACGTAGCTCTGATGCTAGTTATATAACTCCATTCAATGATTCCCCTCACTTTTAAGGGCAATGCGCTCACTTCCCAAGGTGGCAAAGAGGTTGTTTGGTAGCCACTTCCATGGAAGTCACACGGACACTCAATCGTAAGACTATCCTCCCAACCATGTATCATCATATGCTATATCTCTCTCCTTACCTTCATATAAGAATAATGTTTGCACGACCTCTAACATGGGTGCCACATGGCATGCATTTGAGATCCCAACTAAGTCCCTATAAGTCTTGTTTCATACCCACTCTAATGTGCCTTTTATCTCAAGACCATATAACAATATGTGAGGACCACAAAGACTTGAAGATGATGGTGATGCCACCACTACCATGAGGGTTATTGAGATATCAAGCTCAACATGTGATGATCCAAGATGACACGTATCACTTTTTCATTTCTGTGACATGTATAGTGGTCATGCCGGTATATGTCAGGGAAACTTCATTGAGCTTTATTAGATTTATCTACCGAGAGTGATGGCACATTTTTTTCTTGCGAGCTCACTCATTCGCAGACATTAGGTTTTTCCTTATGGACTAGTCGTTATATATTGCAGTAGTTGTATTCTTGTGTTTAGGTCATTCTTATACATTCCTTTTTATGTAATAGAAGAAGAAGAAGAAGACATCAATCTCAGTGTGTGCTTCTCTTTGGTTGTCAAAGAATGTGTGTGTGCTCTCTTCCTTAACTCCTTCCTCGTAACATGGTATTAGAGCTAGTGTGGTTGTGGAGAGCTCGTGGAGAAGGGTGATGGTGAAGAGTACATGAGAAGGCATGGAGAAAGCGCGATTGACAAACAACCTCAAATTTCTATGAAAATTGGTGTGAAGGTAGAAGACCTCAAAATGTTTTCGTATCATTTTGGAGCCTTTAGGCATGAAGGTGTCAGTTTAGCATTTTAGAGCCCTCTTGACCTCTGTTTCAAGCCCGTAAGGTGGGACCCACAAAAAAACTAGGTCAGTTTGCAAAATTGTAACTTGCGTCTTGTTCGACAACACTCATATATTCTAGATCCGTGATCTCAAGCAATTTCGTGTACTCTTGATACACGAAAACTATTTTTTTCTGAGATCGAACTATCACATCATAGTACGACAGTGTTCAAGCAGAAGAGTTGCTCATAGTGTTTTGCATTGTTGTGAATTACTGCAGAAACGACAAATGCAGATGGAATGAGTCAGTGTATGAGCGATAAGCTGGAAAAGAACAACTTCCATGCTTGGAGATTCAAAATGAAAAATTTCGTGATGGGAAAAGGCTAGTGGAAGTACATAGAAGGAGAGATCGAAAATGCTCCGTTGTTACTAGAGAGGAATCGAACTACGAACCAGTTAAGAGCATATGAGAAATGGAATCAAGGAGCATGAAAGGTAATGTATTGGCTATGTGTTAGGATACATGATAGCATGATTGGGCACATAGAGGATGCCAAGACTCCGAAAGAGGCTTGGAATAGTTTGGTTACATTGTATGAGACCAATACAAAGGCACCAAAATTGCAACTCAAGAACAAGTTGCATACATTCGAGAAGAAGGGCATGTCGGTAAGTGACTACACCCTGAAAATCAAAAGCATATATGAGTCACTTGCATCTATTGGCATGAATGTAGACAATGATGATAAGGTGGAAGTGTGCCTTTGTGGTTTAAGAGCTGCATATAAGTAGTTGAGAACTTCTATAAAGACTAGAGAAAATATTCCAAATTTTGCTGATTTGGTATCCATGATTATTGAAGAAAAGAATCTTGGTGAGGATTCAAAATCCCAGGGAAAGCCTAGTTATGAGTAGGTATTCTACTATGGCAGAGGAAGAGGCAGAGGTAGAGGTTTCCGAAGTGGAAGAGGAAACAGTAACCAAGACCAAGGTCAACAATAGAACCATGTAGGAGGAAGAGGACAGTTTCGAGGCAGGGGAAGCTAAAGAGGTCGCAAAAAATTCCAAATAAATGATTCAAGTAATGAATGTAAGGGATGTTGGAGTTGTGGTAAACCTGGACACTTTGAACGTGATTACAGGTTGAAGAATCGAAATAACAAAAGGCAACAAAACAACTATGTGTCCACAAGTGCAGATGATTCTGAGAAGTTGTTCATGATTCAACATCACATGATGAATATGATGCCTACTGGTATTTCAAAATTGAATGAAAATGTATGTTATGTTGATTCACGTGCTTCAAATCACATGACCAGTCATGTGGAATGGTTTAGTACTTTGCAAAATTTTCTAGTTAGAGGATATGTTGAAACACATGATAACACATCACAGCCTTATCGAGCATACATGAAATATAGCATTGTCTATGGAGGGCAGGAAGGTAAAACATCTTGCTGATGTGCTACATGTTCCAAATATAACAAAGAATCTAGTTTTTGTTGGACAAATGGTTGACCAAGGATCACAAGTAAGGTTCAATGCTGATGGGTTATATGTTGAAGAATACAAATGGGATGGAAGATTGATTGCCAAAGGAAACAAGTGGGTAGGATGTTCACATCAAATGTGAAAATTCTTGAAATGAATGTAGCCATGTTTGCAAAAGGTGTAGGAATCATTGCTGATATAGATATCTCACACAAACGGATTGGACATGCAAACTTTCAAAGGCTAAAATTGATGCAGTCAAAGAAGATTGTCCATGGACTATCAAATTTCAAGATTAGTAGAGATGAAATATGTATGTGCAACATGTCAAGTTGGAAAACAGTCAAGAGCATCATTTCCACATGACGATCATGTTAGCAAAAACATAGTAGAAATAGTACATACAGATGTTTGGGGTCCTACAAAGACAATATCTATGGGCGGTTGCAGGTTTTATGTTTCTTTCATTGATGACCATACACGAAAAGTGTGGGTATATTTCATGAAAGAGAAGAGTGAGGTCTTCACTGACTTCTAGATTTTTAAAGCTATGGTGGAAAAGTAGATAGGGAAGTATATTAAGACATTAAGATTTGTTGGAGGAGGTGAATACATGTCAAATGAGTTCAAAAATTTTCTAAAAAATCATGGAATTCGGCATCAATTTTCATGCACATACACAACACAACAGAATGGCATTGCTGAACCCAAAAATAGACATATTGCAAAAATAGCAAGAGTGTTGATGGCTGAGAAGAATATTCCTCATTGTTATTGGCGAGAAGTTGTTCATATTGTTGTATACATCATGAAGAGAACTCCGACTGCTGCTGTACATCAAGTTACACCTGAAGAGAAGTTTACAGGTAAAAAGCCAAACTTATCACACATGAAAGTTTTTGGCTGTATTGCATATGTACATGTTCGAGATGAATTGAGGACCAAGCTTGATCCAAAAGTAGAAAAGTGTGTCTTCATTGGATAATCCCTTGAGCAAAAGGGATATAAATGTTATAACCCACTCACATGATAGGTGAAGGTGAGTAGAGATGTGGTATTTGATGAAATGTCAAGAAATGCCAAAGAAGGATTGAATCTTGAACCAAATGACAAAGAAAATGTTGAAAAATCAAGTGCAAAATCTTAAGCTTTGAGTGGACCGGATCCATCACCAAGCAATAGTTCCAACTCAAATCAATGGAGTGGAAAATTGCATGGAAATTTTAGTCCAGCAAATTCATCAAATACATCCAAGAAAGGTAAAGAAACGCTTTCTGCTGGTCATAAAACATTTTCCGGTTTTGAAGATGATGATTAAGATTCAAGCAATCCAGAAAAGAGTCCTGATGAGGAACTTGGATTGCCCTCTGTGAAGCTTCTAGGAGTAAGAAAGGCACATGCACATGGTACAAGGAGAAGTGACCCATGACCAAGAAGATCTGGGAGGATACAAAATTCAGTGCAATGATTGACATATGATAGTTACATGGCTCATCATTGTGCCTACATGAAAAAGATAATACAAGATACTCAACCTTCTTGTTTTGAAGATGCAATTGGAAAAAAGCTATGGATGAGGAGATGGCTACACTTTATGGAAACGATACATGGAAGCTAATTCCATTGCCACAAGGGAAGAAACCCATAGGCTGCAAGCGAGTTTACAAGGTAAAGCACAATGCTAATGGTAGCATAAGCAGGTATAAAGCACATTTGGTAGCAAAAGGATATGCACAAACTTATGGCATTGATTATGAGGAAACATTCAGCCCTGTAGGTAATATGTCTACTGTCAAAGCACTTGTTGCATTACCAAAAGGATGGACATTGCATCAGATGGATATGAAGAATGCTTTTCTACATGGTGAGTTATATGAAGAAGTATACATGGACTAGCCACAAGGATATGAAAATTCAAAGCATCCAGAATATGTTTGTAGGTTGCAAAAAGGCTTTGTATGGGCTGAAGCAAGCGCTTCATTCATGACATGCAAGGATTGCTGATTTCTTGATCAGCATTGGATTTTCTATTTGTGATACAGATCATTCACTATATGCAAGGAAGGGTGATGATGGCATCACAATTGTGGCTATCTATGTTGATGACTTGATTGTAGGTGGTGATAATGAAGAAAGCATCAAAGAGGTAAAGTAACTTCTTATGCAGGAATTTGACATGAAAGATCTTGGTGTGTTGCTCTATTTCTTGGGCATTGTGTTTATACATATAGAAAGAGGTATATGGATGTCGCAAAGGCAATATGCCTTGAATATGCTGCAAAAGTATGGTATGGTTGATTCTAAGCCAAATTCTATGCCATTAGATCAAAATTTGAAGTTAGATACTACATGAGATCAAGCATTTGAAAATGCTACTATGTACAGGAAATTTGTGGGAAGTTTGATATATCTCACAATTACGAGGTCTGATCTAAGCTACACTATTGGACTTGAAAGTCAATCTATGCAGGTTTTAGGAAGCCACATTTGTATGCTCTGAGGCGCGCTCTACGTTATGTGAGTGCTACTTAGGATTATGCATTGTTTTATGAAGCTGGTGTAGATTTTAAGGTTCATGGATACACCGATGCAGATTGGGCTGGTAGTACTCCACATAGAAGATCTACTAGTGGCTTTCCATTCTCAGTTGGAGGTGCAACTATTACATTGAGCAGCAAGAAGAAACCCATTGTGGCTTTGTTAAGTATAGAGGCTAAGTATAGAGGTGCTACAATGCCAACATGTGAGGCATCATGGCTGGAGATGCTACTTGCAGATTTAGGTGTGGAAGTGCAAAAGCCTATCACCATCTATTGTGATAATCATAGCAGCATATAGTTAGCATGGAACCCTATTTTTCATGCTAGAACAAAGCATGTCGAGGTACATTATTACTTCATGAGAGAAAAAGTATTAGCAGGTGATATTGTTCTTGTTTATGTGAAAATAGATGAGCACGTTGCTTATATTAGCACTTGGAGCAGAGAAGCTGAAGAAGTTCGGAAGATGTTTGGATTAGAGGACATGGCATTGAGCTTGAGGGGGAGTGTTGAGATATCACGCTCAACACGTGATGATCCAGGATGACATGTATCACTTTTTCATTTCTCTGACATGTATAATGGTCACGCCGGTATATATCAGGGACACTTCATTGAGCTTTATTAGATTTATCTACCAAGAGTCATGGCACATTTGTTTTTTGCTAGCTCACTCATTCATGGACATTAGGTTTTTCCTTATGTACTATTCTTTATATATTGCAATAGTTGTATTCTTGTTTCTAGGTCAGTCTTGTACATTCCTTTTTATGTAATAGAAGAAGAAGAAGAAGAAGAAGAAGAAGAAGAAGAAGAAGAAGAAGAAGATAATTCTTCCTTGCCTCAATCTGAGTGTGTGCTTCTCTTTGATTGTGAGAGTGTTGTGTGTCTGAGCTCTCTTCCTTATCTCCTTCCTCCTAACAAGGGTGATCACTCATAATCCAAGAATGAACATTCAAAATAGAATTCAACCTCTTCAATAGGTCATCATTGTTAATTTTGACCTCTTGAGGACATATAACATATGAGTTGATATTCTATCTCTTGAACCCACTAGTCAATATTAGCCACTCTAGAGGGATCTACAAATCCACACTCATTGAGTGAAACTACAAACATTTCTTATATGGGCTAGTCATGTTGACCCTTCCGGTTCTATTGTTCTTCTGTTTTCTTGGCTTATAATTTTTCCATTCCATTAATAGGGTCAAGAACTCAAGTAAATGTTCATCTATTTGTCCTTGTATAGCATGTGGCGTACCTCAAGAAAAGCTTCTTCTGTTTCCTTCTGTTTCCATAAGTTAGTGCGTTTGTCATATATAGAAGGCAAAAACCTCAAAATCTAAAACTTTTGATGTTCCTATGACGAGAATTCTCTAACAAGGTTTTGACTGTGAGCACATGAGTGGTTTGGAAAATAAGAATTCCGAATCGGACAGAAATGTTCATCCCATTCACATTGGAGCCAAGACCTCATCTCCATTATGCCTTAAGGTACATCATAGCATGTAAAATGCATGAAAATGATGTTAATTATGAATGAACAGCGTATCTTATGCGCGAAGATCTCTTACAGATTATTCCAACATGTAAAGTGATGTTGCGAGTTGGAGTCTACTATTGGATTTGCGTCCTGAGTGACAAACGACGAAATCAGGAATCAGGAAGTGGGCATAATTCACGGCAAAAAATTAGGTGAAGGTCTCGATGAACTCTCTGTCATCAATAAATGGATATGATTAACATTAGTTTACCGTTTAGGCCGATTGAATATGCTTAAAAAATTATGAAGTGAGTATTATTGGTGGTGAAATGTCAAAGTATGATAAATGATTATGATTTATGAATCAGTCGCATAATCTTTTCCATTAATTTCTGCGTTCAATGGAAAAAAAGATGATAAAGTGAATATTATTAAGATTAGTTTACAGTTAAGACAAATTGAATTTGCTAAAATGATGATAAAGTGAGTATTATTGGTGGTGAAATGAATGTCACAGTATAATAAATCATTCGCATAATCTTTGGTATCAGACAAACTCTGATTTCCATTAATTTCTGCATTCAATGCATGCATCCGGCAAGAGGATTGGAATATACTTTCCTTCAAAAGCAACAAGGAATAGGCCCAGTCCGTAGCCGCATAGCCTAGTGGCTGACGCCTTGAAGCTTGAGGAAGATGTCCTGAGTTCAAGTCTTGGCTAAACATGTCCATGAGTCTCTCATGATGGTGCCTCCACCTTATGAGGTTGGGTGTGTGAGTGTGTATTTCCAATTCCTTGTACCCTCTAAAAAAAACAAACAAGGAATAGGCCCGACCCCTAAATGGCTTTATTTTCGAGGAAAAATTCAAACTAAAGAGAAACTGCCACGGAATCACAGGGCTATGAAACAGCAACAATGCTTGTGCGATAAGGAAGAAAGGTCCTTCTTGCAGAGTAATCGAAATCTTTTCTTCTTTGAGTATAATATCCTGCCAATGAATTCTTTGACTTGTTGGAGCTGCTATGGAAACGGGAAGCAGATATTGTTGCGATATTTTGGTTCTCTGATTTCTTATCATGATCATAAGATGTCATGTTCAGAACGTCCGAGAAATTAGAGATACCTGGATTCCGGCGCCTACTGCAGTGATCGGCTATGGCGGAATGGCTATTTTGATTTGAGACTGTATAGTATGGAGTAGATCTGGATACACTATATTCGTGCCTGTGTTCTGTCTCACTGACGATCCTGTTTGATTTATGGATATTGGTTTCCATTGTTGCCGATGGCGATACAAGACGATGAGCTTCCTCATGCACAGTATCTACAGAAAAGCATCTGGAGAAAATCCTATACTTTTGCACACGTCGTCCACTGGCGCTGAAGAATCTTTCTGCCGATGGTAACTGTGGTTCATCATAGCGATTGAGGCAATCAGCCGTATAAGGATCGTCAGTGCGTTCACAAGGAATTCTACAATCGCTGCACAGATTAGCATCTTTATTGTTTCGCATTTCAACTCCAGAGCGTGTAGGAGATTGCTTGGCTCCCCAACCGAGCTTGGGGGAAATAGGAGGGCTTTCTCCTGTATCTTTGCCTATGCCAGTCAAGAAACTGAAGTCTTCTTCATCGGCTCTCCCCCTCCCAAGCAGCAATGGCGTTGGCGATAAGCAAGTATGAATCATGCGATCATTGAAGATGCTTCTAGAGTAAGCCATTCGGGGCTAAGCTTGAGGCAGATTTGATGAAGAGTAAAACAAAACGGAAAAGCTGTTTCCTGGCAGTGAAATCGTCAGTCGAAGTGTAAGGCCGATGGTTGTGTTATAATGGGAAGTGTAAGGCAGACGATTGTGTGAATACTGTGATACAAGATAGGACAAATGCAAGAGATGTTTCTGATGCGAGCTCCTAATACATCTCCTTCCCAGAACTTTCTTTGAAGTTCAACAATTTGGTTTTGTCATTCAGAAGCTCTTATGGGCAAACTTGTATGAAAGGCTTCCAGCGTGAGCTTTACTCGGACTGCACTTTGTGAAATTCAATCACGATGTGCACGTTGCGCAGGACTTTTGTCAAAGAATGAGAATGAGCGTACTCAAAAAAGATGGATGTAGAAGTGTTCGGTCATTGAGACACATTACAAGTGACGCATATAGAGGCCACATAGGATCCATATTTCATTACGGATCACACAATTATGATCGTAATATTGATGGAATCTCTTTACTGATGGGGGCATGGTGTATATACACAAGAACATGTATTCCTTATCAGTGTTTCTCTTAGTGTGCATTGATACCTACTACTTCATTCCATGTCCTTAGTGTTGTTATATGTGATTGTAGAACTTGAAATGCACTAAGAAACTGAACCTTCTAACATAAATCTCGGCTCATAAATTTGTTTCATTGCCATATCAAACGATAAGTGTAGTAATTTACTCCTCTAGTGTGCACATGTGGCCATCATGCACACTCATCCCCATTACTCCTTGGGTGCCTCAGGATATCCCATGAGCTAGCCACCTTGTCTATCCTTAGCCCTTGTCCCACACACATATAAAAGTCTCTGTAGACCAATGTCTTACACTCTCTCTCCCCTCTAAAGATCATTGTCCTCAATGATCTAAGAGGGAAAGTGGTTGCAAACTAGAGCTTCTAGTTCCCAAGTAGAATGTTTAAGCGGTAAGCCTCTCTAGGCTATTAGATACTCCTCGATGACATGGTTTCTCAACCATTTTTGTGTCCTATCTAGTATCATGTTTGGAGAGTGATATGCGTTCCCACTTTCTTGCAAAGAAACAATACCTTGTATTCGATTATCCTCGCTAGAAATATATTTTCTATGATTATTGAGATGAAGCACTAGATGGACTTTGCAGTCTGGAGGAGGATCTAATAAGAATGCAACATTACTAAGCCTCTTAACCAGGTTCCAAAGTCTCAAAAACCTTGGTGGAAGCTTAGTGAACTTCCTTTTTGGCATTTGCTTTTTCAAAATTTCCTTTAAGATTATCTAGGAGTTCCAAAGCACTGGGATATTTCTTTGCATTCCTATAGTACTAGGAGCAATAGGCTTTATGCCATAATTCATCTAAGAATGGGGACATTCCAATCACCTTATGCGGACTATTATTACAAGAAAACTCTACTAATGGCAAGTAACTATTGCAGTCTGTCTACCTCTTAGACACATATTCCCCCAACATGTTCTCTAGTATTTCATTGAGCCTCTTGACCTGACCATGTATCCATGGATGATCACCACTACTCATTTTCAATGATAATTTGAAATTTTCAATGACATACTTCCGTAAGTCTCTTATGAATCTAACATCCCTATGTGAAACTATGAGTGCCACTTATCGATGCAATCTAAGACATACTATAAAAATAGCTCTGCTATGTGTGGAGCTTATACCTCTCATGCATGGTTATAAAATAAGTCATCATGCTCAACATGTCTATGACTACTAGGATAGCATCTCGCTTCCTTTGGGTCTAGGATAACCCTACTATGGAGTCCACCGATACACTATCCTAGGTATGTTTTGGAATCTATAAAGGATGTAACCGACTTGCTGTCTTAAACCTTTTCTACCTTGTTGATCTAACACATAAAATATTATTGCAAATATCTGTGGACATCTCTGGCGTATCTAGGCCACTAGAATGTTCTTCAAACTAGCTCAACAATCTTATCAACAGTAAGATGCCTTGCACAAGGAAGATCATTGTTATCATGCATAATTTTTTTCTCAAATCCTAGGAATCTTGCGTTCAAACCTTTTTATTTCTGGTTAACTATCCCATTCTCCATTTGGGAATTTGGAATATCAAATTGAATTCTTTGCTTTACTTGGGAAAGAAGGAGATGGAAAAGACTCATCTCCTATAATAGAGTCATCATTGATGGCTGTGGTGATCTGTAACAAATGTGTCTCAAAAGAAATTGGCCTACGATCTTGGCTCAAAACTACTCTCATGGCTATGCCACTAGCATGTGTCTCAAACTCAAATGACTTTCTATGGATACACCATTTTGCATAGTGAAGCCTCTCAAATGGCTTGTTTCAGAGTATCAATTTTCTCTTGTTGCTCTTGCCTCCATGCAAAAGGTATATTTCATTAAAGAAAATTAATCATAGGTACTACTATCGATGAATAAGACAAAATGAGTTTATGATAAAAATAAAAAAGTGCTAAAAATGATTGAAGGTGCCCATCATCTTGAGGAGATGGCCAAGCCAATAGTATAAAGCTTAATGACTCTCATGCTCATGCACATGCCAAATATACACTAACAAGATCTATAAAACCCAGAACAAATTTACAAATGAATGGTCATAAAATATCATTCATTAAAATCATAAAGGTAGGAGGTGCATTAGTCAAACCAAATGCACAAATAATTAGTCATAATGTACAAAATGATTCTCGAAGGCTATTCTATGTACAATGTGATCTCTAACCCTAATCTGGTGGTTTCCACTCTTCAAATATATTTTTCTATATACAATTTCTCCATGTAGAGCATCAAGAAGATCATCTTCCTAGGCATGGGGTACCTATGCTTGATGGTAATCTTATTCAATGCTGTGTAGTCTATGCACATTCTATAAGATTCATGTTTCTTCTTTACTAGAAGAAGTAGTGCTATGAAGGGAAACTAACAAGGTTTGATAAGCCCTTTCTCCATGTATTCATCCACAATCTTATAGAGTACATTCTCCTCTTGATAACACATACAAAATGGTGCTTGAGTGGTCTGAATTGCTCTCCAATCTAGTTCAATACTTTGCTCAATATTCCTATAAGGAGGTCAAACCAAAGGTAACGCATTAAAAAAGGTGATGGAATTCTACTCTTAGATTGTTGGAAAGTGCTTGAGCATTCCAATTGAAGCTTCCTTAACTGTTAAATTCCATCAATACACATGATGAATACATGAAATTAAAAAAGAATAAATATACTTATAATCAATTTTGAGCACCTTGGTTGCAATCACCAATCAGGTCTCTTGGAGATATGGCTCTCCATGGATCTGTAGTCACCTCTTCACATGCTCAAACTGATATTTATGAGAAATAAAGTCTATGATTGGTCCCTTTCTAGCATTCCATAACTTATTTAGGAATACATTGAAACGAGCCAATTTGTATGATCTCAAAATCAAACTTGTCCTCATAGGACTAAATCTGAATGGGTAGACTAGCTACTCATTGGTCCCATGTCTTAATGCCCTTACTATCATCTAACTCCACTCTATAGGCATATTGTAACTAGATAGCACTTTTTGTAACTCTCTCTCAAGATGAGAATGAATGATATTATATCTAGAAGCAGTATCAAAGAGGAACTTTGTTGAGCCCATAAAAGTCATGTTGGTCAAAGTCAACTGCAGTCAAAGTCAAAATGTCAAAGTCAACAAGTCAAAGTCAAAAGATCAAAGTCAACAGGTGCAAAGTCAAAATGCTAAAGTGCAGGTGTCAAAGTGCACAGGTAGTGCACAATTAATTGTCCACAAAGGGTAAATTGGAGAAAGTGGGTTGCAGGTTGCAGAGGTATTTTCTCTAATTTCCCTAAGGTTCAAAGTGCGTTTTAAAGTGTTTTGGAAGGTTCAGGTGAACCCCCTTTTATGTGCAAAAGTGAAGACTTAAAAGGAAATGTGAAGGTATGTGAAGCGGCAACCTACGCACAGGTGAAAGTATGGCTCCCCATTAAAATTTTTGGTTTTAGTCTAAAGTCACTACAGGACAAAACAGTGAGTCGTTGGCTGCCACTTGTGAAGACAATCTTGGCACATCAAAGTGAGCACCAAGATACTATTGCAGTTAGGAGCGTACGTGATCCACACACTCAAATCAAGGCAAAGACTATTCTTGGATCAATCTTAGAGTAAGCAAGAGAGGCATAGTCTAAGTAAAGCAAGAGAGAGAAGTGCAAGAGTCACCAGAGTGGGACGCAGAGAAGTGGAAGTGCAAGGTGCATGGAGAGTGACTAAGGATTTGTGCAGAGAATGCTAAGCTAGTCCCCCAAGGATCTCATGGTCTCCTTGCAGTGTGCGCGTGCCGACAGAAGGTATTCATTCCTCCCCCTTAGTGGAAGCTTGATGCAAGGTGTGCACAAGGATAAGCTTGAAGCAGGTGGAGGTCTGGTGCAGAGGAGGCCGACGCCAAGAAGAGTTTGGGATATTTGGTATGTGTAATTGAGCCCTCTATGGGATTGTGCACAGAGGTATTGGCTTGTATTGTGCTTCAAACATTGTAATTGTCTTACTGTAATCAATGGGCAGAGGCTTCCAGGTGTATTTTCTCTTCTTGTCTCTTTCCTTTTCTCCTACAAACCCTCAAACTCCTTCTTGTCTAAGAAACCCCCAACAAAATTTGGCACGCCCAGTGGGACCTCCAAGGAGATTTGAGCTTAGGAGAAACCAAGTGCAAAGTATAGCAGAGGTCACATGTCACGTGTCTACAGTGCTACTACAGTGTTACTTCATCAACCAAAAGGTAAATATTATTGTCAATTGTCTCATATTAAGTGGGCTATGAGCTGCTCATGACCGCAACCCGGTCCCAAACATTGAGGGTCACCTGCAAGCAGACAAGAAGGAAGGTTGTTAGAAGGTCTTCTAGTCCACTATCTTCAACCTCATCAGTAAAGAGCATGGCGGGTCAGGTAGACTTGGAAACTTTACTCTCTAGATTAAATATAAAGTTTCGTTCTTTCAAAGGCCTAGCTCAGGAGGATCCGGATGAACACATTAGAAGGTTTTTGGCACTATGTAAGACTAGAGGCTTAATGGGTAGGGAGGATTCCTTTTTGATTCTCTTCCCTACCACATTAGAGGGATTAGCAGATAAGTGGTTCAACCAGTTCGCTGAAAACCATTTTACCACTTGGGATGTGATGAAAGATGCATTTAAAAATCAGTTCCAGCATGGCAACACTGCGGAGATTATCATAGAAGAACTAGAAAATTTGAGATTGGGTCCAGGAGAAAAGTTCCCAGAGTTTGTGACTAGGGCCAAAGCACTAATGGCTAAATTGCCAGATCCACCACACGATTTTTTTGTTAAGAAATGGTTAGCTAAGCCTCTACCAGTGGCCACCCAATGCAAAATAAAGGAATTAGTGTTACCTACAGCCTCCATAGAGGATTTCATCAACACAGCCACACGCTTGGAGCAGATAAGGCACCAGTATGGAGCAACTTCTTCCCAACCAACACCCTAGACAGAGGGATAATTTTGGAAATGGCTTAGAAGGCCAATTATTTGTTTCAGATATCGAGACTGTGGGCACTATCAAAGTAGGTGCACTCTCCCAGAAAATGCCCCTCCTTGCAGAAACTGCCCAGTGGCCCGAGACCACTATACAAATTGTTGTCCTAAGAATCAAGCCTCTTCATCCGGGCCCCATATTCAAATGATTTTCTGTACACAAAGAAGAAGGGTTAGATCACGTCAAGGTGCCATCTCCATCTACCAAGGTGGTGCATTTAGAAGAAATTGAATCTTTTACGGTGTAGACAAGAAGCAAGGGGAAGGCTCAAGTGGAAATAGGTCAAGAATCAATGATTAATGGATTAAACAGAGACAAATGTGTGTCAAAAGACAAAGCCACCACAAGTGCAGATACAAGGCAAAAAGAAAATTTCACAGGTACCAGTGATGCCATTGAATATGCATTCAACAGGGCTCATGAGGAGTTTGATAAGTCAAATGCAGCCCATGCTCTCAAGGAATCAGAAGCTTCCAGACTGCTCAAGTCCATGAAAAAGGAGGTTAGTATTTTTGATTTAATAAAGATGGATGGAAAGTTCAGGTCAGAACTCTTGCAGATAATTGATGAAATGTCCACAACAAGTTTAGTGGCAAAGGCTGCTGTTATGCATAAAGATAAAAGTTTAGGGGAAGCACCCCTCACAGATTACACGGCTAACGGTCTCTATTAAAGGTCATGTGTTTCAAGGAGTTATTGTGGATGGTGGTTCTGGCATTAACTTGATGCCTGAATATACCATGAAAAAGATTGGACTATACCCTTCACGACCTGCCAACTTCACTGTAACAATGGCAGACCAAAGCATAGTAAGGCCTATGGGTGTGGTCCCTGGAGTTCCAGTCAAGATACAAGGTACCATCTTCAACTTGGACTTTGTTGTTTTAAGGCTGCCATAGGTAGAAGGAAGCTTCCCTTTGTTAATTGGGAGACCTTGGTTAAGGCATGCCAATGTGCTGCATGAGTGGGGCAAGGACACAATGTGGGTAAAGCAAGAGGGAAAAGAGTTGCAGCAGATAATTTTAGAAGAAGGACCAGACAATCAGAAAAATACTAGCATGATGCAGACAATTGGTATTTGTATGGAAGAAGAAGTGGTGGACAACCCAGAAGCAGACCTATTTGAAGGAGCATATTTATATGAAGATGAAAACATGTTGGCTTGGCTCCATGTAGAAGACCCATCTTCCTGCTATGTAATTTTCCCAAACTCAAGTAGAGAAGAAGCATATGAAGAAAAAGAGGAAATCACTTAGGTTGAAAGAGTCTTAGTCAAAGGCCATGAAAAAGAGAAGAAAAGCAAAGTCCTTAAGTGCAACCGTGATGAAGATGCTTCAAATCATATGTCAATTGCCACTGTTTTATGGATCCTGGTATGGATATCATCTATTGTGTCAATTTTTATGATAGTAAGTGCAAGGCTTTACAATGATGTGGACGGAGTACCTACATGTCTTTGGAAACAAAAGATGCAGTATGGAGGAGGTAATATTGTACTAAAGGATTTAAGGTGGGTCTATCAAAGCGTCAACATGCCCAAAAAGAAGATAAAACAAATGAAATGCAATACAATTGGAGAGTATGGAGGAGTTTCTCGGGGTCAACATATAAAGATCATGGCTAAAGGCCTATCATCAAGCCAACTGAAGAATTATGGATCACCTGGAACCTGCAAAATTTGTCCTGGTTGTACATAGTCTTTTCTCGTCATTTTTACTTACGTTTTAGTAGTTTTCTTTATCCATTTCATGCTTGTTTCTTGCGTTTTTAGAAAATTTAGAAGCCATTTCATCAACTTTGCAAAGGTACAATTTTTGGAATTTTTAGGAGTTTTTTTAGAATTTTTCAAGCATTTTTTAGAATTGTTTCTAGCATTTTTCTCCTTTTCACGTGTCTTTTTCTTGGCACATTTGGGGAATAAAGGAAGCTCTCTGTGGTTTTGAGTGAAGAAACTGGCCTAACACTCTAGGAAATTTTTTTTGCAATTTTTTTAAATTTTTAATGTATTTCTCTTTGTTTTTGTTTTTTGAAAAAAAGGCCCCCCTAGGGCATTTTCTTTTTTTGCAAAAAAAAAAAAATCCCCCCCCCCCCCCCCCCCCCCCCCCCTCCTTCCTGCCCCCTCCCCCCCCACCGACCACCACCGACCACTCTCCCCCCCCCTCCCCCCCCCCCCAAATTTATTTTTTATTTTTTTATTTTTTTCTTAATCTTTTTATTTTTTATTTTATTATTTTTATTTTATTTATTTTATTTTATTATTTTTATTTCTTTTTCTTCTTATTTTTATTTTTTATTTGTATAGGTGTGCCAAAAAAAGAAATTATTATTATATAGTTTAATTTTTTTAAATTTTTATGGCTCAAAGCTTTTGGCTCTGGATCATGCCTCGGTTGGCTGTTTTTTACAAAAATGGAGTCATTTTCATGTTTTTTGGCACCTCTGAGCTCAGTTTTGGCTTTATTTTTCCAAATTCCAAGTTTTTCTCTAACTTTTGGTCAAAACCCATATGTTTTAAGCACATTTCTCGCATGTTTTTATTTCCCCACATTTTTCACATGGCTTATTCTACCTTTGTCTTTCCTTATGTTCCATAATGTCCCATATGCATCCTCTGTAGCTCTACTGTTTGACCATTTTAACCCTCTCTAGAACCCATCATCCTACCCCATGCCCTTCTTTTACAAATCTGCCCAGCCACATCCTTAACCCTCCCTATCCCTTCCATCCCCGGCCCTCAGCCCTCCCCTCCACCCCTTTCTACCCTCCGATTGCAACCCTTTGATTTTCCATTACCAAAATCCCACTTTTGGTTCTTCTCTGGTGCTTGTTCTGGTGGAGTTGTTTGCTGCTCAGGTGTCCTTTCGAGGTTTTGCAGCTCACAATTCATGATGTCCTCTATGCTCAGAGCTTTGGTTATAGCTCTCCGGGACGGAGAGCACATTAGGTGGTGGGCAACTGTTGAGCCCATAAAAGTCATGTTGGTCAAAGTCAACTGCATTCAAAGTCAAAAGTTCAATGTCAACAGGTCAAAGTCAAAAGATCAAAGTCAATAGGTGCAAAGTCAAAATGCTAAAGTGCAGGTGTCAAAGTGCACAGGTAGTGCACAATTAATTGTCCACAAAGGGTAAATTGGAGAAAGTGGGTTGCAGGTTGCAGAGGTATTTTCTCTAATTTCCCTAAGGTTCAAAGTGTGTTTTAAAGTGTTTTGGAAGGTTCAGGTGAACCCCCTTTTATGTGCAGAAGTGAAGACTTAAAAGGAAATGTGAAGGTATGTGAAGCGGCAACGTACGCAGAGGTGAAAGTATGGCCCCCTATTAAAATTTTTGGTTTTAGTCTAAAGTCACTACAGGACAAAACAGTGAGTCCTTGGCTGCCACTTGTGAAGACAATCTTGGCACATCAAAGTGAGCACCAAGATACTATTGCAGTTAGGAGCGTACGTGATCGACACACTCAAATCAAGGCAAAGACTATTCTTGGCTCAATCTGAGAGTAAGAAAGAGAGGCATAGTCTAAGTAAAGCAAGAGAGAGAAGTGCAAGAGTCACCAGAGTGCGACATAGAGAAGTGGAAGTGCAAGGTGCATGGAGAGTGACTAAGGATTTGTGCAGAGAATGCTAAGCTAGTCCCCCAAGGATCTCACGGTCTCCTTGCAGTGTGCGCGTGCCGACAGAAGGTATTCATTCCTCCCCCTTTGGAAGCTTGGTGCAAGGTGTGCACAAGGATAAGCTTGAAGCAGGTGGAGGTCTGGTGCAGAGGAGGCCGGCGGCAAGAAGACTTTGGGATATTTGGTATTTGTAATTGTGCCCTCTGTGGGATTGTGCACAAAGATATTGGCTTGTATTGTGCTTCAAACATTGTAATTGTCTTACTGTAATCAATGGGCAGAGGCTTCCAGGTGTATTTTCTCTTCTTGTCTCTTCCCTTTTCTCCTAAAAACCCTCAAACTCCTTCTTGTCTAAGAAACCCCCAACAAACTTGATATGATGCGTGCAGCAACTCTCATAACAATGACTTGAGTGTCTACAAACTAGTAACCCTTTTGTGCCACTAATGAAAGCACAACATGTAGAACATAAGGTGCCTTCTTAGTGAATGTCATGGCCATTATGGGAGATGATAGTTTGGATGTGCAATCTCCAAAAGCCTCATGTACATCACTCCATGTCTCTGTATGATTTATCTCTTTGCATGTGAATATCTTTTTCTTCTTAGAAGAATCTGTAAATCGATGTTGTTCTAAGCACTCATAGCAAAAACCTTTTTTCATTGCCTTCTCTTTCCATTGAGGGGTGAGAATTGACCTATTATAAGCCCTCTTAGCTAGAGCAAAAACCTTTCTTTTAGCTCCCAAAAGTGTGTTCATCATGTGTACTTGCTTAGCCTCTTTTGAAGGCATCTACTAGTCCAAATAGGAATACCAGAGGAGGAAGGCTGAGTTCATCTTAGTCCATGAGGACCACTCACCTTCTAAGCCGATGCCCCTATGAGCATCCTCATAAACTAAAGCAATCTCTATGGATTGTGCCATAGACTGACACCTCTTCTTTCTCACTGAAAGTCATATTGTTTGTCTTAGTCCAAAGAACAACTTGTGGACTTGGAGAAAATATCAGACACAATCTAGTACTTTACGAAGTACTTGCATGTATTTATCGACAACATCCTCAATTGTCCAGTTTTTCTGACTAATCATGAACCAAATGTCAAGTTTTCTAGACCTTTTATTTGGTGGCATGAAGTTCTTATAGAACAACATCTTAAATTGTTCCCAAGTTGTGGGATCTTTCTTATCATGTTGTGTTTTACACCACCATCTATGGGCAACCTCCATGAGATTGTGTGTGGCCTACTATATCTTATGCCTATCATCCATGATATGGCATAACGGAAAGCACTAATCCCACTTAGTGATCCATTTCTCAATAGCATAAGGACTATATGCACAAGTTGAGCCACAATATTGTGATGGCTTAAGCTCCTTAAGCCGCCACCTCGCCTCTCTAACTAGGACACCCTCACTAGAGATTTCTAGAGTGTGATGATCACCTCGAGCCTCTAACTAGAATCTCATTTTGATGGATAGATTCATCTTTCTAAGAGCCATAAATGTGCTTTAAGATAGTTTGAAGCGTGCTCTCTAAGTGTGATACTCTAGTGCTCATGGTTTCTATAGTGTCTATAGTATGCTCAACGTGTGCCTATCTTCCCTACGAGAAGATGAAGGTCCTGATCCCATGGCAAGGAAAGTATGATTTGTTTTTCTTTTTACTTTAAAATAATGACAAAATAAAAGAGTACTATTAGTATTCTGTCTACTTTAATGCATCAAACAACCATGCATATAAAATTTGAAAACTTTAGCAGCATTTTAGTATCAAAATGATAATCTAACAAAAAATAAATGAAGTGCTCTACATACACTTTAATCATGTGTGTTGTTGGGCACACACTTAGAAACCAAAGGAACAAAGGGCACTATACGCCCTGTACTGAATAAAATCATGTTAACATTATATTTCTCAAAAAAGAAAAGCCTAACAAGCATACATACTAACATTCATGCATGAAATGAGAGGCCAATGCTTATCCTAAATGATTACTTATTCACAAAAGAGTTTGAAAATGCATGTGATAGCGTGGGGTGGTAGGGAGGTTGAGGCTTCATCAAGAAGCTATTTTCCAAAGCTATTGTATCCATTGATTCAAATCTACAATGCCATAACTTATCTATATGTATGCATATTGATAGCACAATCGTTATGGATGTGCTTTGTCTACCTTTTAAGATTTGACGTGGTAATTTATTACCCTACGTGGTAATTTGAACGTTTTATCCTTGCTTAATTAAATGATGTATGAAAAAAATGCGATATATTCAATAAACTTCACATAATATTGATCCATGTTAGTGTCCCTTAATTTTGTACCATATCTCTCATTTGTTTTACATGTAATTTTAAGCCAAGAAAAGGAATGCTTATAGTGACATTTTTAAGGAGATATGCATGGAAATAATGTTTCATAGATAGGTATATCATGAATTCAATCATACTTAATTTGCGTATAATTATGCCAATTTTTGTATGATTTTTGACTTCAACTTCATGGCCACAAAGAGGATACTCAATGTATCTTAACTATGGTATTCTTTTGAAAAAGAATGGTAATTTTCTATTAATGTCTGTTTATGAATTATATCTTAACAAACTGCTAAATGTTTGTTCAGAAGTCAGAAGAGCTCCATTTTGAAAACATGGATTCTGTGTATCGGCAATGAATAAGAAGTAGGTACCCGAAATAAATGTTTTGTTGTGTATATCTGGATCATGCCCAGCAGGAAAGAGAGTCCATGAATACTACGAGCAAAATTGTGTGACCTGGCATGCCCTCAATGAGATCAAAGAATCGGTACAAAGGCTAACAAAATTTATGGGGCTCTGCTGTGGTGTAAGCGATGCCACTGTAGCATCGAGGACCTAGGTCACATCTTTTTTGCTTCCCTCAAGTCGCTCTTACTTTGGCCGACCCTCGGGAATATCTTGAGACTTTTTAATGCTATAAGAAGGGAAACGCTCTCGAAGATTTGGCAGAAGCGAAAGGCTAATAATTTTGAACACCTTCCTAAAAAGTGGTCGATTGAGAAGTCTCTATTCTTCCTTGGCAAAAGAATCTTCAACTATAAGAGGTTTACGCATCATAAAGTGTTTCTTTCTTTTTCTTTAATTAAAGTCCGGGAGAGTAGGCCATAGCCGAACTTCCTTTTATTTGAAAAAAAATTGTGTGATCCGTATTGAAAAATTGATCCTGTATAACATTGAAAAATAAATCCTGTGTAATATTGATCCTGTAATATATCTCAATGATCGAACACTTCTACATCCATCATTGAATAAACATCATGCGCAACGCGCACATGGTGATCGAATTTCAGAGAGTGCAGACCGCGTTTAATCTCCATACTTCATGCTATGACCCCCTCAGTACAGCTCACCCTCCGATCAAATCCTTCCTCTTCGCTTCAAACCTTTTACCTGCTCTTCTAGAGGAAGGCTTCTGGATGACAAAAGGAAATTGTTGAACTTTCGCTACGGAGCTTGACCATCCATCAACTTCAAAGAAAGTTCTCAGATGGTAAACTTGTACTGTATGTAGTTTGACTATGCGCTATACTTCCTAATATAGGAGAAACGGTTCGACTGACAACCTCATTGCCAGGAGATAACGTTTTCTGTTTTGTTTCACTCTTCATCAAATCTTCCTCAAGCTTAGCCCCGAATGACTTATTCTAGAAGCATCCTCAATCATCGCATCCATGATACTTGCTTGTCGCCAACGGCATTGCCGTTTGGGAGGGAGAGGCCCGATGACGTAGACTTCAGTTTCTTGACCAGCATACGCAATAGAAAGCCCTCCCATTTCCCCCAGGCTCCGTTGGGGAGCCAAGCAATCTCCTTCACGCTCTGGAGTTGAAATGCGAAACAATAAAGATGCTAATTTGCGCAGCGATTCTGGGTGCCCTTGTGAACGCACTGAGGATCCTTATACGGCTGATTGCCTTAGTCGCTATGATGAACCCCAATTACTAGCGGCAGAAACATTGTCCAGCGCCAGCGGAGTACGTGTGCAAAAGTATAGGATTTTCTCCAGATGCTTTCCTGTAAATACTGTGCATAGGGAAGCTGATCTCTTATATCGCCATCGCCAACAAGGAAAACCAATATCCATAAATCAAACAGTATGCTCAGAGACACAGAAGACAGGAACAGCAATGGCGCGGAATCACACGAATATCGCGTATGTAAACACAGTCCTAGGGAACCTAGAGCTGCACGACTTCTCAAGAAATGCCTATCAATAGGATCTACATATTCCAGTTCTACTCCATACTATACAATCTCAAATCAAAATAGCCATTCCGCCGTAGTCGATCACTGCAGTAGGCGCCGGAATCCAGCTATCTCTAATTCCTCGGACGTTCTGAACGTGCGATCTTATGATCATGAAAAGAAATCAGAGAACCAAAATCGTATGCGGCGTTCAGCAACAATATCTGCTTCCTGTTTCCATGCCAGCTCCTACAAGTCAAAGAATTCATTGGCAGCATATTGTACTCAAAGAAGAGAAGATTTACATTACTCTGCAAGACAGACCTTTCTCCCTTATCGCACAAGCATTGTTGCTCTTTCATAGCCCTGTGATTCCGTGGCAGTTTCTCGAAAGTTTCATTTTGTCTTTTAGAATAAGGCCATTTAAGGGTCGGGTCTTTCCCTTGTCGATTTTGAAGGAAATTCTATTGCAATCCTCTTGCCTGATGGATCCATTGAAAGCAGAAATGAATGGAAATCAAACTAACTTTGTCTGGAAACCGAAGATTATGTGACAGATTTTGCCACCAATAATATTCACTTTACCAAATTGTTAGCCGATTCGATCTCTCTAACTGTGAACAACTCTTAATCATATCCATTTATTGATCACAGAGAATTAATCGAAATCTTCACACTAGTTTTTGCTCTGAACTATGCCTATTTATCGACTCATTTGAAGGTCTCCAATCAGGAATCGAACATTCTTCCGCGGTTTGTCATTTAGCCGTACAGACGCGCTCAAGATGCAAAAGCAGAAATGAGGTTAGGATGACAAAAGAAAAAACAAAAAACCAGCATATACAATGTCCATATACATTGGTCTTCCAAGATGAGATTTTATATCGTGGCGCATATCTCAAGAAAGATGTTCTCAATGAGTACAAACCCATAGACACGGAAGAAGGTTTCCTTGAGGTAAGCCACAAGCTATACAACGGCGAACAGGTGAACATTTGCTTGAGTAATTGACCTTATTAATGGAATGGAAAAGAGATGAGGAAACAAAACAAGAAGGGTGAATACGAACAAACCATTCAAAAATGTTTGTAGTCTCAATCAATGTGTGAGTCCAGTGTCCTTCATTGGGCATTGGCTTCGTGATAAAAATATCAACCCAAATTTCATATGTCTTCAAGAGGTCAAAATTAAGGATGTGCCTTGTACTGCTAGGCAGATGGCCAGGGTTCAAGTCCCACTCGGAGCTGGATGCTTTAGAGTTCTCTAAGATGGGTGCCTCTACCTTATGAAGTCGGGTGTGTGTGTCTTTCAAATTCATTGTACTCTCAAAAAAAACATTAAGGATGATGACGTATTGATGACATTGAAGTCTATTTTGAATTTCCATTCTTGGATTGCAATATTGGATCACCCTCATGGTACTGGTGGAACCACCATCAACTTCAAGTCCATGTGGTCCTCATATTTGTGGGTTCCTTTGTGGACCCACGCCACTATCGCATTGTGGTCCCTTTTGGTGGAGCTCATTTTAGGCTTTGGATCACGACTAGGAAAGAGATGATACTTGGTAGTCTCTTGATTATTTGACCATTGGATATCATTCTCTTTGGTGACTTCAATATGTCCAAGGATCTTTCGAATAGAAGAGCAGCATGGGAAGACTATTTATGGGAGGGACAAAAAATTGTTGGGGGTTGTTGATGCTTCATCATGTCTTGGTGGAGGTCAATGACAACAAAGCGTTTTTCTTGGTCGAAGCTTTATTCTAGTGTATATATGCGCAAGGCCAGGATTGATAGAGACTATGTCTCTCAAAGCATTATTGAGAATCTGGGGCTCACCTCCCTCTCCCATCATAGATATAGAATGTGCGGGATCACTTTCGAGTTGTTTTAACATTTAAACCCTTTATGAAGAATTGCAAAGCTTTTTGGTTCCATGTGGATCCTACAGTCTTTTCTTTACCCAAGATATCTCTCTTGCATAGAGAAAAGCCTTCAATGATCGATCATCACCATCAAGGACTTTGGTTAAAATTTTCAAGCAGGCATGCACCATGCACCATATTGTTCTAGATCACAAGAGGAGATGCAAAATATTTAGAGGATTATAAGGGAGAACCTTTATAGAAGACTGCTTCAACTAAAGGTTGAGATTAGCAACTGTAACTCACACTTGCAAAATGGGCTGCATAAGATCAATAGCATGCTTACATATGAAGACTAAATCAAGAGCAAGTATATGATGTTGTACTTTAAACATTTGTGGGCTCACAAGGAAAACAAAGTGGCTAAACAAATTTTCATACTCCTCGAGATAAAAAAACATAAAGAAGCTCTCCCCCATATCATTGACAACAAGGCTGAGTGCACTTCTATGAAGCTATCTCTTGTTATGCATGAGTGCATGCAACCATCTCGAGGAACAAATCTAGGAATCTTCCACAAGATGTAGTGAAATATCTTGAATCTCCCATTTCTAGACATGGAATTATTGAAGGGATTGAGTCCTTTCCTAAAGGTAAAATACCAGGGCTCGATAACCTCACTAAAGAGTTTTTGAATATGTTCAAAGACATTTTGATGGACCCTCTCTGTTGTGTTTGGCATGGAGTGACTAATTTTGGCATGCTTCCAAATTGTTTGAATGAATAAGTTATCAAAGTTGTCCACAAGAAAGACAACAAGAATGACGTCCTAAATTGGCAGTCTATCACCATGCTCTAGAATTTTCTCTTAAGTCTTTGCCAAGGTGTTTATCAATCACATTGTGAACCATCTTCATTTATGCATCGAAGAAGATTAAAAACGATTTATGAAAGAAAGATCCATTCGTGAAGCCGTGATTGATCTTTGCAAGGGATTGATTATGGAGAGGAGTACTTGTCCTACGACATCTCTTCCCGAAGGTAGACTTTGAATAAACTTATGAGGATTGAAGTGGAATTTTATCATACAATCTCTTCAAGCCCTTGGATTCAGCCCCAAGTTTATGAAAAGATGGTTTCATGCTCATGGGAAGACTTTGGCTAGGACTAACAGTAATAAATTCCTCTTCAAATATTTCTTTCTTAAGTATTCCATCTCATTCCCCCATGAAGAAGTTCCTCTGACTCTTTGTGTCTTTGTTAATGACACCAATGCTTTTGCATAATGCCATCGAGTGTGTCTCCCATTTTTGGAATTTTCTTCATCTTGTTTTTAGGACTCTTGCACGTGAATCAATCAGTCGATGACACTATGGCGGTCTCATTATGGGCTTTCCTTGAAATTTCTTTGGATGCAAAAAATTTAGGACCTTGTCAGTGGCCTAGACTTCTAGTTTCTTGGCATCTAAATTTGTTTCAATATTATTACGTGAAACATTGGGATTGTGTTTTTTTTTTTTTTGTTTTTTTGAGGTTACACACGATACTGAGGTACTCAAATGGTATGTTGCTTAGTGTGTTGGCAAAGCTAAATGAGAAAGTTTCTCTAGCTAGAACGAGATGGATTTTTGTGCATCCTTTATGTGGAAGCCATGGCCATCATGATGGTGGCCAAATGGATGATTAACTCTTGGAGTAACAAGGATTTTCTTGGGTCAATATGTATTTTTAGAAAAGATATATTTGTTTCCCTTGCTAGGATCCCAAGGTGAAAAGAGATTTATTAAGTTATAGTCTTGTTCACCGAGCTCAAATTATTCCTAGGGAATCGAATCTTGTGTGCTCTCTATGGAAAGGTTGGAACAAGATGAAACCTTTTTGCACCATCAATCATGATTGGAAGAGGGTTGTTGGGATTAGTTTCTCTCTGTCATGGGTATCTCGAGTCGAGAGCTTGAGAACCTCTAGAGAAATAAGATGCTTTGGAATTAAGGTTTTTGTAAGTGGAAACAAATATGGCACAAATATAGAAGGAATCGGTTCAAGATTGAGGGCACTATTAGATCCATAGAATTGATCTTCAATATTGGTGCATGTTAACATAATGAATCAATGCTTCAAGAATCTCATTGTCCAACCTCATGATGAATCGAATTCGGTGCCTCCGACTTTCTCATGCAAGAAAAATGACTTCCAAAAACTTCCCAAAATGAGATCCAAATCTACTTTCATACCAAATGTGAGAATTTTCTCAAAGAGATTTAAAAAATGGCATGTGTGCTACTCTCCTCCCATCCTTTTTATTCTTTTCCTCCAAGATCAGAGAGCTTCTAGAGTGCTCTAGTGTGACGTTTGGCCATAATGCACACTCACTCTACTTCTTAAGGTCGAAACTTACGATAATCTGCGAGCTAGGAACCTTGGCAAATCATGCTCTTGTTCTAACACAATATGATCGAGCTTAGATCTATGTCTAACAATTCAATACACATAAGAAATCTTTAAGTGATTCTATGCATAGAACATTTAAAATAATTGCACAGTAATTGACATACACATAACAAGTCATTAACTAGCTCGAAGCAAGCAGTAAGCAAACTATACTCAAATAATAGACATTAACATTTGGATACAAATAATATTATCTATTAGTTGATTATGCAATCATCAAATGAATCATTAGTGATAGATATATACCATGAAAAAATGTGGATCGTATTCACAAAAATAGCCAGATAAACAAAAATTTGGAATCAAATATTCGAGTGTTGAAAGAATTATGTTATTAAGTTCGCTCTCTCTCTCTCTCTCTCTCTCTCTCTCTTAAAAGCCTAAAATAGTTAGTTTCAATTTTTATAACTAGTTCTGTAAATTTTTTATACCTCTGTCATCTATCGCCACGATAGACAACCGACTGTGTAGTACAATTTTTATTCTTGCTCCCTTTCTTTATTGGTCGGTGGTAGTATCCATTTTCTCTGATGGGACCATCAATGCTCTCCCGTCTGTTGTCACGATTAGAGCTTAATTCTCATGGTTGCTTAGAGTCATCGAATGAGCTCAATTCAGCTTTGATTGATGAACACTTGGTTGATTTTGCATCAAAGCCCTCATTGATGAGCACTTATTGCTAAACATGGCTATCATCGTCATTAGGGGAAAAAGTGAGCCCTGCATGGGCCTTGTAAGGATCCCTAATTTTTAGGGATTAAAACTAATCATGTTTAGGATTCATGAAGGAAATAAAACCACTAGTGGTTTTCAATATAAAAATAATTTTTTTAAGGAGCTAGAGTTGAGTGATCAGTCGACATGGATTCGTGGGTATTGAGAGCCGTTCGATGTTTTTCGTGAATGGATGAGATTGAAAGAAGTGTGTCTGGCAAAAAAAGACAAATTAAGGTTCTCAGTCTTGTTTGTTCCATGGCTATTGAGAGCCGTTAGATGCTCCTCGCGAACGCACATGATTAACTGGCAAGAAAAGACAAAATAAGTCACATCAGTTGTACTTGTAAGTGATGGGAGAAAGGAGGAGAGAGAGTACATGTCGTGGGCATGGTGGATCCTTGGATCTTGCTCACGGACGTCCAGGATTCACGTTCGGGACTGGCAGAAAAAGACAAATGGAAGAGTGGGAGAAAGGAGCAGAGAGAGTCCATGTCGTGGGCATGGTGGATCCTTGGATCTTGGTCACGGACGTCCAGGATTCACGTTCGGGACTGGCAGAAAAAGACAAACGGAAGAGTCATATCAGTCATGGGAGAAGGGACAAAGGGAGAGAGAGAGGAGAGATAATGGGACCCAAGTGAACATGGTCCCTTAGATGCTTTTAAATCGGATGAGGGAGATTAAAACGCGAGATCGCGTGGCTAGGAGTTAATGGCAGCTGTTGGATCGATCACTCCATCCAATGGCGGAAAATAAAAGGCGCGTCTCTCTCTTTCTTTCAAGATCAACCATTAGATCTCCTCCATATCGAATGGCCCAAATCAAATGCACAGGGACAAATTTGACTTTCGTGGTCCATGAAACCACTCAGGGAGGAAATACCATGCTTGTCACCACATTTTGGTTGTTTTGACTAGCCCAAACCAAGGGAAACCTAGGCCTAGCCTACTTGATTGAGGCTCTAGACTGTGGCCACCACCCTCCTCTCATTGGTCCATCACTAATCAC
Source organism: Ceratopteris richardii (assembly GCA_020310875.1). NCBI lineage: Eukaryota > Viridiplantae > Streptophyta > Polypodiopsida > Polypodiales > Pteridaceae > Ceratopteris > Ceratopteris richardii. The sequence goes on from CM035434.1 coordinate 69,253,248, forward strand.
CTATTAATCTAAAAGGCCCATGCAGGGTTCACTTTCTCCCCTAATGTAGAAAGAAGACTTAAGTTCTTAATTAAGTTTTAGAAAAAAAGGGCAAAGAAGACTTAAGTTCTTAATTAAGTTTTAGAAAAAAATTAAAATTTAAAATACTTAAGAGAAGAGAGGAAAATAAGAAAAGAAAAGAACATAAAGAAAAAATTGTGGCAATCATCGCCACACTTGAAAACCTGCTTTCAAGCGAAGGTATCATATTTCTTTGATGGCTTAGGTGGTAAATAGTGATTGATTGACTTTGGCAGTCAATGGTGTTATACTTTTACTTTTTGGTCTTAGCATCTCTTTTCATGGCCGGCATCTCCCACTCAGTCGGTTGTTGGTCCTAAGCCCCATCTTGAGTTCTTACAAAAATGGTTTGTAAGAAGTGGTTCCCTCACGGCTTAATTATAGGTAAGTGGCAATTATTTCCAGTTAATCACATGCTCTTAGTTTTCAAAATTGAGGATATGGCCTTCCAAGCTTTTCAAATTGGCACCTCGTAGGTATTGAGAACTATCTTTTTCCTTTTTAAATGGTTTCCAAAAGACATTACAAAAGGCCAAATTTGTTGCACTATTTTCTTTGGATCGAGATCCCAAACTTTACATTTTGCCTATATGGATTTATAAGGGATATCATCTCACCCATCAATCGACATATCCCTACAAGAGTGTTGATATATTTAGGTAGTGATGTGTGTGAACACACTAGGACCGCCGGGGCACTTTTTTCCCTCTTTAGGAGGTTTTTTCCCCGGCTTCTATATACGCTTATTGCCCCAATGGGCTACTTACCTTTGTATATTCTCTAGTAATACTTAGTATTATGTGTTGTGCTCGAAACTTCTTCTTCTTCCATGAGTTGTTCACGTGATTTCGCAGACATCTCACTCCAACAATTGGTATCAGAGTAGGTTGCCGCTTCATCTAGGGCATCATCGACACCTCTCGGATTGCACTCTTAGAATCGCACGAATTTTGGCGAGCATACTGATCATGTATTTGAGACCAAAACAATTTTGCTTTGTGGTGCCAAAATCACTCGTTTCGGCCTCTGAACGCAGTATCACAGTGCTTGTGTAGGCTATTTCATCTTTTTGTGCCAAAGGTATATACCAATTTTGGTTCGTTATTATAAGCTTCTCGAAGTCTGCTACAGGTCTAACAGAATTCATATGGGCAGTTCTCTTCAACTTTTTGAGATACAGTAAATTTTTTGCATCAAGGTATTTTAGTTACAAGCCATGCCTGAAAGTAGTGATGTATTCCGTATGTTGGCTGTTGAGGATAAGTTGGATGGTACCAATTACCATTATTGGCTTATATGATACGACATGTATTGGTTGCAAAAGGACTGTGGACCATTGTGCACATTGTTGAAAAATGTCCTATCACACTTGCAACTGTTACAACTATAGGTACTGAAGCTGATGTAGAAGGTGTCAAAGATGATGATATTCTGCATATTCTTGTTCGTACTATGGTTTCTGCTGCACCTACTATAGAGCAGATTTGTTGGGATGGAAGAGATGCCTAGGCACATGCATTGGTAGCTTTGTCTGTTAAATGTTCCATTATTCCTCACATACGCTCTTGCAGAACAGCTAAGGATGCTTGGGATACTCTTATCACATTGTATCAAGCTAGGAATGAGGCTCATGTTGCTTACCTCTAGAAACAGTTGGAGAGTGGGCACATGAATGAAGGTGATTCCATGGACAATTTTCTAACAAAGATCAAAGACTTGAAGGAACAATTGATTTCTGCTGATGAGGTTATACCAGATAGCTCACTTGTGCAGACCATTCTGAATGGTCTTCCTAATTATATAAGAGTTTTTCTTTTACTCTTCGGTTGATGATGAAAGGCAATCCAAATGCCTTGTCATTTGAGGAGTTAGTCTCTGTTCTATTACAAGAGGATCAATCCAGATAGAATAGGTCCATTATGTGTGTTGTAGATCAAGTTTTTCTGGCTAGTCAGAAGGGCAAAGGAAAATGGAGCTCTTGAACTAGTAAGCAGAAATGTGCTAATTGTGCACAATCAAAGAGGGAAGAAAAAGATAAAAAGAAATCCAAAAAGAAGAAATTGTTTTGCAAGTACTACAAAGCAAACAATCATATCATAAAGAACTCTCCAAAACTGGCTACTAAAGAGGCAAAGAAAAAAGAGGCTGGAATGGTTGTTGCAGAGGCCTCTACACCAAAAATAGAGTCTCCTAACTTGTGCAAGAAGAAGAATGGGTGTTTACAATTGTTTGTAGTTTTGACCCATCTTCTCATGAGGAGTGCATGTCTACAATAGACTCAGATGTTTGGTACTCTGATAGTGGAGCAACCAAACATATTACCTCGCAGCATAGTTTCTTCTCTTCACTTGAGCCTACCCCTACAGGGAATACTATTACATGCACCAAGAACTCCTCTTATCTTGTTATGGGAGTTGGTAAGATCATTTTGACTACTGCCGATGGTAGTTCTTTCACTTTGTTAGATGCTTTGTTTGCGCCAGGGGTCAAGAAAAATCTGTTATCCACTTCTACATCAGCTAAGATTAGCTTGGTTGTGAAATTTATTGATGACAGATGTACAGTTCATGATCCATCAAATGGCGACATGATTATTGCTTCTAGCATTTTATGTTGTGGGTTGTATAAGCTTAGAGACTATGAAAGATCTATAAATGATTTATCATGTGCAATACATGATTCTCAGGCTATGTCAGATGCAAAGCTTTGACATGCATGCTTTGGTCATCTGAATTTCGCTAGTTTGCTACACCTACAGAAATCTGAAATGGTGTCCTCCTAGTCCAATCTTGAGGCACCTACAAAACATGTTTGTGAAGGCTATATTTTGGGCAAAATGCAACATTTCTCCTTTCCAAAAGATGGTTCAGTTTGGGCTACTAAAAGATGGTTCATTTTGGGCAAAATGCAATATTTCTCCTTTCCAAAAGATGGTTCATAGTGTTGTCTGTGGTCCTGTGTAGACACCTTCTTTTGGAAATTATCTTTACTTCGTCACTTTCATCGATGATTTTTCCAAGCATGCATGCGTATATCCATTGAAAGCAAAGTCTGAAGTGTTCATGTGCTTCAAATAGTTTTTGGTTTTGGCTGAAAATTTGTCAGCATGTAAAATGTGCACCCTCTGTTCTGATCGAGGGGGGGAATATATGTCTTTTGATTTTAATGCATTTCTGGCTAAACGTGGGATAAAACACCAATGTAGAGTGCTGTATACATCTCAACAGAATGGATTTGTTGAATGAAAGAATAGGTTACTCATGGAGATGGCAAGGTGTTATGGTCAAGAGTCAGGCTTTACCACATAGTTTTTTTCTTGAGGCTATCATGTGTGTAGCATATGTACTTTACACATGTCACACTAAAGCACTTCACTCCATTACTCCATATGGGACTTGGCATGATTGCAAGCCATCTATTGCTCATCTGTATGTTTTTGGTTGTTTGGCATATGCATTAGTGCCTGAGTAGCATCGCAGAAAATTGGATGATAAAGTAGTAAAATGCATTTTTGTTCGGTATAGTTCTGAAAGTAAAGGCTATCGTCTGTATCATCCATGGACTAAATGCATTCTGGTTAGCAGTGATGTTGTTTTTGTGGAAGATGCTATTCAACCGTTGCTTTCATGTACTAAGGAGACATTTGTTAGCTCCAAAGACATGTATGATACTTTGTTGCCTCTTTTTACATGTGGACACTCTAGTGCTGGTCCTAATGAGGCAACTTCTCACCCTTTGCAGGTTTCATGTGATGATGCAGATCATTCCATTTCTGATGCAGATTTACATGATGCACTTGTTGATGAGAGAGCTCATATTGAGGAGGCAAAACTATGCCAAAATGGCTAGTGCAGACTTTGCGTGATAGCAAATTAGATGCACCTTTCTCATATTGTACTCATTCAGGCTCTCATAGTGCCTCTTTTGCATCAGATTGTTAGGCTATGGCTACATCTAGTCTCTGTGATGAGAATGAGCCTGTTTCATTTGACAAAGCACAAAATTCAAAAAATTGGATGGCTGCTATGCAATCTGAATGATGCTATAATGAAGAATGGTACTTGGTAATTATGTGACTTGCCTCCTGGCAAGAAGGCCATTGGCACTAAGTGGGTTTACAAGCTAAAGCATAAGCGTGATGGAAAAATTGACAGGTATAAGGCTAGGCTTGTTGCAAAGGGTTATGCATAGGAAAAGGCATTGATTTTGATGAGATCTTTGCACGTACATGTCGTATGACTACTTTTCGGAGCATCTTTACACTTGCAGCTCATCATGGTTGCAATGTACATCAGTTGGACAATTAAACTGCATTGTACTGCTAGGAAGATGGCCAGGGTTCAAGTCCCACTCGGAGCTGGATGCTTTAGAGTTCTCCAAGATGGGTGCCTCTACCTTATGAAGCCGGGTGTGTGTGTGTCTTTCAAATTCATTGTACTCTCAAAAAAAAAATTAAGGATGATGACGTATTGATGACATTGAAGTCTATTTTGAATTTCCATTCTTGGATTGCAATATTGGATCACCCTCATGGTACTGGTGGAACCACCATCACCATCAACTTCAAGTCCATGTGGTCCTCATATTTGTGGGTTCCTTTGTGGACCCACGCCACTATCGCATTGTGGTCCCTTTTGGTGGAGCTCATTTTAGGCTTTGGATCACGACTAGGAAAGAGATGATACTTGGTAGTCTCGATTATTTGACCATTGGATATCATTCTCTTTGGTGACTTCAATATGTCCAAGGATCTTTCGAATAGAAGAGCAGCATGGGAAGACTATTTATGGGAGGGACAAAAAATTGTTGGGGGTTGTTGATGCTTCATCATGTCTTGGTGGAGGTCAATGACAACAAAGCGTTTTTCTTGGTCGAAGCTTTATTCTAGTGTATATATGCGCAAGGCCAGGATTGATAGAGACTATGTCTCTCAAAGCATTATTGAGAATCTGGGGCTCACCTCCCTCTCCTATCATAGATATAGAATGTGCGGGATCACTTTCGAGTTGTTTTAACATTTAAACCCTTTATGAAGAATCGCAAAGCTTTTTGGTTCCATGTGGATCCTACAGTCTTTTCTTTACCCAAGATATCTCTCTTGCATAGAGAAAAGCCTTCAATGATCGATCATCACCATCAAGGACTTTGGTTAAAATTTTCAAGCAGGCATGCACCATGCACCATATTGTAGTAGATCACAAGAGGAGATGCGCAAAAAAATGTGTTGAGATAGAAGGTAAAATCATTATTGAAGGTTAAGGTTTCTAGAGGAAAAGTGAACATGAGCCACTCTCAATACCATAGAGGGCTCCAAAAGATCACATACATCTTGAGATAGGAAGCAGAAATTCAAAGAAGGAATATGCAAATATGTTTTAAACATTGGTGGGTAGGAAGGGTAGACAAACCTACTAAAGAGATGTGTGACCTCCGTAAGAAAAAAACAATCCAATTAAGTGACCCTTTCATGATAGTCATTAACGGACGTGAGGGCAAGATGCATGAAAGCCCTCTCATGTGGGACCCACTTGGATTTGAGATTGTTGTTCTCGATGATAAACACTTTGTGATGCCTAAAGGGTGGATACCCCTTACAATTGGAGATTCTTTTGCCAAGGAGGAATAGAGACTTCTCGATCGACCACTCTTTAGGAGGGTGTCCGAACTTCATGGAAAACCGCTCCCTCCTGATCTTCTAGAGGGTTTCCCCTCTTATCGCATTCCATAGTGCCGCTGAGAAGCCGATACCTTCACCTAGCAATGCTTGCTTCTAGGTGATCTGTGCTTGTAGTCTCAAGATATTCTCGAGGGTTCACCACAGTAGGAGCAACTTGGGGCAAGCAAAGAAGATGTGAGCAAGGTCCTCCATGCTAGGATGGCATCGCTTACACCATGGAAGGGACCCACAAAATTTGTTGGCCTTTAGGTTGGTTGAGATGCCACGGTGAAGAATTTTCCACATGCGAACGGATTCTTTTGATCTCGATGAGTAGGTGCCATAAGGACATGAACTTCAAATCCCAACGCACTTTTATCCAAGTCAAGCACCATTTCTGGTTAAGTGTGATGTGAAAGTTTGTGTTAACCTTGATTCTAGGAGTTTTGGGAAGACAATTACCATTGTGCCAGATAAGAACATGATGGCTAGGTGGGTCTTGCCAAATGAGAAGCCGAGTTTTTGAACGTTCTGAATCGGTGCATTTGCTCTGTAGGAGAGTCCATTCTTCATAGTTCACTCTTAATTTAGGGTCTATGCCCTCAAATCTGAACCAATGGCCAGTTCTCATTTCTAGAGGTGTTTCCACTATTTGAAGACCCTATTCAAGAGCCTCTTAGCAGTTTGGAGGTTCCAAGAGGCCACACCTCTGATGCACATGATGGGGAATCATATTGCGCCTTTTTGTCTTATACGAGCAGCCCATTTCCAATCTTCACTAACTTTGACAAAATGTTTGAACTTATTCAAACTCTTCCATAGGGAGCAAGCAAGCTTCGAGCCTTTAGAAGAAACTGGAATAAGGGAGAATAATAGGGTAAGGAGATCCAACTCGTTCCAACTAGGGAGGCCCATCAACGTAGGTAAGTACTTGCTCTTGAAGATGAGCTTGGCCCAAGAGGCCCCGTAGTTACACCAGGCTCTGATGATCCATTTTGTCACGAACTTGTCAACCATGCCTTCAATATCCATAATGCCCAGGCCCCCACACTCTTTTCGGCTGACACATGTAGACCACTTAATTTTGGGAACCCCTCTCCTATTGTAATGTGATGATTGAAGAGAGAGCCTTAACACAATTATTTCTATCATGTGATGATTGAAGGAAAAGATAAGAGAGCCTTAACAAAATTAATTCTATCATGTGATGATTGAAGAAGGGACATATTACTTCTTGTAAAAATTCCCATGAGGCTTGGAAAAAACTTCATGATCTCTATCAAGATAAGACTCTCTCTAGAATCTACACCTTAGAAGAAAAGTTCTAGAACCTCACCATTAGGCCCCAGGATTCCATCATCAAGGTCATCACCACTTTTGAGGATTACCAATGCAAGCTTGCATTGTGTGGCAGATAGGTTTCTAGCAAGGATATGTACATTAGGCTTGTAAATAAGCTGCTAATTGATAATTGTGGTTAAGTGTTGACATAGGAGGAAAGATAGAGAATTTTTCTCCTCTATAACTCGCAAGTAAAGTCTTCAAACTCGCACAGAGATGCCATGAAAGCTAAGGGTCCATTCAACAAGGCCAAAAACGCAGTCCCAGTCATGCACCATTGTTAATAAAGCTCACACTCTGTTCAAATCCTTCCCACTTCTGGATCACAAAATTCCATCACTCAACTTCAAAGAAAGTTCCCTCCATAGAAAAAGGAGAGGTATTAGAAGCTCGCATCAGAAACATCTTTTGCATTTTTCCTATCTTCTGTCACAATATTCACACAATCATTTGCCCTACACTTCCCATTATAACACAATCATCTACCCTACACTTCCCATTATAACACAATCATCTGCCTTACACTTTGATTGACAACCTTACAACCAAGAGACAAATATTCTGTTTTGTGTCACTCTTCATCAAATTCTGCCCCAAGCTTAGCCCGGAATGACTTACTCTAGAAGCATCTTTAATCATCACATGCATCATGCTTTCTTATCAACAACACCATTGCTGCTTCCAAGGGAGAGAGCCCATGAAGCTGACTTCAATCTCTTGACCAGCATAGGCAAACATACATGTATAAAAAAAACCCAAATGAACCTTACCAACCTTATGTCGGGGGTAAGATTCACTGTTGCATATGAGAACGCCATGATGAAGAGAAAGGCATACAGTTAGCACCGCATTCACCAAGTAAGCATGTAACAAAGATACATCAAATTTCTTGTAAAATTTATACAAAATCTATTTTTACGTTGTTCAATCATATACTTTAGAACCTCGATATAACTTGCATCTGTATGCATACCTTCATGCATATGAATAGATACAAGACCTTCTTGAATCTTGTAGCCACAAAATACAATTCTAAGCATAAATAATAATAGACCACATAAATGATGACCTTAAATCTAGGAAGAACTGAATACGTAATGATCTAAGTATGGAAAGCTCGACTTCAAATTCTTCACGATCATGAAGGGTTTATATATTTGGATTTATGATTAGTTTTTGGTAATTGGTTCTAGATGGATTTACAAAATCAAGAGGAACTTAGATGGATCCATAAACAGGTACAAAGCTAGGCTTGTGGATAAGGGTTCTGCATAAACCCAAGGAATAGACTATGAAGAAACTTTTTCACTTGTAGCTAAGATGCAAACCATCAGAGTATTGGTAATTATAGCTGCATCTAGAAATTGGAATATGTATCAAATAGATGTGAAAAATGCTTTTCTCAATGGGTGGATTTCAGAGGAGGTTCAGATGGCTCAACCTCTTGGCTATGAAGATCCAAGCAAGGTAACTCATGTGTGCAAATAAAGAAAGCTCTTTATGGTTTGAAGCAATCATCTAGGGCATGGAGCAATAGGTTAACAACCTAGCTTCAAGACCAAGGATTCATGATGAGCAAGGCAGATTCTTCTTTGTTTGTCAAGAGAAGTAATTTAGAAATGACAAATTTATGTGTATATATGGATGACATCATTCTTAGAGGTAGTGATGTGAATGGCATCAAACAAATAAAAAAAGAGATGATGCAAGCATTTAAGATTAGTGACCTAGGGTTTCTCAAATAATTTCTTTGACTTGAGTTAGTATACACTAACTCTAGAATCTACATCACTCAAAGGAAATATGTGCAAGACATTAACAAGGATTGACATATGTTATGGAGTAAATGTCCTGAGTCAATTCATGCATAAAACTAGAGCACATCACTTGGAAGCTACTAAAAGAATGTTGAAGTATCTCAAAGGTACTCAAAATCAAGGTCTTTACTTCCCATACACATCAGATTTGATATAAAGTTGTATTCAGATGCAGATTGGGCAGGATGTAAGGATGATAGAAGAAGTACTTCTGGATATTTATCTTTTTGAGGAGATAAACCCATCTCATGGTCTTCTAAGAAGAAAACAATTATTGCTCTATCTTCAACAGAGGTTGAATACAAAGGATTAGCAAATGCTACACAAGAAGCTATTTGTATTAGATTACTGTACTCAGATTTGGGACTTCACATTCATTCACCAATGATCTTAGGTGACAACACTAGTTCTTTGCATTTTGCAGCCAATCCCAATTATCATGCAAGAACCAAGCATATAGAAGTGCACTATAACTATGTTAGAGAGAAACTCTTGAGCAAAGAGATTCAACTAGCATATGTATCTACAAATATGTAGTGTGCTGATTTGTTAACCAAAGCACTTGATAGTACTAAACTCTATAGGATTAAAACCATGATTGGATTACAGGATATTCAAGAATATTGATGAAGCAATGCAAGCCAACATGTTTGGCTTGAGGGGGAGCTATTGATGCAAACGATCAAGCCTACACATTTGACTTAGCATGTAAGATAATCTGTGCAATTATCACTTGATGAATCATGTGAACCTTGGCTTGTAACCACTTGATCATTTACCACTATAAACGATTAAATCTTTGAAGAATCTTCTAAAAGCCTATATCTCATGGAGTTAGGAAGACCATTAGCTATGAGTTCATTTGAGACGATAACTCCTAAATCAATGGAGTCACTTTTTAGTTGGAGCCAAGTTTCTATTCAAATTCAAACTTAGAAGAAAACTCTTATTAAAAATTCTTTGTAAATCTTGTGCCCATACGTGCCTCATTCAGAGCTCTGTCCTTGATCATTTTGTAGAAGATGAGTGGCTCATACCATAGCTCACTCATACCATCATCATTAAACATCATTACAATGCCTATATTACCTATAATTCATTGAACATCTCTGTTTTATAATACCTATAGTTCATTGAACATCTCTGTCTACTTCTCTGTGATGACTTCTTAGAATAGTCAACTTTCTCTGATCATATCTTAATGAATTCTCAACCATTTTTCATAACCTTTGGCTTATTGGAACCAGCTTGAAGCTTAATATGTGCTACAAAATTTTCAAGGAATTTGGCTTAGGCATCTGGGAGAAATCATCCTAGAAGTGGTCACTAGACATTTACTCGTTAGTCCCTAAAAAGTCGGGGGTAAGCTTTGGTTTGCTAAACTTATTTCTCAAAGCATAGTTGATCATTTTAAATGATTCCACTTGCAATTATTAGCTATCTAAGCTAATTGAATTCCCTCAAAAGTAATTTCATCAATTGTTACTGTACTGTGAGCTTTGAGCAAAAGAACTAGTAGGTGTATGGACTAAAATAGCAAGTTTTTCAACACTAGCTATTCTTGAGGTAGTCTCTTGACTCAATTGTTTCAAGCATCAATGCCAAAGTACCTAGGTACTTTCTTGGTGTCAATTGCAAGCTAAAGGGGTATAACTCTGAGGTGCATTAGGGCAAGTACAAAGCAAGTTTTGGCTGTACCACCTCACTTCCTTAAGGTATCCATCCATCTCTTCCAACAGAGCCCCCCTCGTGCAACTCAAAAAACAAACATTTTTTAAAACATGGATAAGGAGGTCAATGACTTGGATTACCCAGGAAGAAAGAATCACCATGAATATTGCAATGATGAGAAAACTCGAGAGGATTTTAATTGTAAAGAAGGAGACCAAGAAGTATACACCACTAGAAAATAGGATGGGTTCACCACCAATGATGAATATAATTAAGATAGGAAAGCTTGATCATTGGAACCACAATTTTTGAAAGGACATGGAACTTGTTTTGGAAGAAGGATTATCACAAAGGAAAACAACCGGCTCAGATACTATGGAAAAGCCCCTTAAGGGTAAACTCCTATGTCATGAACCATCCACCTCAAAGAAAAAGGATGATAAAAAAAACAAGAAAAAGAGGGACAAGGTCCCTCCCTCTGAAGAGTTAAACCTTCGATAATAATAATCAGTTTTTTCAACATTAGACAATTGTTTCACCCCCCAAATGTGGCCATTATTAACTAGTAGATCCATGATAAAAGCCTAAACCTACACTTAATATATCTTCAAGAGATCAAAATTGATGGGGAGGACCTTCAAAAGAGATTGAAATGTATTTTGTTGTCCCATGTTTGGATCTCCACCAAGCACCCCAAGGGGAATGCTGGCATGGCTATTAGCATTAATAGTAGTTGGTTCACTAGACTTGAGGACACCAAAGTGGATGAGAATGATTGGTGGATTGGTTCTTCCATTGGGGGTCCTCTAGAGTTCACCATAGTCTCCATGTATGCTCCATATGTGGAAAGAATTATCACTTGGCAATCTTTGGACTCTCTAGCTCTCAATGTCATTCTTTATGGGGACTTTAATATGGTCGAGGCTATTTTTGAGAGATGGGGTAATAGAGGATGGGCAACTCATGGTGATGAGAATGAGGTCTGGGCTAAGTCAAGCTTCAACTAGATCTAAAGGAGATTGAAGACAAGATACATGCCTCTTGGTCAAACCTATAGTCTAGAGTTGAATTGAGAGAACCAAAATTTCATAGGACATACATTATGCAGAATATCCTCAATAAGTGGGCCCCCTTCCCTCTCCCAATTTGTGGACCTTGTTGTATTTGATCAATACCCAATGGTGCTTACCTTCAAGTGATCATCAATCTCAAAAAAGTTACTTGGTTTCATGCCAATAGGATAACCTTATCTTTCTGTCGGACTAGGAGGAGATTACTAGTGCCTATAATTGGGCCTTTGCCATCTACTCCTTGCTTGCCAAATATGAGAGGATGGAACTCCTAAAGGCATGGCACATCTTAGTGAGGACTCAAAAGAATCGCAAAAAAGTGTGTTGAGCTAGAAAGGAAAATCTTTATCGAAGGCTAAGGTTTCTAGAGGTAAAGTAAACATGGGCCACTGTGAATACCAGAGAGGGCTACAAAAGATCACATACATCATGAGATAGGAAGCAAAAATTCAAAGGAAGAATTTACAAATATGTTGTTAACATTGGTGGGAAAGAAGGGTAGAGAAACTTACTAAAGAGATGTGTGGCCTCGTTAAGAAAAAAACAATCCAAATAAGTAACCCTTTCATGATAGATGGAGTTGAGTGCAAGATGGATGAAGAAAATATTTTGTTGATTTTCAATCACTTAAACTAACTTTTTGGGTTTTCCATGCCTCTTTGTCCTCATAGGCACGATTGCATGGTGGCCATCTCTAGAGTTAGAACCAAAAGAGTTCCACAAAATATGAAGCCTATTCTTGAATCTCATTTTTGAAGTTATTGATTTCCTTCCTAATAGAAAATTCTCAAGTCTAGATGGCCCCACCAATGCATTTTTTCAAGACCTTCAAGCATGTGATAACTACTCTATTACGTTTGATGTGGCAAGAAGTCATCTCTTTCTATGTGTTGCCCTAAAGTATCAATGAAGGCATTATCAATCTTATTCACAAAGTGGAAGCAAAAGCAAGATATAAAATTGACATACAATTATGATGTTATAAAAAGGCTACAAGATCCTTGCTAGAGTAATCAATAATTGAATTGTTGTCACTTAGAAATCTAGATTAGTGAGTTTTAAAAAGGTTCATCAAGAGGAGGTCCATCCTCAAGGCTAACATTGATGCTTGGGAAGGTGTGCTATTCACTGAAGAGTCCTCCTCAAGATATTCTCTTCCCTAAGATTGACTTCAAGAAAGTGTATGAAAAACTCGAGTGGGAATTCGTTCTCTACACTTTGAAGGCTTGGGCTGCAGTCATGAACTGATTAAGATGATCTTATCATTGCTGGGAAACACATCAGCACATATAAGCATCAATGGACTACTTTCTCAAGCTATTCAATTAAAATGCTCTATCAGGCAAGGATGCCCTTTGATCCCTCTTCTCTTTCGGGTAGCTACTGATGCTCTCATCTTCCTAGTTCAACATCACGAGGCATTATCGGACATTCACCTCAAATTCTATTTGACCATGGTAGTTTTCTAATCCCTAGTAGAAAAATCTTTAGCCTGTTAGGTATTCCAATAAGATTCAAGGTTTTGATGGGTTAGCGATGGAATTGGGATCCTTCTAAACTAGATAAAAAGTTGGCATACTTGAAAGGTATGTAGATCAACCTAATGGGGTGAGCTATGGTGGTTAACATGTTCCTTCTTTCTTGGATTATTTAGTTTCTCTCTTGCTAGAGACCAAAGGACCAAGAGATTGTCAACTTGGAAAGAATTTGTAGAAACTTTCTCTTGACCTAAGACCCTGTAGCTCAGTGATGAGTAGCACCTCCTTTAATGTCAATCCGGGAAGACGTGAGGATGGTATGAAGACCTCGAGCAAGGTGAGGTACAAGTGCGTGGGTGAGAAGCACACAAACATGCACACACATACACACACACACGCGCACACACGGCAAGACAAAGAGTGAGAAGCAATGAAGTTCTTAGATTACTTTCAAAAAGCTCTTACAAGTTCACTTCAATTACAATCTAACCCCAAAAATGAGCTCTCTAGCTCCTTTTATAGTTTTTGACTAGCTTTGGCCCTGTCCAGACCTAGTGTCCGGCCTAGTCAAAATTTAGGTTCCAGGGCTTATTTAAGGGCTCAAACGAGATCTAAAAATTACGAAAATTGGCAGGTAGATACTTCTAAAGCTCCTCAAGCTCAAGGACTCCTTGGCTTGCACAAAATGGAGCTACAAAAATACGAAATGGTATTTACAATGGTGTTTGGTGATTAAAATCACTATTTGTGTAGGGATTTTCTCTGCTGATTTGTCATACACCTCTTTGAGCTCCCTACTTGCTCTTTCTTCTTGTGTGCTCAACTCCTTGATGTCTGAAAAATTTAGATGGCCTACTTGCCAGATCTTCTTTGGCTACCGTGTCTGCTTGTGCTATCTCTTCGTTCCGACCCTCTTTGTCTAGTGGCTCCTTCGGTTCCTTGACTGCTGCCAACACCCCCCCCACTCTCGCGTCTGTCGCCCCTGACAGACCCTTGTCTAGATGTTCGTTGAACGTAGTATTGGACGACGTCGGAAGCGAGGTGATGTTCTTCTAATCTGAGCCCCCGTGCTAGATCTGTTAATAATGCGTCCCAATTCACTGGTCCTGGTACGTCCGGATGTGGCACCCGTAGTTGTTCTGAATGTATGGTTCTCTCCACAGCGAATAAGTGGAGGAGATGTGAAGGTCTGGGTACAAAAATTTCTGAGTGATATTCCCAGAATCCCGTTATGAACATCTCCTCGAATGTCTGTTTAAAACAAGCGGGGAGGTACTTTATTCTGGCGTGCCAAGCATATATTACTTCGATTGATGGGGTGGTGCTCATGTCGTAAACTAGGGGATCCTTAATGTTTTTAAATGTCCTGAATGTGATCAGCATTAATTCAAATATTTTCATACACATTTGTGCCATCACATCGGGTGTATTGCGTAGTCGAGTGCTCTAGTGTCTGATAGTAGAAATCATGTAATTTACAGTGGGAGGTCCTTGTGGAGGTGCTAGATAAACATAATTTAGCCACTTGGCACAGCCTTTGATGTTCCTGACAGCAATGGTGAATTCGGGCCATGTGCGTCTCCGTAGGACTGGGGCATAACAAGGATTGTACTTAATAAAGAGGGGCATGTTATTCCAGGTTCGTACCATTTCAGGATAAGTCTCCAAGAGACGGATCCTCCAAGTGGGTTGATGAATAGATCCTCTTTTTGCACTCTCTGGTATATCGTCGGGGCCAAACTGGGTGGCAAAGGTGGGGGCCTTCCCACATTGTCGTTGGACCTCTGCGTTGTAATCAGCCAATAATATGCAATATGGCACATATTGATCATCATTGGTCCCTATCCACCTGTGATGGGACATACGTCTCAAATACTCGGACTTGATGACAGTGTCTTCTAATTTGGCTAATGATTGGATTTGTATTGCTACTCGTTCATCGTGGGTGTTCGCTGTCTTCTCTAATGACTGAAGCCATTCAGGTGCTTCTACTTCTAAGGTATCCATTCCCTCTGAGGTTTGCTGCCCTCCTGGCATTGGCATAGGAACGTATGGTTCCTCATACGAATCATCGACCTCAATGGGAACCAAGTCTTCTGGCTCAGGTTCAATAACTGGAGAGGGTTTCCTTTCATACTCTAGTAACTTTTTCTGGAGCTCAACCACCTGCTCTGTCAATGCCTTCACTTCCTCTGAAGTCGAGGCCGACTCTATTACCTTGGTTGGAGCCTCCTGTTCCTTGAGCTGGCCGCGCAGCTCATCACGTTCCCTTTCCAACTCATCATGAGCGTCTAATAGATCTGCATAGCTTTCCAAGATGGTCTTCATTGTCTCTGAGGGTACGGCTTTAAACTGCTCTGGATCAATTTCGTGGGGAGAGCCTTCTATTGCTGCTTCTAGATTTGCTTCATTTTGCTGCTGCAGTCTCTTGTTCTCTTCAAGGGCGGTCGCCATGTGTTTTTTGAGGAGTGCCAAGTTACGCCGGACTCTGAGATTATCGGCTTGGTATATGTCCAGCAAGGCCTCGAGTTGTTTGGTACCCGGCTGTTGTGGTGGTTGGGGAGTTTCTAGGAGTGTTTGATGGGCTTGCTCGAGAGTTGTGTAGCGCTGGTTGAGTTCCGCATTTTCTTCTTCTAGCCTTAAAAGTCGTGTTTGTGGTTGCTGATGGTCTGTTGTCAGCTGATGATGGCGGCTTTCTAGATCCCTGTACTCGCGCTGAAGTTGATAGACACAATGATGTAATGACAGGAATATACTATTTACATTAAAAGATGCAGGTAAAGATGAAGATGCAGGGGGAATGGGGATGGGGAAGGGATTTGTGAATGCTATGGAACCAAGTGGTGAAGTTGGTGGAGGGGGTATGGGAGATTGAGGTTGTGTGGGGGGTGGGGGTGGTAGTGTGGCGGGTGATGTCTCCATTGTGTCGAATGTGGGTGTGACAGAAAAGAGGGGAACCGTGGGTGGGGTGGAAGTGATATTGGTGAAGAGCGTCGTGAAGGTGGGCATGGTGACTCCCCCGAATTGGATTCTCGGAGAGAGTGGAATTCCCATGACGATTGTGGTGATGGTGGGCGTGGTGGTGATAGTGTCAAGTGGTGGAGTGAGTTGTGTAGTGAGAGGTGGGGAGGGTGGTGACAGTGGTGCTTCCTGATGTTCGTCTGTTTGCGTTGTATCTCCTGGTGCTGATACGTTGATATGAATTTGTTTTCCGGACCTCATGGGACAGGTGGGAACTCCTTTCTCAAATCGGTGAATGTAGGCCATTGCCTCATGAATGGCTTCATCCAATCCTACTGCATCGGCATGTAGGTTTATGGACTCGATGAACATATCATCCATGCCTTCCTTTGCCAGCAACTCATTCATGAGTTTCTTGCCTGCTTCAAGTGACATTTTATGCTGTTCTTGAACTAGCTTCACGGTTTGATATAGTCTTTTTATTTGTGCCGAATACGCTGGGGCACTTGCTAACTCTGAAAGTGCGTCATACTCTTGTTCTTCGTAGGCTTCTTCCTCTTGTTCTGTCTCTTGTTCATCTACGTCGACTTCTACAACTTGCGGTCGGGTGGGGGCTGACGTTGTTGTATGGGGTTGTGGTTCCTGAGTTCGCTCTGTTTCCGTTTCCAGATTAGAGTCGTAGATTAGTCTAGCCACTTCTTCATCAGTGAGATCATTGAGAGTAAAGCCCTGTGGAAATTCCAAGTCTCATGGGACGGGTGGGAACACCAGATTGGGTCCCTCTGTACTTGGTCTTGGTAGCGGAATAGTGAATGGTCTAATGCGTCGTGTCTGGGGAGGGGTAATTTCTGGTGTAGTGGTGGCTCCCCTTGGTTGAGCGCAGGGTAATTGGACTCCCCCTCTCATCTTCTTTGATGGAGGACCTGCCGCTGATAGCCTTCTCTAGAACTCCTGGGCCCGGGACCATACGAGTGCCCGCTGAACAGGTACGTCATAGGCTAAGCATCGATAGATTATCTTGGTCAGAGCACAACACCCGTGGAGCACATTTTTCTGCTTTTTGTTCCACCGTTGATGGGCTAGGTGGATCTGATCTATGATCCAATGTGGTACATTGATAGGAAGATTTTCCGTCTCTGCCAAATACAATCTAAACCATATCTTCTTTGGTGGCATGGTGAATCTTTCCTGGGCTGGAAAAGCAAAATGCTGCATGATGGTCCGTAGGTGAAGAGCGATGGTCGGTGTCATTGCTACCATATCCTTCAGTTTATTGAGATCTTTATGTTTCATTCTGCCTGGAACCATTGTTTCCTTTTCAGTAGGAATGTGCATACCATGCATGTCCAAGGCTTCTCGTACCAGATTGAGGGTCAGTTTGAATCTTTTAAGTTCGTGGCCCGACAACAGTGAGGGTAACACAAAAGTGCTGTCGCCTCCCTTGGCCCTGCTAGGCGTGATGGTACTGATAAAATAAGAACAACGTAAAAAATCTGGCTTCGGTAAGTGGGTCCTGAAATAACTGTCCAGGCCCGCTTTGGTCCATACCGAACGCATTACTTCGGCATTCTGATAGTTCTCAAATTCGCGCGTGAAAAAATGGTAGCGTCCCATTTACCATTAAACTCCAATTCGGCTTCCCAAAAATAGGTTCCATCACCCAATGGTCCTGCAACATCACTGAACCAATGAGCGTGTTTGCCCACCTGAGAGGTGTGTCCCTGAGGAGGATCCTGAATTGGGAGCACATGCACAGCTTGAAGTTCTTGCGGTCTTTCGGTGAGATGTGGTTCGAGGAGGAGTGTTTCTATGTCCACAATTTGTGCGCTGGATCCGGCGTGAGAACTGGAACCTCTAGCTTCTGCCATAGTTATTGCTTGCTACTGATTCTGTCGAGAATATAGAGCATGCGTTAATATTGTAATGGAAAAGATAGAACACGTTTTGCCCTCGTTACAATATTATCGTGAGGTGAGTAATGGGTTAGTGGTCAGTGAGTGCACGATGGCAGTGTGTGTAGTTAATGCCTGGATAGTCCTAGGAGCTAGATGGAAAGATGCACTGTCTGACTAATGCAGTTAGTAAGTGGAGATGAATTCACAGATTGGGGTCGGGGGGTTTATTACAAGTCTTAAGTTGCCAAACACCATGGATGGCTTTTGGTCTTGGTTTTGTGGAGACTCGGGAGGGTTGCATGAGTAATTCTGCTGGGAGTTGTTGTGTCATTGGGACCCATTTACGAGTGAGTCCGTGCGTGCTTCTAGGTGGCAGTGTGTTCGAGTGTATCAGACAAGAGTGGGTGGCGGCTGCTTGAGCGAGTGAACCATGTCGTGTATGATGTGAATTGTGTGGGACTAGTTGAGCCCGCAAGCAAGCCTTAGGCACCCAAATTTGTCTTGATTGTGGGTCAGCCATCATCGACTTCTTGGGTACCCAAATAGATTTCACTTTCTCAACAGAGGTTTTAGGAGTCCTCTTGTTATCATCAAGTTGTTGATTACTAATAGGAAGTTGAGACCGTTGTTGCGACTTGGTTACGGTCGGGAAGCTTGTCTTTCCGCACCCACATTCATTTCATCGGCTGAGTTGTTCTGCTTCGCGCGTTCTTTTGGTCTCTCGCCTGGAGAGTCTTCAGTGATTGATCTGCCCTTAGTTGCTACCTCCTTCTGGCCTTTTGGAAAGAAGGGAGTTCCATTGTGGTCCTGACTCCTTCTTTGAGATCTTTGTTCTTCTGTATCACATAGTCTTGGACAAGAATAGCATGGGCAACTTCATGTGTACCCCTGGAGTGACCAGGAGGCCGTGCCTTTTCTAGTTCCTTGAGTGCTCCATTATTTAACTCAACTGTAATTCTAGTCTGATTCATCCATACCTGAAGAAGTCCACTTCTTAGGTTTAAGTTGACTGCTTGGTCATAGATCCAATCTTGACCCAAGACAAGAGGTTCAGTGAGGTCCTCATCTTGACACACTAGTACTTTGACTATCATTGCCTCATCATGAATATACAGGGGAAGTTCCACCTCGCCCATGCAAGGGGTTTCCACGCCTCCCAATCCTATGAGATATGCTTCTATAGGATTCACAGTTAATTAACTCTTGACAGTAAGACACTTGAACAGCACTAGTGGCTGCACCTGAGTCAATCAAGGCTCTTACAGTCCTTGCATTATTTCCTTGTCCTATATTTAAGGTTACAAAAGGACGTCGATCAATTATCCTATGAGAGCTGATGCCTGAAACTTCACACATAGCCATGTGATATCCTTGATCTGCATATGCATCTGTCCTAGGTTGCTCTCTACCCTGTCTTCTTAATTTCATTCTCCATATGCGCTCTAAAGCTTCTACTTGAGCTTCTTCTCGAATTTGCTTTTCTTCTTCTTTGCGTTTCTTAGCAGTGTTGAGTCGGCTTAGCATTTCCTCTGTGAGAGGTTCCTTATACAACTTGACTCTGCATCCACTAATGTAGCTTGGAAGAACATCGCCTTCTAATGTGGCTAGTTGCACTGCTCCACTTTTTGAGATTCTATTAATGATCATGGGTCCGTAGCCTCTTTTCTCTAGCTTCCTAGCATGTTGTTTCAAAGTGTAGACAAGCACTAGGTCTCCTGCTTTCAAACCTTTATCCTTAACGTGGGCATCAAAGTAGGCCTTCTATCGTTTCTTAGCTGCATATATCCCTGCAGCTGCTCTCAGTCTTGTTTCTCCTAATCGTTCAAGGTCAAAAAGTCTAGAGGAGAGTTCATGACCCGTCCATTCATGCTTTTGTGCCACTTTCAATGTAGGTATCAAAAAGTCTAAAGGTAGCACAACATTTTGACCAAACACCATTTGAAAGGGAGTGGCTTGGAGTACCGTTTTGTAGGCAACTTGGTATGCCCAAACAACATGGTGTAGCTGTTTGTCCCAATCAGAGCGTTTATTATTCACTAACTTGGTCAACACATTACATAGAATATTGTTTGTGCTTTCGGCTTGCCCATTAGCTTGTGGGTGATAGGGGGCAGATTTCTTATGAACTACCAAGAATTCTTGGAGTAGATTTTCAATCACTTCGTTCAAGAAGTGAGTGCCTCTATCACTTACTAGCTCTAAAGGTAGCCCGTATCTTGTGAGTACATTTTCAAACAAGAATTTAGCAGTTGTTTGAGCATCGTTCTTCGTTGTGGCTTTTACCTCTACCCACTTTGTTAGATAGTCTGTTGCAACAATGATATATTCTGCATGGGAACCCTTAGCTGGAGGATTAATAGGACCTACGAAGTCTATTCCCCACTTAGAGAATGCACATCCACCCATCATAGGTTTCAGTGGCATCTCATCTTTACGTATAGGATACTGAGTTCTCTGACAGACATCACATCGTTTCACATAGGTATGTGCATCCATGTGAAGGGTCGGCCACCAGAAGCCCGCAAATAGTATTGCCTTGATCACCCGATCTGGTCCAAAGTGTCCTCCTGCTACACCTTGGTGAGCAGTTTCCAAGATCTTAAGATATTCACTCTCATGGACACAGAGTCTCAGGTAGCCATCTTTACCACGCTTGTATAGATTATCACCAATGAGTGAGTAATCCTGGGCTTCTTGTTCTAAACTCCTTTTCCTAACCAGGGTCATATCCAGAGGGAAATCTTTCGTTCTTAGGAAGGAAACTAGTGGTTCACTCCAATCTGGCACTATGGACACTTGATAAAGAGTAGCATGTTCCACAGGTGGTTTAGTGCAGCAGATTGGGCATTCCTTGCACAACTTTTGGACATCAGCTTCCATAGTCGGCCAATGCACTCCGAGTCTCCTTAGTGTCTGTAGGGTTCGTTGCTTTGAATAGTGTTGCTCTAATGCACCTACATGTGCTAATTGCAACCATTTAGCGTACTCATCCTCTTCCACACAACAGGCCAAGATCCCCTGATCTGTGTGCTTGTACATACTTCCAGCCAGGATGTGGTACTTTTGGGCTTTTACTACCTCTCTATCCTGTGTGGCTATTACTGGGTGATTAGGCCCGTATGTCAATACTGGAACTAATGGTTTAGCCCACTGCGGCACCACTTCCAAATTAAACAAGTAAGCATCAGGAAGGTCATCTGACACTCCTTGTGGGGCTTCTCCTGAGGTGAGTCTAGAGAGATGGTCTGCTCTCAAGTGGGTCCTACCTTTCCTTACCACAACCTCGAAGTCGTATTCCATGAGTAAGAGAAACCATCTTACTAATCTACCTGTATTGCATGGCTTGTTCACGAGATATAACAGTGCCTGATGGTCAGTAAAAAATTTAAACTTATTTGCAAGCAAATAATGTCTAAACTTTTTAACTGCATATACCATGCCTAGTCCTTCTCTCTCCGTAGTGGTATAATTTCGTTCAGCTGCATTCAATTGTCTACTAGCATAGGCAATTGGAAGATCCATATTACCTTCACCGGTAGGCTGCGCGAGTACACACCCAATAGCATAATTGGATGCATCCACGTGAACATGGAATGGCTTGTTCCAATCTGGTGTGGTTAAGATTGGTGCTGAGCATAATCGTTGTTTAAGCTCATTGAAGGAATTCTCGCATTCATCAGTCCACTCAAAGTTCGTCAGAAGTCCGTACATGGGCTTTGCAATGACAGCATACATGTGAATGAACCGGCGGTAGTAACCACAATGTCCCATGAAAGCTTGTACTTCCTTGACATTCCTTGGCCTAGGTAGCTCTGCTATGGCTCTCACTTTCTCTTCATCAGTGGATATGCCATTCTTTGACACTATGTGTCCTAGGATCTTGCCTTGCCTGACCATAAAGACGGACTTTTCTGGGTTCAGGCAGACTTGATATTCTCTACATTTGTCGAAGATTTGTCTGAGTTCAGGAATATGGGTTTGTCTGATGTTGGAATGAGCACAAAGATCATCAACATAGACTTCTAAGTTCTTCCTCAGGAACTCTTTAAACACGTGACACATCAATCGTTGAAAGGTAGCAGGTGCATTAGTAAGCCCGAATGGCATTACCCGAAAGGCAAATATGCCCCATTCAGTGGCGAATGCTGTCTTATGTTGATCCTCTGGAGCAATGGCTACTTGATTGTAGCCCGAAAATCCATCAAGGAAGTTGTACACTTCCTTGCCTGCTACTCTTTCTAAGAGATGCTTTGTGATCGGAAGCGGATAATTATCTCGAATTGTGGCTGCATTGACCTTCTTTAAGTTAATGCATACACGCAGCTTTCCATTTTTCTTGGGCACCACAACAATGGGGATACCCACTCAGTGTGCTCAATTTCATAGATAAATCCAGCTTCAACCAGCCTATCTATCTCTTCTTTGATCTTGGCAGCATAATTATCATTGTATGTGTATGGCTTTTGCTTAGAAGGTTTGGCATCGGAGGTCATGGGGATAGTGTGTGAGCATATGTCTGGATCAACACCTTCTAGCAATCCTAAGGGTCTTTCTATGTGACCATCGGCCATCTGCAATTTCATCCTCGTGGGTCTGAGTGCTAGCTTGCCCCAACGCTTCCACAGGGAAGTGGTAGCAATTGCAACTCCTGCACCTGAGTCGAGAATTGCCTTGGTTGTGTATCCTTGATGTGTAATGGGAAGATAAGTGTTTCCCTCTTCACCTTCACTCATCTCTCCTATCTTGTCCAATGGTATTTCTGGCACTGTTCTCTAGGATCCTACCTGGGAATGAGGTTTTGCTATCGCTGGTACTTGTTTGGCTACATGTTTCCATAGCTCTCGCCTTACTTTGAGTAGCTCTTCTAAGGTGAGGCTGCATTGTACTTTAGTGTTTTTCACTACCTCTGTGTTCCTAGGTATGACTGAGTCCTCATTTCGTACCATGACCGTGGGTGCTCTCATACAAGTAGACTTAGTTTCCCATGGGCCTGTGAAGTGGGGTAATTCTTGTATAGAATTAGACTCAAAGTCTAATCTTTCCTGAGATTGGGTGCTCTCCTGCTCCTCATAAATGGATGGGATATCTTGTGGGAATTGGTCATGTGCATCATCCACAAGTTCAATAGGAGGAGGGACTTCACTCTCTTTAGCCCATTTGTCTTCTTGAATCTCTCGTAGGAATTCTGGTGTGAATCGATTCATAGAAGATGATGTGTCTGGCTCCGTAGAGTTAGGCACATAGGCTTTCTGGGCAGGAAGACTTGCTCTTTCACTTGCCTTGTCCTTATGTTGAGAGGTGGGTTCCTTTTCTGATTGTGCAATCAGCTTCTCTATTCTTTCTAACAGTCCATTAAAGTGCAACTGTGTCTTTGCTGAACTAGAGATGTTAAAGAGGCGACTGGCTTCAAACATGGTCTGAGCCAATTCCACCATTTTAGCACAAATTTTAGTTCGTTCAAGCTCTAATTCTGCTCTAGG
The DNA here is from genome assembly GCA_020310875.1 of Ceratopteris richardii. Lineage (NCBI taxonomy): Eukaryota > Viridiplantae > Streptophyta > Polypodiopsida > Polypodiales > Pteridaceae > Ceratopteris > Ceratopteris richardii. Next base: position 69,276,677 of record CM035434.1, read on the forward strand.
ATAGCACTTTTCATGATCAGTTACGTTTGGCCCTTCTTGGATCCTGGCCTGATATGCTTTAAGCATCATGTTTAGGTCCTCGGGAGTGGGATCTGCTAGGACTGATCCTACTCTAGGGGGTGGTGGAATCGTATGAGGTGGGTTGGAAGGTGGCGGGTCGGATGGCGATGGGAATGGTGGTGGTGGGGCAGTGTGAGAGGGAGTTTGAGATGTGAGTTCAGTTATCCTGGCTTTGGTTTCTCTTATGCTTTCCTCAAGTTCACTCATCTTTTTAGCCCATTGTCTTTTCATTCTTTCCCGACTATCTTTCCACACTCTAGTCCTTTTCTTTGTCATGCTCTCGGTTTCACTAGCCTCTGGGTTCTTTTCCTGGTTTACCCCTTGGTTCTGCTGCAATGCCTGAGCTCTAGTCACTACCTGTACTGGTGCGGTGGACGTCACACTTCCTATGGAGTCTACCACCAACCCAATAACGTTAATAAGAGTGATTTTTGGCATATTGCTGGGATTCTTTGGACAATCTCGTAAGAGATGCTCCTTTCCACATTCCTGGCAATAGCCCTGGATCGTCACTGATTGGGGTTGTGGAGGTGGTGGCAAGGGACAATCACGAATGAGATGATCTCCCTGACATCTGTAGCATGGTCCTTTAGGGAATGGGGGTCTTACTTGCCTAGGTTGAGGCCTAGGGTTGGGGTTTGCGTACATGACGTTTGTGTAATCTGACTCCCAACTAGGTTCATTTGGCTCTTCACTATAGTAGGACTCACCATGTTCAGGAGACTGCATGTAGTAGGCCTGGGGGCTATCGACATGTGTAGAATCAAAGCTATGGTCACTGGGGTCACTTTAAGAAAGCAGTGGTGTTACAAGGACTATAGCTCTATTCAGGTTTTCTTCTGCTGCTGCATATTTTACTGGGATCACATTAGCTGGGGCAGGGGGTTGTTGTGCTAACACAGGCTGAGGCCTTTGTTGGTTTTGGTATGGTTGCTGATAAGGTTGTTGTGGCCTGCCATATGACTATGGAGGGTACGGGTTCTGGTATCTTCCCTGCTGAGGGTATGGCTGAGGGTAGGGTTGCCTAACCGCCTGCTTGTTGTATGGGCAATCTTGCACGGTGTGATTGGTGTACCTCCGTTCTATGGTGCAGTACTGGCTACTAGGATTACTTGGGGTTGAGCCATAATGGGACATACATTTGCCATATGGTCACCCCCACAAGTATAACATCTTTTCACCAGGGCAAACCTTGGGATCTGTTTGCTAGTGACACCTAATTTCTGAGCTACTTTCTCTGCAAGTTCCTCAATTGGTGTGGATTGCGTGGAAGAGAGGTTAGAGGCACTATCTGAATCTTTGTATATCTTGGAAAGCTCTAACTCCTCCCCTAGGTTATCCTCGATATCAATGCACATGCGTACACACTCTTCTATGGTCCTAGGGTCCTTCAAGTACACATAAGATCTCAATTTGGTACTTAGCAATCCATCCAAGAATAAAGCCACTTGCTTAGCAGGTGTGGGGAGCTCCGAAACAGGACATCTTTCTAAGTATTGCCTAAATCTTCTTCCTGCAAGTCTCACGGTTTCTTGAGGGGTTTGCTTGAAGCTGTGAATCAACGAGGAGGTGTTATGTCTTATGCCACTCTTAGAGAATTCAATAATGAAAGCCTCTAGGAGTTGGTCTATGCTCCTGAACTGTCTCTCATTCAATGGTTGAAACCACGTAAGGGCTGTGTTCCTAAGGGTTAGACCAAAGGCATTATACTGCGTGAATAAATCCTCCACTTGTTCAGCTCTCAAGACTTGCCTAAACTCAGCCACATGATCGTATGGATCTCCCATGCCATCGAAGTAGTTCTTCATGGACTTAACTAGCTGAGTTGGTCTCAAAGTCCTTGTGTGCTCTCTAGGTCGTGGTAGAGGGAACTCATCCGCATTTCTTTGATTCCTGTGAGCTCTAAGTACCTCAGGCTCTACTCTATTTGTTTCCGTCCTCGTTCTTTCTCTGCCCCCTGAGTTGGCAAAGCTCACCTCCGGCCTTTCTCTATGTCTGTCCCTTTGAGTTCCGTGAGCGTGGGAGTGTAGCTCAGTGATGAGTAGCACCTCCTTTAATGTCAATCCGGGAAGACGTGAGGATGGTATGAAGACCTCGAGCAAGTGGCGGCACAAGTGCGTGAGTGAGAAGCACACAAGCATGCACACACATACACACACACGCGCACACACGGCCAGACAAAGAGAGAGAATCAATGGAGCTTTTAGATTACTTTCAAAATGCTCTTACAAGTCCGTTTCAATTACAATCTAACCCCAAAAATGAGCTCTCTAGCTCTTTTTATAGTTTTTGACTAGGTTTTGGCCCTGTCCAGACCTAGTGTCCGGCCTAGTTAAAAGTTAGGTTCCAGGGCCAATTTGAGGGCTTAAACGGAGTCTAAAAAATACGAAAATTGATATGTAGGTACTTCTAAGGCTCCTCAAGCTCAAGGACTCCTTGGCTTGCACAAAATGGAGCTACAAAAATATGAAATGGTATTTACAATGATTGTTAGTGATAAGAATCACTGTTAAAAGATGTAGATTTGGAAAAATTGAAGGGCCTATCTGCCAGATTTGCGTCGACTGCTTTGTCTACTTACTCCTTCACCTTGTTCTGACTCTCTCCGTTGGCTTCCTTGTCTAGTCAATCCTTGGGTGCCCTGGCTTCCTTGTCTAGTCAGTCCTTGGGTGCCCATACTGCTCTCAACACCCCCCCCTCTCTCGCGTCTGTCGTCCCTGACAGACCCTTGTTGCTGGGAGTGTTGGATGTAATATTCCACAACCTGAGTGGCAAGCTGATGTTCTTGTAAGCGTAGTCCTCTGGCCAAATCTGTCATCATACGATCCCAATCGATTGGTCCTGGAATGTCTGGATGTGGCAGACGTAACTGATCTGCATGGATCGCTTGTTCTACTGCGAATAGATGTAGCAAATGTGTGGGTCTGGGAATGAAAATTTCGGAATTGTATTCCCAGAATCCCGTAGAGAACATTTCCTCAAATGTCTGCTTGAAGCATGCGGGCAAGTACTTTATTCGTGCATGCCAAGCAAAGATGATAGTGACCGAGGGGGTTTGGCTCATGTCGTAGACTAGATCCTTGTTGCCTTGAGCGAATCCAGGGGCAGAGATGTATGGAGCTTGGACATTCCGAAAGGTTTTGAAGACAATGGTCATGAGCTCGAATATCTTCATACACATTTTCGCTGCTATATCAGGTACATTATTTAGGCGTGCGGACCAGTGCCGAATGGTTGATATCATGTAGGCTACGGTTGGAGGTCCTCGAGGTGGAGCAAAATATGGATAGTTAACCCAAAGCGAGCACTCTTTATTGTTGCGTACCTTGATTGCAAATGCTTGCCAGGATCTGCGACGTACCACTGGACAATAGCATGGATTATACTTGATATAGAGTGGCATGGTAGCCCAGGTACTCATCATCTCTGGGTAATCGGTGAGTAAACGTGCACGCCAATTAGGTTGGAAAATCGAGCCAGCACGTGCATCGGTCGGTAAATCCCCTATCTCAAATTGAGTGGCAAACGTGGGCTCCTTCCCTGTATGTCTTTTGACTTCTGCATTATAATCATGTAGTAAGACAAAATAAGGCATATATTGCGATTCTGATGTTGTGATTAACCGTTGATGGGATAAATTTTGAAAGTAGGAAGACCGAAGGACAGTTTCTTCCAGATTTGTGAGAGATTGCATTTGCACAGCCACACGATCATCATGTGTCTTACCCACTTTCTCGACCCTTTTGACCCAGTCTGGAACTTGAATTTCTAACGTGTCTTGTCCTTCTTCTGTAGTTCGACCACCAGGCGTCGGCATAGGCTCATATGGCTCTTCATAGCTGTCATCGACGGGGATTTCCACTACTGTTTCAGGTTCTGGTTCTTCAATGGGCGAGGGTGGCCGTTCATATGGTAAGAGGCGTGCTTGGAGTTCTGCCACCTGTTTTCGGAGGGTCGCCATTTCTTCTGTAGATTGTTGTGAGATTATCGGCTCGTGTTGAGCAGTGGTTACACTGGCTATCTGTTTCTTTAGATCGGCACATTCAGTCTCTAGTTTTTCATATGACTCCAAGAAATTTGCATGCTCCTCAAGTAAGATGCGGATGTCTTCTGATGGAACTGCTCTATATCTGGTAGGGCTAATGGTTGCTCCTACGGTTCCTTCCATAGCCGCTTCAAAGTTGTCTTGGTTTTGTTGTTGAAGTCGTTTGTTCTCTTCTAGTGCTGCGGCCATATGCTTCCTTAATAGCCCAATGTTGCGTCTGAGTGTAGCGTTAGATATCATTTGCGCTTGAAGCACTGTTTCTAATTCCTTGACTGCTTGGTCATCTACAGTTGATGTCTTTGATTCCAATTCGGAGTGAGCCTGCTGTAGTGTGGTATGCTCGTCTAGGAGCGTCAGGTAGTCAGCTTCAAGAGTGGTGACTCTAGCTTGGAGACGTTGAGATTCTGCTTGGAGGGCAGCAGTGCGTTCTTCCAATTGATGGTAGTCTTGTTGTAGCTGATGTGCACACTGAAGTAATGTGCTGAACGTGCTATTTACATTATGAGATGCAAGGGGAAAAGTTTGAAATGCAGGGGAGGTGGGATTGGGTAGGGGGTTAGTGAATGTTGTGTGTGCCAATGATGTGAGTGGTGATGTGGGGGGCAAGGGAGGGGAAGGTGGGGAAATCGTGGGGAGAGGTGCTGTGGTTGGTGAAATGTCCATTGGGTCAGACAAGGTGGTGTGTGCAGGGGCTACCATGTAAGTGGGTATGGTAGGTGAAGTGAGTGTGGTGTTCGTGTAAATTGATGTCGTTGCGAACATCGGAAAGATGTGCCTCGGAAACATTGGAGAGCGGATGATCTGCTCCACAAGGGACGGGTATTGGGGTGGCGCGGTCAGGTTGAAAGAGGTGTAGGGGCCAGATGGGAAGTGAGGGTCATGGAATGGAGGTACTCGTATTGGGGGATAGGTCGGGAAACACAGGGTGCCTTCTGTGGGTGCTGGGTTTCCAACTACACTTGTAATTATGGGATGGCCAGTCATGGGTTCAGAGGATAGACGGGTCGAAGTGTACAAGGGATTGGTGACGAAGGAGAAGAGGGTGTCTTGTGAGGTGGGTTCTCGAAATGAGAATGATGTGAATGAGGATGGATTATAAGTGAAGGTAGAGGTGATGACTGTCGTTTCTTCCAAGGTGGGAGGTGGTGGTGGGGGCGGAGAAGGTGGTGATGGAGGATGCTGGGGTGAGATGGGTGATGTCTGGACGAAGGTTTCAGCGGAGAGGTCAGTGGTGGTTATGGGGGTGACTGTGGTCTCAATGGGTACTTCTGGTTCTGTGACGGGTATCCTGATAGTCTTACCTGCTCGTGGTAACGTGTCCACTCTGCGTTTGTCATACCTTACGGACTGGCGGACTGCGGTGTGGACAGCCTCTGGAACTCCTAAAGAGTCTGACACTAATTTGAGGGTGTCAATGAAGTGTTGGTCCACCCCTTCATCTGATAGCATTTCTTGCATCAAAGCTTGACCTGATACCAGAGAGAGTTGATGTCTTTCTTGTACTGCTTTGATAGTGTCATATAGCCTTCGTAGTTGAGCTGTATATGCAGGTGCACCTACAAGTTCTGGCACTTCTTGTTGCTCCTCTTGTTGCTCTTGATCATACTCCTCCTCATCATCCTCCTGTTCTTCATCTTCGTCATCTTCTGCATCCACTTCAACAGGTGTGACAGGTGCTTGGGAGGTTGTGGCCTGCGTTTGTACATTCTCCGCTTGTTGTGCCTCTTCTGCCTCCAGCTCTACATCTTGTAATAGTTGTTCGAAGTCTTCATTAGTGAGTTCCTCCAAAGGTGCACCACTAGGAAATTCGAGATCCGTTGGGATGGGAGGGAATATCAAGGTGGAACCATCGGTGCTGCGTCTTGGAAGTCGGAGTGTGAATGGTTGGACTCTTCGGGGTGGCGGGGTGACGTCTGGTGTTAGGGTGGCTCCACGTGGTTGAGCACATGGGACTTGGACCGTGCCTCTCATCTTCTTAGAAGGGGGTCCAGTGGATGTCCTGCCTCGAAACTGCTCTACCCGATTCCACATCAGGGCTCGTTGGATTGGAATGTCATAAGCCAAACACCTATAAATGATTCTTGTCAGAGCACAGCACCCATATAAAACCTGTTTTCGCGGCCAGCGTTTGTGTGCTAAGTGTATCTGATCAATTATCCAGTGGGGTAGGTTGATAGTGAGGCTTTGTGTCTCTGCCAGATACAGGCTAAACCAAATCTTTTTGTGCGGCATGGTGAATCTATCCTGCGCCGGGAAAGCAAAGTGTTGCATGCACATGCGAAGGTGTATTGCAATATTAGGCGTCATGGATACCATGTCCTTGAGTTTGGTGAGACTTCGATTCTTCATGTAGTCCGGTACTAGGGTTTCCTTCTCTGTAGGAATATGCATGCCGCGCATATCTAGAGCTTCTCTCACCAAATTGTTTGATAGCCTAAACCTCTTGAGCTCATTCCCCTTTGTCAGAGATGGAATCACAAATGAGCTTGCACCTTTTGGGTTCGGATTTGGAGTCAAGGTGTTGATGAGATAGTAGCATCGCATGAAGTCAGGTTTTGGGAGTCGGGCACTGAAATAGGCACTCAATCCTGCTTTTTCCCATATCGGGCGTAGACCTTCCGCATTTTGTAATTTCTCAAATTCTCTTGTAAAGAAATGGTATCTTCCTTGCTTTCCATTGTAGTCCAACTCTGATTCCCATAGGTACGTTCCTTCCCCCAAGGGTCCTGCCACCTCGGTAAACCAATGGGAAGTCTTTCCTACAGGCATGGTGTGGCCATGCGGAGGGTCCGCAATAGGTATGATTTTGACGGCCTGCAATTCTTCTGGTCTTTCAATTGTCTCAGGCAAAACGGGTAAACTGTCCAAGTCCACCACTTGCGGGTTTGTTTCTGTGTGAGAGCTAGTTCCTGCTGCCTCCGCCATGTTGAAAATGTCGCAGCTGATTCTGTGAGAATATATGAATAAACGTTAACATTGCAATGGACACAAAAATGACATGGTGTCCCTTGTTACAACATTAACTTAAAGTTCGGGAGTGGTTAGGGGTTAAAAAGTGCTCGGTGCTAGTGTGTGTAGTTAGGAGTTAGCTAGACCTAAGAGCTAAGCAAAATGATGTGATGTGAGAGTGATGTGGTTAGCAGGTGGTCATAGATTTACAATCGGGGTCAGGGGGTTTGTTACAAGTCTTGGGCTGCCAAATGTAGTGGATGGGTTTTGCTCTTGGTTGAACATGAGGCCTTTGAGGGGCCCATTTACAACTGACTCTGTTCGTGCTCATGTGCCTTGGTGTTGAAAATGAGTAGATGTAGGCTGTGCGAGTGAATGGATCATGCTGTGTAGGGTGTGTTCTTGGTGTAGCTATTTGAGCCCGCAAACAGGCCTTAGGCACCCAAATTTGTCTTGATTGTGGGCTAGCCTTCATCGACTTTTTGGGCACCCAAATAGATTTCACCTTAGCAGAAGAATTTCCGAAAGACTTCTTATTAGTAACGTGTTGTTGGTTACTAATAAGAAGCTTTGCCCGTGCGGTTGGCGTGGGTGCAACTGGGTGTTCGCCTTTTCGCACCCACACTTGGTTCCCTTGTTGAGACATTCTACTGTGCAGGTTCTTTTGATGTCCGGCATAGGTAGTACTCTGCCTCTTCTGTCTTTGTTCCACCTTTGGTTGTTGCCTCCTTCTGGCCTTTGGAAGTTCCTTTGCATCCCTGACTCCTTTTTTGCGAATAGCATTCCTCTGCAACACATAGTTTTGGACAAGAACAGCATGGTCAACTTCATGTGCACCCCTGGAGGGACCAGGAGTCTGTGCCCTTTCTAGTTCCTTGAGTGCTCCATTATCCAACTCTACCGTAATTCGACTATGATTGACCCATACCTGAAGAAGTCCACTTCTTAGGTTTAAGTTGACTGCTTGGTCATAGATCCAGTCTTGACCCAAGACAAGAGGTTCAGTGAGATCCTCATCTTGACACACTAGTACTTTAACTGTCATTGCCTCATCATGAATGTAGAGGGGAAGTTCCACCTCGCCCATACAAGGGGTTTCCACGCCTCCCAGTCCTATGAGATATGCCTCCACAGGATTGACAGTTAACTGTAACTCTTGACAGTAAGACATTCTAACAGCACTAGTGGCTGCACCTGAGTCAATCAAGGCTCTTACAGTCCTTGCACTTTTTCCTTGTCCTATATCTAGGGTTACGAAAGGACGTCGATCAGTTATCCTAGGTGAGCTGGTACCTGCGACTTCACACATTGCCATATGATATCCTTGATCTGCATAGTCATTTGTCCTAGGCTGCTCTCTACCTTGCCTTCGTAATTTCATCCGTCTGATGCGTTCTAAAGCTTCTGCTTGAGCTTCTTCTCTAATTCGCTTCTCTTCCTCTTTGCGTTTCTTAGCAGTGTTGAGTCGGCTGAGCATTTCTTCCGTGAGGGGTTCTGATACAACTTGACTCTGCATCCGCTAATATAGTTAGGGAGAACATCACCCTCTAATGTGGCCAATTGTAGTGCTCCACTCGTGGAGATCCTATTGATAACCATAGGTCCGTAGCCTCTCTTTTCTAGCTTCCTCGCGTGTTGTTTTAGTGTATAGACTAAGACTAGATCTCCTGCTTTCAAGCCTTTATCCTTCACATGAGCATCAAAATATGCTTTCTGTCTCTTCTTGGCTGCATATATTCCTGCGGCGGCTCTCAGTCTTGTTTCTCCTAATCGTTCAAGGTCAAAGATCCTAGAGGAGAGCTCATGACCTGTCCATTCGTGCTCTTGTGCTACTCTCAATGTAGGAATCAGGAAGTCCAAGGGTAGCACAGCGTTTTGGCCGAATACCATCTGAAAGGGGGTGGCTTGGAGTACCGTTTTATAGGCAACTCGGTATGCCCAAACAGCATGGTGTAGCTGTTTGTCCCAATCAGAGCGTTTAGTGTTCACTAATTTCGTCAGTACATTGCATAAGATCTTATTAGTACTCTCAGCTTGTCCATTAGCTTGAGGGTGATACGGGGCAGACTTTTTGTGTATTACCAAGAATTCTTGGAGTAGATTTTCAATCACTTCGTTCAAGAAATGAGTGCCTCTATCACTTACAAGCTCTATAGGTAGCCCGTATCTCGTGAATACATTCTCAAACAAGAATTTGGCAGTTGTTTGAGCATCGTTCTTTGTCGTAGCCTTTACCTCTACCCACTTGGTGAGATAATCTGTCGCAACAATGATGTACTCCGCATGAGAACCCTTAGCTGGGGGATTAATAGGACCTACGAAGTCTATTCCCCACTTAGAGAATGCACGTCCACCCATCATAGGTTTCAGTGGCATCTCATCTTTGCGTATAGGATACTGAGTCCTCTGACATACATCACACCGTTTCACATAGGTATGTGCATCCATGTGAAGGGTAGGCCACCAGAAGCCCGCAAATAGTATCGCCTTGATTACCCGACCTGGTCCAAAGTGTCCTCCTGCTACACCTTGGTGAGTAGTTTCCAAGATCTTCAGATATTCACTTTCGTGGACACATAGTCTCAGGTAACCATCTTTACCACGCTTATATAGATTATCACCAATGAGTGAATAATCCAGGGCTTCTTGTTCTAAACTCCTTTTCCTTGCCAGAGTCATGTCCGGAGGGAATGTGTTTGTCCTCAGGAATGATACCAGTGGTTCACTCCAATCTGGCACAATGGATACTTGATAAAGAGTGGCGTGTTCCACTGGTGGTTTAGTGCAACAGATTGGGCATTCCTTGCACAACTTCTGGACATCAGCTTCCATAGTTGGCCAATGTACTCCAAGTCTCCTTAGGGTCTGTAACGTTCGTTGCTTCGAATGGTGTTGCTCTAGTACTCCTACATGTGCTAATTGCAACCATTTAGTGTACTCATCCTCTTCTACGCAACAAGCCAAGATCCCTTGATCTGTGTGCTTGTACATGCTTCCTGCCATGATGTGGTACTTTTGGGCTTTTACAATCTCTCTATTCCGTGTGTTTACCACTGGATGGTTAGGCCCGTATGTCAATATTGGTACCAATGGCTTAGCCCACTGCGGTACAACTTCCAAATTAAACAAGTAAGCATCAGGAAGGTCATCTGACACTCCTTGTGGGGCTTCTCCCGATGTGAGCCTAGAGAGGTGATCTGCTCTCAAATGAGTCCTCCCTTTTCTTACCACAACCTCAAAGTCATATTCCATTAGCAAGAGAAACCATCTTACTAATGTTCCTGTATTGCATGGCTTGTTTACAAGATATAACAATGCCTGATGATCAGTAAAAAATTTAAACTTATTTGCAAGCAAATAGTGTCTAAATTTCTTAACTGCATATACCATGCCTAATCCTTCTCGCTCTGTAGTGGTGTAATTCCGTTCAGCCGCATTCAATTGTCTACTGGCATAGGCAATTGGAAGATCCATATTACCTTCACCAGTAGGTTGTGCAAGCACACATCCAATAGCATAATTGGATGCATCAACATGAACATGGAATGGCTTATTCCAATCTGGTGTGGTCAAGATTGGTGCTGAACACAATCTTCGTTTAAGCTCCTGGAAGGAATTCTCACATTCATCCGTCCACTCAAAGTTTGTCAGAAGTCCGTACATGGGCTTTGCAATGACAGCATACATGTGTATAAATCGTCGGTAATAACCACAGTGCCCCATGAAAGCTTGTACTTCCTTTACATTCTTTGGCCTAGGTAGCTCTGCTATGGCTCTCACTTTTTCTTCGTCGGTAGATATGCCATTCTTTGACACTATGTGTCCTAGAATCTTGCCTTGCCTGACCATAAAAACGCACTTTTCTGGGTTCAGGCAGACTTTATATTCTCTACATTTGTCAAAGATTTGTCTGAGTTCAGGAATATGGATTTGTCTAACATTGGAATGAGCACAAAGATCATCAACATAGACTTCTAAACTCTTCCTCAGGAACTCCTTAAACACATGGCACATCAGCCTCTGGAAGGTAGCTGGTGCATTGGTAAGCCCAAATGGCATTACTCTAAAAGCAAAAATGCCCCATTCTGTGGCAAAGGCTGTCTTATGCTGATCCTCTGGAGCTATGGCTACTTGATTGTAGCCCGAAAATCCATCAAGGAAGCTGTACACTTCCTTGCCTGCCACTATTTCTAAGAGATGTTCTGTGATGGGAAGCGGATAGTTATCTCGAATCGTGGCTACATTAACCTTTTTCAAGTTAATGCACACACGCAACTTGCCATTCTTCTTGGGCACCACCACGATGGGGGATACCCATTCAGTGTGCTCAATTTCATAGATAAATCAAGCTTCAACCAGTCTATCTATCTCTTCTTTGATCTTCGCAGCGTAATTATCGTTATATGTATAAGGCTTTTGCTTAGAGGGTTTGGCGTCTGAAGTCATGGGGATGGTGTGCGAGCATATGTCCGGGTCAACACCTTTCAAGTCCTTGTAACTCCAAGCGAATACATCTCTGTATTCTCTTAGCAAGGCAATCAATTCGTGCTCTTCTTCCGCTGTTAGGTCATGACCTATGTACGTACATCTCTCCTCTCCTTCTTCTAGGGCCACTACAATTTTCTTGGTAGTTTCTTTGTTATCATAGGCCTCTCCTGCTTGTGCCTCTCGTTTAGGCATTCTTATCATGACTCTCCTATCATCTATCTCATACTTCTTAAAATTTTCGGGGACCTCAAACAAAGATTCTTCCTCTTCTGGTGAGGCTTCTCTCTTCTTTCGTTTCTTCCCTTCTTCCTTCGGGCTCACATGTGTTGCTAATCTTACGTCATTCGTCAGCTCTCCATGCCTTTGGGTTTGAAATTCTACTTCATGGAAGTATTCTTCATCTGATGCAAATGGTGGGTCCATAATGATTGACTCTAGATCGGAGTCACTTGCATCCTCAAATGCATCAGGGCTAGGTTCGCATTCTTCTAGAACTGCCTCTCCCATGATTGGCTCTATGGAGAAGACTGAAATATCATAGCCATCCTCATCACAGTGAGGTGTCCATTGTTCTTCGTTGATGGCTACGTCCATTGTTGCTAAGATTTCTGCCCAACCGTGAGGTTCAAATTCTTCGTCTGGAAAAACTACAGGTGCATAGGCTGGGTCTTGGATTGATCTATGGGTTTCTTTCGCACCTACCTCTCTGGCTTTCTCTCTCTTCTCTTCTTCTACTGCTACCTTGCACATCCATAAGTGAGTATCTTCATGCATCCATGAGGATCCAGATTCTATGGAATGCACAGATTCCGTGTCATCTTTGGCTCTATGGATGGGATTCCACTGGATAGGAGGGACATCTCTATGAGAATAATCCTTGAGATTGACTTTGGTTGTAACACCCAAGTGCTGCAGGTACAAGGAATTGGTCCCCCAATCCTGTACCACTTGCAACTGTCGCATGAATGGTCTTCCCAAAATCATCTCATAGGCATGATTTTTGCTGAAGTCACATATAGCAAAACTATGTTCAAACTCGACACCACATGTGGTGAGAGTTATTCCTTCTAGCAATCCTAAGGGTCTCTCTATGTGACCATCGGCCATCTGCAATTTCATTCTCGTCGGCCTGAGTGCCGGCTTGCCCCAACGCTTCCATAGGGAAGTAGTGGCAATTGCAACTCCTGCACCTGAGTCCAAAATTGCCTTGGTGGTGTACTCCTGGTAGGTGATGGGAAGATAGGTGTTCCCTTCTTCACCTTCACACATATCTCCTATCTTGTCCAAGGGAATTTCTGGCACTGTCCTATGGGATCCTACCTTGGAACAAGGTTTTGCAGCTTCAGTTACCTGACTGGCTTCATATTTTCGAGCTTCTGATCTATCCTTAGGCAGTTCTTCCAAAGTGGGATCGCGCTGCACCTTGGTGTTCTTTACTACCTCCGTGTTCCTTGATATGACTGAGTCATTGTTCCTTACCATGACTGTGGGTGCTCTCATACATGTGGACTTTGCTTCCCATGGGCCTGTGAAGTGGGGTAGCTCCTGTATGGAATTAGACTCAAAGTCCAATCTCTCATGAGACTGAGTGCTCTCATGTTCCCCGTAAATAGATGGGATGTCTTGTGGGAATTGGTCGTGTGCATCATCCACAAGTTCAAAAGGAGGGGCAACTTCACTTTCGTTATCCCATTTGTCTTCTTGAATCTCTCGTAGGAAGTCTGGTGCAAATCGATTCATAGAAGAAGAAGTGTCTGGCTCCGTAGAATTAGGCACGTAAGCAACCTGGGAAGGAGGGCTTATTCTATCGTTGGCTCTCTCCTTGCTCTCGTAAATGGCTGGAGCACAAGCTTCTTGGAGAGGATTACTTATTCTATTACTCTTCCGAGCAGGCTCATACGCTCCCTGAGAAGGAATGTAAGCAACCTGTGGAGGTACGTAAGCTTTTGAGGGGGGTTCATCTGCCTTTTGGGGGGGAAGATAAGCTTCTTGAGGAGGCACATGGGCTTCCTGAAGAGGCTGGCTTATCCGTTCTCTTGCCCGGTCCTTTCTATGAGGGGCAGGTTCCTTTTCTGATAGTGCAATTAGCCTCTCTATTCTTTCCAGCAGTCCATCAAAGTGTAACTGCGTCTTAACTGAACTAGAAATGTTAAATAGGCGGCTGGCCTCAAACATGGTCTGAGCCAATTCCACCATTTTGGCACAAATCTTAGTTCGTTCAAGCTCTAGCTCGGCTCTAGGGTAGCATTTTTCATGATCAGTTATGTTTGGCCCTTCTTGGATCCTGGCCTGATATGCTTTAAGCATCATGTTTAGGTCCTCGGGAGTGGGATCTGCTAGGACTGATCCTACTCTAGGGGGTGGTGGGATTTGATAAGGCGGTGGGGAAGGTGGTGGGTCGGATGGAGATGGGAGTGGTGGAGGCGGGGTAATGTGAGAGGGAGTTGGAGCTGTGAGTTCAGTTATCCTTGCTTTGGTTTCTCTTATGCTTTCCTCAAGCTCACTCATCTTTTTAGCCCATTGTCTTTTCATTCTTTCTCGACTATCTTTCCACACTCTAGTCCTTTTCTTTGTCACGCTCTCGGTTTCACTAGCCTCTGGGCCCTTTTCCTGGCTTGCCTCTTGGTTTTGCTGCAATGCCTGAGCTCTAGTAACCACCTGCACTGGTGCAGTGGAAGTGACACTTCTTGAGGCATCCACAACCAACCCAATCACATTGATAGGAGTGATTTTTGGCATATTATTGGGGTTCTTTGGGCAATCTCGTAAAAGATGCACTTTTCCACAATCTTGGCAAAAGCCCTGGATCGTCACGGACTGATTTTGTGTAGGTGGAGGTAGGGGACAATCACGAATGAAGTGATCTCCCTGACATCGGTAGCATGGTCCTCTAGGAAAGGGTGGTCGTACCTGCCTAGGTTGAGGCCTAGGGTTGGGGTTTGCATACATGACGTTCGTGTAATCCGACTCCCAACTAGGTTCACTTGGTTCTTCACTATAGTAGGACTCACCATGTTCTCGAGACTGCATGTAGTAAGCCTGGGGACTATCGACATGTGTGGAATCAAAACTATGGTCACTCGGGTCACTTTCTGAGATCAATGGGGTTACTGGTACTATGGCCCTATTCAGGTTTTCTTCTGCAACAGCATACTTTACTGGAATCACGTTAGCGGGGTTTGGAGGCTGTTGAGCTAGCACCGGTTGGGGTCTCTGTTGGGCCTGATATTGTGGTTGGTAGGTTTGTTGGGGTCTAGCATATTGTGGTGGTGGAGGGTACTGGTTCTGGTATCTGCCTTGTTGGTAGGGCTGAGGGTAGGGTTGCCTAACAGCCTGCTTGTTGTATGGGCAATCTTGTGCAGTGTGGTTTGTGTACTTCCGTTCTATGGTGCAATATTGGCTATTTGGATTGACCTGGGGTTGAGCCATAATGGGGCACACGTTTGCCATGTGGTCGCCACCGCATGTATAGCACCTCTTCGCTGGGGCAAACCTTGGGATTTGTTTGCTAGTTACACCTAATTTCTGAGCTACTTTTTCGGCAAGTTCCTCAATTGATGTGGACTGCGTGGAAGAGTGACTAGATGCACTATCTGAATCTTTGTAGATTTTGGAGAGCTCTAGTTCTTCCCCTAGGTTATCTTCAATGTCAATGCACATGCGTACACATTCTTCTATGGTCCTAGGGTCCTTCAGATACACATAGGATCTCAGTTTCGTACTCAACAATCCATCAAGGAATAAGGCTACTTGTTTAGCAGATGTGGGTAGTTCCGAAATAGGGCACCTTTCAAGATATTGTCTAAATCTTCTTCCGGCCAATCTGACAGTCTCTTGGGGGGTCTGTTTGAAGCTGTGAATCAATGAGGAGGTATTGTGTCTTATGCCGCTCTTAGAGAACTCTACAATGAAAGCCTCTAGGAGTTGGTCTATGCTCCTGAACTGTCGCTCATCCAATGGCTGAAACCATGTAAGTGCTGTGTTCCTAAGGGTTAGACCGAAGGCATTGTATTGCGTGAACAGATCCTCCACTTGTTCAGCTCTCAAGACTTGCTTGAACTCCGCCACATGATCATAGGGATCTCCTGTGCCATCAAAGTAATTCTTCATGGACTTAACTAACTGGGTTGGTCTCAACGTTCTTGTATGCTCTCTAGGTCTAGGCAAAGGAAATCCATCCACATTTCTTTGGTTCCTGTGAGCTCTAAGCATCTCAGGTTCTACCCTATTCGTCTCCGTTCTCGTTCTTTCTCTGCCCACTGGGTTGGCGAAACTTACTTCTGGTCTATCCCTACTTCTGTCTCTTTGCATACCATGAGCTTGGGATGTTCCAGCCCCAAGGTGACCATAGGATACATTTGATCTTGGTTGGGTGAAAATAAATTCACCCTTCCAAGTGTAAGCATGCTTATCATTTTCTGTCACCACAAAGATCCGTTCCGAAGTGTGATCTAAGTAGGTCACTCTACCTGGGCTATCCGGATCCTTAAACTCATAGATCATGATATTTCCTATATCAGTTGGCTGATTGGATTTATACCTCCAAAAGGCTTCATCAGTTTCTCGATTGAGGAGCAACTCTATGCTCTTGTTGTCTTGGGGAACCCACTCAGGCGTGATAATCCTAGTGAGAACTGATTTACCTCGAGGGGTTCTAGGTTCCGCACCCATGTTCCCTTGTTCCAGGTCACCTATGTCCGCTTCTGAGATTACATTCCCAAAGTCATCTGTCCTATCAGGGTGACTAGTGACTACATATATAGTTCCTTCTTTGTCCAGGTATGCACCATTTTCAAACTTGACAGCTGGGTGTTCTAGTCCAATGGATTGATCAGGGTTTTTAATCTGGACCACAAATCTTCCTAAGCCGTCCTCATAGATGCTAGCACCTAATCGGTTGGTCCTAAGGTACTCCAGCTGCGTTTTGTAAGGGCCTTCCACCCTGTACAAGTAAGGCACTCCTGAACTTCCCGTAGGTCTGTCCATGCCTTGAGACATCTCTGACTCACTGGTCTCCGAGCTAGGGTAGTACGAGTGGTGGCTCAACTGCTGGGCCCAGGACCTAGTAGTGTGGTTGACACTAGCCTCTGAAGATCTAAGGCTTTGTCTTTCCCTTGCTAAATGTCGTCCTGATCTAAGGTTCATATGCCTATCTAAGTAGCCCAATTCTTTGCCCAGAGTACAACCTCGTTGCCGCTCAATTGGTATCAGTCACTTGATTCTTTTTAGTTATTTTATCGCGTTTGAGTTCTTGTCTGATATCACGTCGTCAAGAATGTTTGAATGTTGTTTCGCACTTGCAATTGATCGTTCCACGTTAGGTTCTTTTCCTTTATGTTATCGACAGTACAGAGATTAAATTTTTAGCTTGAACTTGAGTTTTTAGGTAGTCTTCAACTTGATAAGTGCCTATCGTCGCTCTGACTTACTCCTACCTCTCGTCGTTCTTAGCCTAAGCTATGAATTGACAGAGGGGGTTAAAAGTGTCCAACCTTTTGTTTCCTGCTCGGTTGCCCTTGAGTGCCCAGGAAATGTGTTCCCAAGCTCACACTTACACTTGCTTAGAACGCCTCTCGATGCTCTGTAAGAGTTTCAAAGTTAGCTTTGAAATTTACATTCCAAAGACAGAACCAATTATTTTCATTCATGTAGCACAAACACAAACTTGCATAGTGATTTTCAAGAAAACAATCCTAAGGACCCCTGACTTTGATCCCCCTGGGTATGGTCAACTTCAAAATACCCTATCTAAAAATCAATGCATTATCTTTATAAAAAACAGTTGAGGGCGTGTAGTATATGCTACGAGCTTTCCAACAAGCCCTAGAGCTCAAAAAATGGATCTCGTATGAAAAAGTTGTGACCGTTCAGGGTTCTAGGGTTACGACAGGGTTCAAACAGGATCACTGTGCAACAGGTTTTCCCCAAGTTGTTTTCCTAAGGCTTCCCCATGTGCTCAAGAGCATAATATTTGTGCCCAAAATTAGCCCAACTTTTCAATTAACAAACCCTAAAAAATTTGGCTAAAATTGGCTGTCAATCACGATGGATAGGGCTGTCAATCGCGATGGACACTCAGTCAATCGCGATGGACAGAGAGTTCAGTCAATCGCGATGGACACCCAATTCAATCAATCGCGATGGACACCCAGTCAATCGCGATGGACAGAGAGTTCAGCCAATCGCGATGGACACCCAATTCAATCAATCGCGATGGACACCCAGTCAATCGCGATGGACAAAGAGTTCAGTCAATCGCGATGGACATCCAATTCAATCAATCGCGATGGACACTCAGTCAATCGCGATGGACAGAGGGTTCAGTCGGTCGCGATGGACAGGGGTTCAGTCAATCGCGATGGACAGGCAGTCGGTCGCGATGGACTGGCAGTCAATCGCGATGGACAGAGCTGTCAATCGCGATGGACAGGGCTGTCAATCGCGATGGACTGAAATTTTGCAAGATTTTCAAAAATTTTGGTGGAAAGGTGGTGTGCAGGGTCTCTAGTCCACTGTGGTGCACTCAGATTTACCAACAAGTGAAAATTTCTGTCAATCGCGATGGACAGAAGGCGGCGACTGCGAGACAGTTTCGTCGAGTTCCGTACCTGCGCAGGAAGCTGAGGATGGTGATGTGACCTGTACCTGCAAGATAGCACAAGAAACATGCAAAAACAGCACATGCAATTTTGCTCTCTCGCTCTCTCTCACAAGTGAAATGAGGGAAATGAGGTGGAGATGGGGATATAGTCAAAAAACTGAAATTTTCGCGATGATGAAAATGGAGGTGGAAGATGGTGAAGATGATGATGGTGATGATGGTGGTGAAGTAAGAAAGAGGGAAAATAGGAAAAGTAGAAAATTTACTTACAACTCCAACGCGTCAACTCTACGTCTTACCATCACACGCTCGTCCTCAAAGCTCGATCCCCGGCAACGGCGCCAAAATTTGGTGTAGCTCAGTGATGAGTAGCACCTCCTTTAATGTCAATCCGGGAAGACGTGAGGATGGTATGAAGACCTCGAGCAAGTGGCGGCACAAGTGCGTGAGTGAGAAGCACACAAGCATGCACACACATACACACACACGCGCACACACGGCCAGACAAAGAGAGAGAATCAATGGAGCTTTTAGATTACTTTCAAAATGCTCTTACAAGTCCGTTTCAATTACAATCTAACCCCAAAAATGAGCTCTCTAGCTCTTTTTATAGTTTTTGACTAGGTTTTGGCCCTCTCCAGACCTAGTGTCCGGCCTAGTTAAAAGTTAGGTTCCAGGGCCAATTTGAGGGCTTAAACGGAGTCTAAAAAATACGAAAATTGATATGTAGGTACTTCTAAGGCTCCTCAAGCTCAAGGACTCCTTGGCTTGCACAAAATGGAGCTACAAAAATATGAAATGGTATTTACAATGATTGTTAGTGATAAGAATCACTATTAAAAGATGTAGATTTGGAAAAATTGAAGGGCCTATCTGCCAGATTTGCGTCGACTGCTTTGTCTACTTACTCCTTCACCTTGTTCTGACTCTCTCCGTTGGCTTCCTTGTCTAGTCAATCCTTGGGTGCCCTGGCTTCCTTGTCTAGTCAGTCCTTGGGTGCCCATACTGCTCTCAACAATGAGGTTCCAACTCCTGGGTGACCACAGGACACGTTCGATCTTGGTTGGGGGAAAACGAATTCACCCTTCCAAGTGTAAGCATGCCTATCATTTTCTGTAACCACAAAGATCCTCTCTGAAGTGTGATCTAAGTAGGTCGCTCTGCCTGGGCTATCAGGATCCTTAAACTCATAGATCATGATTGTTCCTATATCAATTGGCCGATCGGATTTATACCTCCAAAAGGCTTCGTCAGTTTCTCGGTTCAGAAGCAGATCTATGCTCTTATTGTCCTGGGAAATCCACTCTGGTGTGATAATCCTAGTGAGAACAGATTTGCCTCGGGGGGTTCTAGGTTCTACACCCATGTTTCCTTCCTCCAAGTCACCTAAATCCGCTTTTGAGATCACATTTCCGAATTCATCTGTCCTATCTGGGTGACTGGTGACTACGTATATAGTTCCTTCTTTGTCGAGGTATGCTCCGTTTCAAACTTGATAGCGGGGTGCTCTAGTCCAATGGATTGGTCAGGGTTTTTTATCTGGATCACGGACCTTCCTAGGCCGTCCTCATAGATGCTAGCACCTAATCAGTTGGTCCTAAGGTATTCCAACTGCGTTTTGTAAGGGTCTTCTACCCTTTGTAAGTATGGCACTCCTGAACTTCCCGTAGGTCGGTCCATGCCTTGAGACATCTCTGATTCACTAGTCTCGGAGCTAGGGTAGTATAAGTGGTGGCTCAACTACTGGGCCCAAGACCTAGCGGTGTGGTTGACACTAGCCTCTGAAGACCTAAGGCTTTGTCTATCTCTCCCTAGATGTCGCCCTGATCTAAGGTTCATAAGCTTGATTGAATAACCCAAATTTGCCCAAGTACAACCTCGTTGTAGAGTCCTTTTGTATCAGTTACTTGATTCTTTTTAGTTGATTACCATGTTAAAATTCTTGTCTGATATCACGTCGTAAGGTATATTTGAGTGTAGTTCCGCGCTTAAAGTTGTTCATTCCTCGTTAAGTTCTTTTCCTTTAAAGTTTTCGATAGTACAAAGATTATGTCCTTAGCTTGAACTTGAAAGTTTTAGGTATTCTTCAACTTGATAATTGCCTATCGTCGCCCTGACTTACTCCTACCTCTAGTCGTTCTTAGCCTACGCTAGGAATTGACGAAGGGGAGTTGAGAATATGCCGACCTTTCGTGCTAATCCTTGTTCTTTAATGCTCGAGAAGTTGATTCTCAAGCTTGCACAAAGCCCTTGCTTGGATGCTCTCAATTGCTTCTCAATAGACCTGCATCAGTTCCAAGATTAGCTCCAGACTTAAATTCAAATGACAGACTAGACCACTTTCATGCATGTAGCTCATAAATCAAATTATCCCTTTCCTTTATGAAAAACAATCCCAAGGGTCCCTCAGGTTCCTACTTCGGGGTATGGTTAACTTCAAAAAACCCTATCTAATAATCCTGATCTTACTTTTCACATAACCAGTGGAGGTTTTGGTTGTACTCCGCACGAGCTTTCCAACAAAACAGGAATCACGGCAAACGGATTTCGTATGAGAAAGTTATGTCAGTTCAGGCTTTAGGGTTTAAAACAGGGTTCAAGACAGCTTAATCGGCAGGTAGAAATTCTTGAATTGCTTGGGTTGCGGCCTCAACATGCAATGCTAACCCCTAATGGTTGTCCCACAAATTGACCAAATTAGCCCCCTATTCTTTGC
This sequence comes from Ceratopteris richardii, assembly GCA_020310875.1. NCBI lineage: Eukaryota > Viridiplantae > Streptophyta > Polypodiopsida > Polypodiales > Pteridaceae > Ceratopteris > Ceratopteris richardii. The sequence continues at coordinate 69,297,536 of CM035434.1, forward strand.
CCTAAAATCTTGACCCAATTTGCCCTTCTATCGCGTTCGCAAGTTCTGTCAGTCGCGATTGACATGTCAATCACGATTGATGTGTCGATCGCGATTGACAGGTCCGTCGTGGCTGTCAGTCGCGATTGATGTGTCGATCGCGATTGACACGTGGCTCGAAAAGTCAATCAATCGTGGTCAAAGGGTCGTTGACTCTGTCAGTCGCGATTGATGGGTCGATCGCGATTGACAGGTCGGTCGCGAGGGTCTGTCCGTCGTGGTCAAACAATCGTTGACTATGTCGGTCGCGATTGACAGAGCCGTCGTGGGCTGTCAGTCGCGATTGATGAGTCAATCGCGATTGATGGCTCGATCGCGATCGACACGTGTCACGCGTATAATCCGTCAGTCGTGGTCAATCGGTCGTTGACTCTGTCGGTCGCGATTGACAGAGCCGTCGTGGGCTGTCAGTCGTGATTGATGGGTCGACCGCGATTGATAGGTCTGTCCGTCATGGTTTGTCGATCGCGATTGACAGAGCGATCGCAATTGACAGAAATCTGAGGAGTTTCAAAAATCTAAGCACATTTTTGGGAAGCTCTAGGCCTGTAGATCATGGTTTTGCACTTTGTTTGGCAATTTGAGCATTTTTTTTATCGGTCGCGATTGATAGAGGTCGGCGACACACAGACAGTTACTGCGAATTCCGTACTTGCGCAGAGTGCTGGGGACGATGATGCGGCCTGTACCTGCAAGACAGCTCAAGAAACATGCAAAAACAGCACACACACTTTCGCTCTCTCGCTCTCTCTCACAAGTGAAATGAGGGAAATGAGGTGGAGCTAGAAGGTGATATGATAAAAAAAACTGAATTTTTCGCGATGATGGAAATGGAGGTGGAAGATGGTGATGATGATGATGGTGATGATGGTAGTAAGGTGAGAAAGAGAAAAATAGGAAAAGTAAAGAAATTACCTACAACGCCAACGTCTCCAATCTACGTCTTACCATCACACGCTCGTCCTCAAAGCTCGGTCCCTGGCAACGGTGCCAAAATTTGGTGTAGCTCAGTGATGAGTAGCACCTCCTTTAATGTCAATCCGGGAAGACGTGAGGATGGTATGAAGACCTCGAGCAAGTGGAGGCACAAGTGCGTGGGTGAGAAGCACACAAACATGCACACACATACACACACACGCGCACACACGGCGAGACAAAGAGTGAGAAGCAATGAAGTTCTTAGATTACTTTCAAAAACCTCTTACAAGTTCACTTCAATTACAATCTAACCCCAAAAATGAGCTCTCTAGCTCCTTTTATAGTTTTTGACTAGCTTTGGCCCTGTCGAGACCTAGTGTCTGGCCTAGTCAAAATTTAGGTTCCAGGGCTTATTTGAGGGCTCAAACGAGATCTAAAAATTACAAAAATTGGCAGGTAGATACTTCTAAAGCTCCTCAAGCGCAAGGACTCCTTGGCTTGCACAAAATGGAGCTACAAAAATACGAAATGGTATTTACAATGGTGTTTGGTGATTAAAATCACTATTTGTGTAGGGATTTTCTCTGCTGATTTGTCATACACCTCTTTGAGCTCCCTACTTGCTCTTTCTTCTTGTGTGCTCAACTCCTTGATGTCTGAAAAATTTAGATGGCCTACTTGCCAGATCTTCTTTGGCTACCGTGTCTGCTTGTGCTATCTCTTCGTTCCGACCCTCTTTGTCTAGTGGCTCCTTCGGTTCTCTGACTGCTGCCAATAGACCCTAAAAAGAGGGATGTCCCCAATATAAAATGGGCTACTTCCATAAGTCAAAAAGATCAAGGTGTTTTGCAGATTCTAGACATCTAAGGAATGGCTAATAAATAGGTGGCCAAATGGCTAATTGAAGATTGGAGCAATAGGGATGCCTCTTTGTCCAAACCAAATTTTAGAAACAAGATCACTCTTAGGTTTATGGGCCTTCTAGGGCATAAGGGTCTAGATTTTCTCACCCTTCTCTTTTTTCCCTATCAAGTGACCGGAAATGGGTAGCCTATATTTAAAAAATGATTTGATCTGGTTCTCTATCAAGGGAATCCAAGGTGTTGAGCCTTGGAACCTCCAAAAAGGAGGCTTCCATTTGTGGAAATAGCTTTGGAATAAAGAATCGTGCTATTGGATTAGGTTTAAGGACATTGATGTAGCTAGGAGAGTTGATTATGAGGAGTGATGCCTATTATGAAGCAGATTCATGTGAGGGCTGGAGGATTTGCTCCTTATTGGCCATGACTCCCCTCATCCTAAGGGTCTTAGATGGCTTAATAGAAATGTTCTTGATAAAATTTTGAGATTCAAGAAGAATGTGGATTTTCAAATCACGGTTAATAGGAGATGGTGCCTAGATTGTTTGAGTTTAGGTGGGATCTCAAGTTCCAATTTCTTTGCCATCCCCTCGTGGAGGTAAAAAAATATTTTCTTATGCTCCAACTCCTCCACCAGGGAATTTGTACCAATGTAAAAGCAAACAAAATTTGTGGAGCCCCTCTAAATATGCCTTCATGGCAAGGAGAATTTGAGAAACCTTTCTTTTTATGCCCCAAGTCCATGTTGGTCTCACAGGCCCTTGGCAGAATCATGTTGCTACAAGGACAAATCAATAGGAAACAAGCACTATTAGGTGAAAGCCATTGATTTCTCCTCATCATTGTGGAATGTTATAAGAGGTGAGACCTTCTAAAATATCTAAAAAGAGAGATGTGCTACCAACTTTGGTAGCCCTCCTAAAGAATGGTCAATCAGAAAAATCATGTTTCTTTTTAGGCAAAAGAATTTCCAATTGTAAGAAGCAAATAGGATGGCCTCACCACCAACTATGAAGATGATTAAGATAGGAACAGCTCAACCATTTGAACCACAATTTCTGAAAGGACATCGAACTTGTTTTGGAAGAGGTATTCTCACAAAGGAGAAAAAGTGACCGAGATACCACGGAAAGGCCCCCTTAAGGGTAAAATTCTATGTCATGACCCACCCACCTCAAATAAAAATGATGATAACAAAAAAAAAAGAAAAAGAGTGCAAGGTCCCTCCCCTTAGAGAATTAAACCTTCGATAATAATAATCATTTCTTTCAACCTTAGAGAGTTGTCTCATTCCTCAAACATGGCCATTATTAAATAGTGGATTCATGATAAAAGCCTAAGCCTACATTTCATCTATCTTCAAGAGATCAAAGCTCATGGGGAGGACCATCAAAAGATATTGAAATTTATTTTGTCATCCCATGTGTAGATCTCCACTAAGTACCCCAAGGGGAATGGTGGCATGACTATCGACATTAATAGTATCGCGTTCACTAGAATTGAGGATACCCAAATAGATGAGAACGATTGGTGGATTGGTTCTTTGATTGGGGTTCATCTGCAGTTCACCATAGTCTCCATGTATGCTCCATATGTGGAAATAATTTCCACTTGGAAATCTTTGGACTCTCTACCTCTCGAGATAGTTCTCTATGGGGACCTTAATATAGTTGAGGTTATTTGTAAGAGTTGGGGGAATAGAGGGTGGGCAACTCATGGTTATGAGAATGAGGTCTCGAGCCATGTCAAGCTACACCAAGATCTGGTGGAGATTGAAGACGAGATAGGTGCCTCTTGGTCAAACCTATAGTCTAGAGTCAAATTGAGGGAACCAAGCCCTCATAGGATCTACATTACACATAATATCCTCAATAAGTGGGCCCTCTTCCCTCTCCCAATTTGTGGACCTTGTTTGATTTTATCACTACCCAATGGTGCTTACCTTCAAGACGGCCATCAATCTCATGCAAGCTACTTGGTCTCATGTGAATAGGATAACCTTCTCTTTTTCCCTAGTCTAGGAGGAGATTACTACTACCTAGAACTGGACCTTTGCCACCAGCTTCTTGCTAGCCAAGTGTGAGAGGATGGGAGTCCTGAAGACATGGCACATCTCAATGAAGACTCAAAAGAATCTCAAGAAAATGTGTCGAGCTAGAATGGAAAATCTTTCTCAAACACTAAGGTTTCTAGAGGAAAAGTGAACATAGGCCACTCTCAATACGAGAAAGTTCTCCAAAAGATCACATACATCTTGAGATTAGAAGCAAGAATTCAAAGAAAGAATTTGCAAATATGTTTTAAACATTGATGGGTACGAAGGCTAGACAAACCTACTAAAGCGATGTGTGACCTCCTCAAGAAAAAAACAATCCAAATTAATGATTTTTCATGTTACACATCAATGGAGTTGAGTGCAAGATGGTTGTAGAAAATATTTTGATGATTTTCAATCACTTAAACTAGGTTTTGGGGTTTTCCATGCCTCTTTCTCCTCATAGGAATGATTGCATGGTGGCCATCTCTAGAGCTAGAACCAAGAGATTTCCGCAAAATATGATGCCTATTCATGAATCTCCCATTTTTTGAAGTTATTGATTCCCTTGCTAATGGGAAATTCTCAAGACTAGATGGCCCACCAATGCATTTTTTCAAGACCTTCAAGCATGTGGTAGCAACCTTATTACGTTTGATGTGCCAAGAGGTCATCTCTCTCTTTGCATTTCCCTAATGTATCAATGAAGGCATTATCAATCTTATTCACAAAAAAGGTAGCAAAACCAAGATTGAGAATTGACATCCAGTTATGATGTTATAAATATGTTAGAAGATTCTTGCTAAGACTTGGGCTGCGGTCACAAACTCATTAAGATGATCTTATCATTGTTGGGAAATGCATCAGCACATATAAGCATCAATGGCTAGCTTTCTCAAGCTAGTCAAAACATTCTATCAGGGAAGGATGCCCTTTGACCCCTCTTCTCTTTTGGGTAGCTGTTGATGATCTCATCTTTCTTGTTCAACATCAGGAGTTTGTAGGTCTTATTCACGGCCTCTTTCTTCCCATGAATGAAGACCAAATGATTATGAAAGTCTTTGTCAATGACATGAATTCTTTTGTGCATAATGTTCAAACTAGCATTGATACCTTTTGGTGTTTCTTAAATACATTTTTTGAGGAATCAGGCTCCAAAAAAAACCACACTAAAATCACTTTCAAAGGCATTATTGGACATTCAACTCAAATTCTATTTGACCATGGCAGTATGCTGATCTCTAGCAGACGAATCTTTTGCGTGTTAGATATTCCAATGGGATTCAAGGTTTCGATGGGTTAGTGATGGAATTGGTCTCTTTCTAAACTCGATAACAAGTTGGCATAATGGAAGGTATGTAGATTAACCTATCACGATGAGCTATGGTGGTTAACATGTTCCTTCTTTCTTGGATTATTTACTTTCTCTCTTGTTGGAGACCGAAGGACCAAGAGATTGTCAACTTGGAAAGAATTTGTAGAAACCTTCTCTTAACTTGAGATCCTAACAAGAGGGGTGTCCCCAATATTAAATGGGCTACTTGCATGGGCCAAAAACATCAAGGTGTTTTTCGGATTCTAGACATTGAAGGAATGGCTAATAAATAGGTGGTCAAATGGCTAACTAAAGCTTGGAGCAATAGGAATGCCTCTTTGTCCAAACTAATTTTTAGAAAAAATATCACTCTTAGGTTTATGGGCCTTCTAGGATGGAAGGGTCTAGATCTTCTCACCTTCTCTTCTGCCTCTATAAAGTGACCCCGAGAGGCTTGATCTTAGTTTTTTTGCTATGGAAGACTTCAAATATGGTGAAACAGTTTGTCAAGATTAATGAAGATTGGAAATGGGCAGCCTATATTTAAAAAAATGATTCAATGTGGTTCCCTATCAAGGGCATCAGAGGCATTGAGCCTTGGAACCTCCAAAAATCTAGGAGGCTTCCATTTGCTTTGGAATAAAGAAACATGCTAATGGATTAGATTTGAGGACAATGATATAGCTAGGAGAGTTGACTATGAAGAATGATCCTTCTTATGAAGCAGATTCACTGCTTCGGAGGGCTCGAGGATTTGATCATTATTGGGCATGAATCCCCTCACCTTGAGGGTCTTAGATCACTTAATGGCAATGGTCTTGATAAAATTCTAAGTTTCAAGAAGAATGTGGATTTTCGAATCATGCTTAATAGGAGATGGTGTCTTGATTGGTTGAGTTTTACGTGGGAACTTAAGTTCCAATTTCTTTGGCATCCCCACATGGAGATAAATAAATATGTTCTTATGTGCCAAATCCTCCACCAGGGAATTTGAACCAATGCAAAAGCAAACACAATTTGCGGAGCCCCTTCATGGTGTAATATGCCTTTAGGGCAAGGAGTACTCGGGTCACCTTTTCTTTTCATGCCCCAAGTTAATGTTGGTCTTGCATTCCCTTGGCAGAATCATGTTGCTACATGGACAAATCAATAGGAAATAAGTAGTATTGGGTGAAAGCCATCGATTTTTCCTCATCATTGTGGAATGTTATAAGAGGTGAGACCTTATAGAATATCTAGAAGAGAGATGTGCTGCCAACTTTGGTAGCCCTCCTAGAATATGGACAATCAAAAAATCATTTTTCATTTTAGGCTAAAGAAATTCCAATTGTAAGACCCCCCTTCTTTTTTCTTTTACACATAGTAAAGTGTTTTTCCTTGAGAACAACAAGATTAAAATCATGTGGACCCCGCTTAATGGGGAGGAAAGGGTTATCAAACTTCTTTGTAATGTTTTCTAGAAAGTTTTACGGGACCCCTACTTTGTGGGGTTCGGAAGGTCTCATGAGTGCTATGTTTGTTTACTTGTAGAGTTGTTCTTTCTATTAATTAATGTTTGGGAAAGTAGGCTATTGCCGAATTTTGTTTTGTTAAAAAAATGATTTCATGTGACAACTTATGACAGTGCATTCAAAATTAAAGATGCATACTTGAACGTGATTTCAAAAAAAAAAAAGATGCATGTGTGACCGTTATTATGTATGGAATAATGGGACGTATTAAATAAACCTCAGATGATATTCATCCATTCTAGTGTCGCTGACAAGATATCATATCTCTCATATCTTTTACATCTATATCTAAGCCAAGAATAAGGAATCTCAAGGTATCATATCTCTCATATCTTTTACATCTATATCTAAGCCAAGAATAAGGAATGTCTATACTCATAGTTTTTAAAAAGTATGCATGGAAATAATGTTTCATAAATTTATACTTATTTATAATTGTGCATAGGAGCATGGGAAAATTTAATTATGTGGTTGATGTGCATATAATAATTAACATCATTTTCTTTTGTGAGCATTTGTCTTATACTTCAAGGAAAAAAATGGGATTCTCGATGTATCTTAACTATGGTATTCTTTTGGAAAGGAAACCAACACACAAGATGACCATGATGTGCATCAAATAATGCTTTTTAATTAATTCTTTCTCAACAGATTACTAAATGCAGTTGTTCTCCTTTTTCCTTTATGGATTTATAAGGGATCTTGTCTTGCCCATTGATTGGCTCTAAGCTCAAGAGAATGCTTCCGGGGTTTCATCGGAACCCATAAATTTTTGTCCAAGCAAACCAAGACAATGATCACCCCTTCCGTTACAAGCATTATTGGACATTCACCTCAATGTTTGATTGACCATGTTTGTCTATTCATACCTAGGAGATGAATGTTTTGTTTGTTAGGTATTCCGATGGGATGCAACGTTTGAATGAGTCAGCAATGGAACTAGGCTCTTTCTGAGTTAAATAATAAGTTGACATACTAGAAAGGTATGTAGACCCACATGGTCAGGTGAGATACGTTGGTTAGCACATGCCTTCTTCCTTCGATTATTTACTTTCTCTTTTGTTAAGGACCAAGAGATTGTTAAATTGTAAGGAATTTGCCAAAAATTTCTCTCAATTTGAAACACTAAAAGGAGGGTGTCCCCAAATATAAATGGGCTCTTTGTATAAGCCAAAAAGAACAAGGTGATTTGGGGATTCTACACATTGATGGGATCACCAATAAATTGGTGGACAAATGGCTTATTTAAAACTTGGAACAATAGAGATGCCTCTCTGACCAAACTAATTTTTAGAAACAAAAGCACTCTTAAGCTAACATGCCTTTTAGGGTGGAAGGGTCTAGATCTTCTGATCCTTATGTTCTCCCCCTATGAGGTCACTCCCAATGGCTTGAGCTTAGTTTGTTCACTATGGAAGAGTTAGAAAAATGTGGAACAACTTGTCAAGATCAATGAATATTGGAAAGAGGCAACCCGTATTTGACAAAATTATTCGATTTGGTTCCTTGTCAGGGGCATTAGAGATGTTGAGACTTGGAACCTCCAAAACTCTAGGAATCTTTGGAACAAGGATTTTGGTTTGTGGAAACATCATTGGAAACATGTCAATGGATTAGATTTGAGGACATTAACGCAGCTAGGAGAGTGGACTACGAAGAATTGTGCCTATTATCAAGGAGATTCATTTCTTAGGATGGCTTGAGGATTCATTGCTTATTGGGCATGACTCCACTCACTTTGAGGGTCTTAAATGGGACAACAACAATGGTCTTGATAAAATTTCGATACTCATGAAGAATGTGGCTTTTCATGTCATGGTTAATAGATGATGGTGCCTCCATAGGTCGATCTCTAGGTGGGATCTCAAGTTCCAATCCCTTTGGCATCATAGAGTGTTTTTTTGTGAGACCAAAAAGATTAGAATAAAGTGAACCTACGAAGAGGAAGCACTTTTCCTCGGAGAATTAGATGGTGCCTCCATCGGTCCAACTCTAGGTGGGATCTCAAGTTCCAATCCCTTTGGCATCAAAGAGTTTTTTTTTTTTTTTTTTTTTTTTTTTTTTTGAGACCAAAAAGATAAAAGTAAGTGAACCTACGAAGAGGAAGCACTTTTCCTCGGAGAATTAAAAAGACTACTGAAAGAGGATGTCTTTGTCTTACGAAGCGGCACTTGCCACACATTAAGGCCCATATATCCTATCGAAGGGGTAAAGGAATAGGTAACTTCTAGTTCTATGTGAGTGCCTTGGGCGAAAAATAACCTAATTTTAGAGTTGAAATTCATGTAATTGTGGGTATATAATCACTTGAAAGATATTAAATGGCTCAATCCTTCTGTCATTTTTTTATTGCATTCATTTGGCATTTCGTCTTTATATGACCCAAAATAATTGCGTGTAATGAAAATAAAATGAAACACACTTATGTCAACTTGATGGGTCTTTTGTGAAATGAAGGTGGAAAACATAATTGGGCGATCATATCCAATTGACTTTGTATAACTTCAAACTCGACGTACGTTTGGAACAAACTATGACACCCCATAAGTAGTTCAAATCATTTTTGTTTGCTTCAAAAATAGCTAGAAGGTTCAATTCTCCAAGGTATGTGTGGAACAAGGACTAGATTAGCCTAATGTGTGAATGATGGCGTAATCGCTACATTTGAAGAGTATAGAGACTATGTATTTTGGGACAAAGGTATAAATAGGAAGATGAGAGACACATCCACACACACCGGGTCAATAATCTATATGACTATGGGACCTTGGAAGAAGGCTAAGAAGCTTAGTGATGTTTCATTCTTAGAAGAGCCTCCTCTTGATTGCAAAGTCCATCCAGTGCTTCATTTCAATAATCATGGAAAATATATTTCTAGCAAAGATAATCCAATAGAGGGTATTGTTTCTTTGCAAGAAAGGTAGAACTCATATCACTCTTCAAACATGATACTATATGGGGCACAAAAGTTGGTTGGGCACTCTTCAAACATGATACTATATGGGGCACAAAAGTTGGTTGGGAAACCCTGTCATCGAGGAGTATCTAGAGGATTACCGCTTACACATTCTACTTGTGAATTAGAAGCTCTGGCTTCCAAGTACTTTCCCTCTTTGATCATTGAGGACAATGATCTTCAAATGGGAGAGAAAGTGTAAGACATTGGTCTATAGAGACTTTTATATGTGTATGGGACAAGGGATATCTTGAGGTACCGAAGGAGTAATGGGGATGAGTGTGCATGATAGCCACATGTGCACACTAGAGCATTCCTGAGTTTTTAGGAATAAGTCACTACACTTTACGTTGGAGTTTTATGAGCCGAGTTTTATGTACGGAGGTTCAGTTTCTTAGTGCATTTCAAGTTCTACAATCACATATAACAACACTAAGAACATGGAATGAAGAAGTAGTAGGTATCAATGCACATTAAGAGAAAAACTCGTAAGAAATACATATTCTTGTGTATATACATCATGCCTCCATCTCCAAAGAGAGTCCAGGAATACCGTCATAATTGTGTGATCCGTATTGAAACATCCTTAGCTTTCAGAAGTAAGGAGTTTTCATGGGTTCTATGAGGAAGGCTGTGGCCTCTATATGCGTGACTACATCTACATCCATCTTTCTTGATTACGCACAGTGTAAAGAAATCATGCGCAACGCGCACATCGTGATCGAACTTCAGAAAGTGCAGTCCTTCTGAATAAAAATGCTATGACCATTCTTAATAAAAATGCTATGACCTCCTCACACTCCGTTCAAATCCTTCCCACAAAAGCTATCATTCAAGTTTGCCCACAAGAGCTGTTCTAGAGGAAGGCTTCTGGATTACAAAAGGAAATGGTTGAACTTTCGCTAAGAAGCTTGACCATCAATCAACTTCAAAGAAAGTTCTGGGAAGGAGAGGTATTAGAAGCTCACATCAGAAACATCTTTTGCATTTGTCCTATCTTCTATCACAGTATTCACACAATCGTCTGCCTTACACTTCCCATTATAACACAACCATCTGCCTTACACTTCGACTGACAATTTCACTGGCAGGTGACAGCTTTTCCGTTTTGTTTCACTCTTCATCAAATCTGCCTCAAGCTTAGCCCCGAATGACTTACTCTAGAAGCATCTTCAATGATCGCATGATTCATACTTGCTTATCGCCAACGCCATTGCTGCTTGGGAAGGGGAGAGCCGATGAAGCAGACTTCAGTTTCTTGACCGGCATAGGCAAAGATACAGGAGAAAGCCCTCCTATTTCCCCCAAGCTCGGTTGGGGAGCCAAGCAATCTTCTACACGCTCTGGAGTTGAAATGCGAAACAATAAAGATGCTAATCTGTGCAGCGATTGTAGAATTTCTTGTGAACGCACTGACGATCCTTATACGGCTGATTGCCTCAATCGCTATGATGAACCACAGTTACCATCGGCAGAAAGATTCTTCAGCGCCAGCGGACGACGTGTGCAAAAGTATAGGATTTTCTCCAGATGCTTTTCTGTAGATACTGTGCATGAGGAAGCTCATCGTCTTGTATCGCCATCGGCAACAATGGAAACCAATATCCATAAATCAAACAGGATCGTCAGTGACACAGAACACAGGCACGAATATAGTGTATCCAGATCTACTCCATACTATACAGTCTCAAATCAAAATAGCCATTCCGCCATAGCCGATCACTGCAGTAGGCGCCGGAATCCAGGTATCTCTAATTTCTCGGACGTTCTGAACATGACATCTTATGATCATGATAAGAAATCAGAGAACCAAAATATCGCAACAATATCTGCTTCCCGTTTCCATAGCAGCTCCAACAAGTCAAAGAATTCATTGGCAGGATATTATACTCAAAGAAGAAAAGATTTCGATTACTCTGCAAGAAGGACCTTTCTTCCTTATCGCACAAGCATTGTTGCTGTTTCATAGCCCTGTGATTCCGTGGTAGTTTCTCTTTAGTTTGAATTTTTCCTCTAAAATAAAGCCATTTAGGGGTCGGGCCTATTCCTTGTTTATTTTTTTAGAGGGTACAAGGAATTGGAAATACACACTCACACACCCAACCTCATAAGGTGGAGGCACCCATCATGAGAGACTCATGGGCAAGTCTAGCCAAGACTTGAACTCAGGACATCTTCCTCAAGCTTCAAGGAGTCAGCCACTAGGCTATGCGGCTACGGACTGGGCCTATTCCTTGTTGCTTTTGAAGGAAAGTATATTCCAATCCTCTTGCCGGATGCATGCATTGAATGCAGAAATTAATGGAAATCAGAGTTTGTCTGATACCAAAGATTATGCGACTGATTTATTATACTGTGACATTCATTTCACCACCAATAATACTCACTTTATCATCTTCTTAGCAAATTCAATCTGTCTTAACTGTAAACTAATCTTAATAATATTCACTTTATCATCTTTTTTTCCATTGAACGCAGAAATTAATGGAAAAGATTATGCGACTGATTCATAAATCATAATCATTTATCATACTTTGACATTTCACCACCAATAATACTCACTTCATAATTTTTTAAGCATATTCAATCGGCCTAACGGTAAACTAATCTTAATCATATCCATTTATTGATGACAGAGAGTTCATCGAGACCTTCACCTAATTTTTGCCGTGAATTATGCCCACTCTCTGATCCCATTATAACACAATCATCTGCCCGACTTCCCATTATAACACAATCATCTGCCTTGCACTTCCCAGAAGACAGCTGTTCTGTTTTGTTTCACTCTTCATCAAATTTTGCCTCAAGCTTAGCCCCGAATGTCTTACTCTAGAAGCATCTTTACTGATCGCATGCATCATACTTGCTTATCGCCAACGCCATTGCTGCTTGAGAGTGAGAGAGCAGATGAAGCAGACTTCAGTTTCTTGACCGGCATAGGACAAGATACAGAAGCAAGCCCTCCCATTTGCCCCAAGCTCTGTTGGGGCGCCAACCAATCTCCTACACGCTCTAGAGTTGAAATGCGAAACAATAAAGATGTTAATTTGTGCAGCGATTGTACGTCCCCTTGTGAACGCACTGATAATCGTTTTACGGCTGGTCGCCTTAATCGCTATGATGAACCACAGTTACCATCGGCAGAAAGATTCTTCAGCGCCAGCGGACGACGTGTGCAAAAGTATAGGATTTTCTCCAGATGTTTCTCTGCAGATACCGTGCATGAGGAAGCTCATCGTCTTATATCGCCATCGGCAACAATGGAAACCAATATCCATAAATCAAACAGTATCGCCAGAGACACAGAACACAGGATTAGCAATGGCGCGGAATCACACGAATATAGTGTATCTAAATACGGCCCCAGGAAACTTAGATCAATATCTGCTTCCCGTTTCCATAGCAGCTCCAACAAGTCAAAGAATTCATTGGCAGGATATTATACTCAAAGAAGAAAAGATTTCGATTACTCTGCAAGAAGGACCTTTCTCCCTTATCGCACAAGCATTGTTGCTGTTTCATAGTTCTGTGATTCCGTGGCAGTTTCCCTATAGTTTGAATTTCTCCTCTAAAGTAAAGCCATTTAAGGGTCGGACCTTTTCCTTGTTGATTCTGAAGGAAAGTATATTCCAATCCTCTTGCCGGATGAATCCATTGAAAGCAGAAATGAATGGAAATCAAACTGTCATGAATCATAACCGTTTATTATACTCTGACACTTCACCATTTTTTTAGCAAATTCAATCTGTCTAACTGTAAACTAATCTTAATCATATCTATTTATTGATGACAGAGAGCTAATCGAAGTCTTTACCTAATTTTTGCTTTGAATTATGCCAACTTCGTGATTCCTGATTTCGTCGTTTGTGACTAGATGCATATTCGTGTGTATGTACTAGATAATTATAAAAACTGAGCATCCGCACTGATACAGCCCAACAGTCTTGCACTAGCATTATGATGTTCGAATAATCCGTAAGTGATTTTCACACATAAGATAAGCTGTTCATTTATAATTAACATCATTTTCATCCATTTTACATGCTATGATGTACATGAAGGCACAACGGAGATGAGGTCTTGGCTCCTATATTGTGAATGAGATGACAAGCATTTCTGTCCGATTCAGAATTCTTATTTTCCAAACTGCTAATCTGCTCATAGACAAAACCTTGTTAGAGAATTCTCATCACACGAACATAAAAAAATTTAGATTTTGAGGTTTGTGCCTCGTATATATGACAAAAAAAGAAGCCAAAAGCAACACGAAACAATATGAAAAAGCAAACAGGTAAAGCGAAAAGGGATAGAAAGCAAAAGCACTTGAGGTTAGGACGACAAAGGAAGAGAATTAGGGAACAAGATCCTAGATCTTGTTCAACATTGCCATGATCTTCCAAGACTAGTATATGCAATGTTCATTTCATGCTAGGAAAGGCTCTCCCAAGATGAGATTTTATATCGTAGGCCATATCTCAAGAAAGATATTTTCAGTGAGCACTAACTTATGGAAATAGAAGAAGGTTTCTTGAGGTATGCCACATGCCATACAAAGAAGAATAGATGATCATTTACCTGAATACTTGACCCTATCAATGGAACGGAAAAAAAATGAGGCAAGAAAACAAAAGACCAATAGAACGGGAAGGGTCGACACGACCAACAGATATAACACATGTTTGTAGTTTCATTCAATAAGAGGGGAGTTGCTGATCCCTCTAGAGTAGCTATTATTGACCATTGCCTTCGGGATAATAATATCAACTTAGATGTTATATGTCTTCAAGAGGTCAAAATTAACAATGATGACCTATTGAAGAGGTTGAATTTTATTTAGAATCTCCATTCTTGGATTCCCAACGATCAACCTCATGGTAGTGGTGGCATCACCATCGGCTTCAAGTCTTTGTGGTCTTCACATTTGTTATATGGTCTCAAGATAAAAGACACATTAGAGTGGATATGAACCAAGCCTTATAAGGACTTAGCTAGGCTCTCACATGCATGCCATGTGGCACTCATGTGTGAGAGCATGTGGACATTATTCTTATATGAAGGAAAGGAGAGAGATATAGGGGATGACAATGCATGGTTGGAAGGATATTCTTATAATCGAATGTTCATGTGACTTCCATGGAAGTACTTGACAAACAAATGAAGTATTTCTTTGGCGATCCACGATGGTAGACGCTCCTTCTCGAGAGCTCTGCAATGATACCCTTGTCGTAGAAACCCAAGCTCCGATGCTCCACATAGTACTCCACATAGTTGGTGCAGAATACACAGAAAACACACAATATAGAGTGCACAAACACAGATTTCTTAGGTTGTACAAATACGATCAAAATTAGAGTATGTGGCTTAACATGCCACTATATGTTTCATTCAAGAACATATACAAAAGTGTCCAATGGTCATTTGGCCTTTCGCATGGACATTAATGGTAACAATCTCACAGTAAAGGCCATTATGGCCAAAGTGACTATGGGAAAAAACTAATGAATGATAAGAATACCTCAATGTAAGTATACCAACTATATCTCCCACTTGATGGGCATGTTGCACAATATACAAGTAACTATGTAAGATCATGAATCAAGTAACCCTCATCCACTGACAACATTGTCAAAAGCTACCCCGCAGTAGAGCTTTAGTCAATGCATCTGCAACAATATCTTGAACCTTCTCAAGAATAATGCACCCATTGGCTAAGAAATCTCTAATGAAGCGATACCACACTTCAATGTGCTTGGTCTTTGCATGATAGATGAGATTCTTAGCCAACGCAATGGCACTCTGACTAGCATTCAGAAAACAAGGTACAGGCTGATGTAAAACCATGTCACAAGGAAGACAAAAAAGCCACAATGCTTCCTCACATGCCTCACTTGCTGCACCACACTCTACTTCTATGGTGGAAAACATTATATATTCTTGCAGACGAGATCTCCAAGAAATAGCACCTCTAGCAAAATCACAAAAGTACCTTGATGTAGGCTTATGATTGTCTACAAAACTAGCATAGTTAGACTTTTGTAGCCAATAATGGATGCTTTCCATCTTCGTAAGCATACAGACTTGTCCTTAGTGCCACTTAGATGTCTCAAAATCATCTTGACTGCTTCCAAATGTTACTTGGAAAGATTAGACATATATCTACTCACAACTTTCACTACAAATGCAATGTCTGTTCTCATAGCTACCATAGCATACATGCGACTATGAACAAAAGAGTGAAAAGGAATTTTGGTCATGAATTCCTTTTCCTCACCTGATTTGGGGCAATCATCCTTGGTCAATTTCACATATTCGGGTAAAGGTGTACTGAATGCCTTTCCACCCATGATATTGAACCTATGAAGTACTTTGGATATTTAATCACTTTGAGTCATGTATACGCCTCTTTTACTCTTATCACGCGCATGCTAAGAATATGATTGGCATCCCCATAATACTTCATATCAATTGACTGACTCAAATTCTTTTTGAGAGTTGATAGGTCTTCCTAACAATCCAGATATCATCAGCATCAAGTATCAAGCATATCGGAATGCAATATGAGCATCTCTTTGTGTAGAGACAATGATCCTCCTTGCTTTGAGAATAGCCTTCAGACTTTATAAAAACATCAAACATTTGGTACATTTGTTTAAGGGACTGTTGAAGTTCATGTAAGCTCTTCTTCAGCTTATAAACTAGACTTTCTTTCCCACGAACTACATAACTTTGTAAGATCTCAATGCAACAAAGTAGTTTTCACATCCATTTGGACTAGCTCTTAGTCCTCCATTCGAGCGAATCCAAGCAACGTTCCAAGGGTAGTGATATTGATCAATAGAGAGAGGATTTCCTCGAAATCAACACCATGTTGTTGCTTAAAACCCTTTGCAACAAATCGTGCTTTATACTTTGGAGAAGAACTATCTAATATGAATTTTAGCTTATATACCCATTTACACAGTAAAGCTTTCCTTCCCTTTGGAAAAGGTACTAGATCCCAAGTACTATTCTAGTGAATAAAATCCATCTCACTCTTCATGGCATGCTCCCACTTGACATGATCCTTTGACTCCATGGCCTCTTTGTAGAGAGAAGGCTCATTAGCATCTATTAGCATAAAAAAATACAAACATGGAAAATATCTATCAAGTGGATGTGAGACGTGTAGATCATCTCAATGGTTGCTGAATAGAAATATTTGTTGACTCATTTGATCAAACATCCTCTTGAACATCCCTATATGTAGCATTTTCATGTATCCTAACTTTAGGACTAGTATCCTCAAACACCTCTCTTCTCACTTCAACCTCCTTAATGGGTTGTTTAGGCATCTTAGAGTCATTGAAAATGACATCACTACTTCTAATCACTGACCGTGTTTCACAATCCCATAAGCGATATCCCAATTTTCCTTCTCAACTCTATCCAAAAATTCATTTCTTTGACTTATAGTCCAACTTTTGATTAAGATTCTTTGGTATATGAACATGTGCTTCATACCTAAAAACTCAAAGATGATCATAAATTGATGGCTTGCTTCTCCAAAACTCTTGTGCCACTTTCACACCTTTGGCAATACTAGCTGAAAGGTTAATTATGTGAACTTTATTCAATACTACTTCTGTCCAAAAGCCTTGTGAAAGGTTTGCATGATGCATCATAGAAACTACTCTATCTTGAATAGTTCTATTTATCCTTTCAACTACACCATCCTCTACTAGGGTATAAGGAGATGTAAAATCTATATGAATTCCTCTAAACTGGTAGAAAAGTCTAAATTCATGTGAGGTGTACTCACCCCCATTATTTGAATATAAAGCTTTGAGCTTAGTTCCCTTTTTAGTCTCATTAAAACAAGCCATTTTCTAAAGGTAGGGAATACCTCATTCTTCAATTTGATAGGATAAACCTAGACTTTTCTAATATCATAATATATGAAAGTAACAAAGTAAAGAGAACCATCTAATGACCTTGTGGGAGTAGGACCACAAAAATCTGTAAGGACAAGATTTAAAGGTTGAATTGAAAAGTCAATGTGCATTCTATGCACATTCGTAGTTTGCTTTCCATATTGACAATGCTCACAGAATGAAAAACAAAGAAAGATAACAGAGGTAAGTAGCAAGAACTAGAAAGATTTTGCATTCCATTATGAGATATGTGGTCCAAATGGCCCAAATACAAGGCATAGGCTATTTAGTAACAACTAACAAGTGTTCTTTTTGTGATACAAATAAAGGATAAAGGGAGCCAACTTTGCTTCCTTTGCAATAACCGTATTTCCCTTTCATATGTTGAAGGTCTAAGCATAGAAAACCACCTTATAAACAAGGTCATCAATTTGAACAACTGATAGCAAACTACATGATAATTGAGGTACATGGCATACATTATGCATAGTAATTTTGAACCATCAATGAATTGCACAACCACATCTCCAACCTCCACAATATCATGCTATGAAGTGTCATCAAGTCTTATGATATAAGAGACTTTGCTACATAATAAGAAAACCATCCTCTATGTGGTGTCACATGTAAAGAAGCAACATAATCTAGTAGCCACGTGTGAGAAAGGGAATCATCCATAAGATCCTCAGTGTGCATAATACTCTAGAGTGTCAACACATTAGTATAATCATACATAGCATTAATTTCTTCAATCTTCACAATCGAAGAAGATTGTGTAGGTACTTGTTTAACATGCCCATCAACAATTTGTCCTTTACCTTTAACATTCTTTAATGTAGCATAGTCTTTCTTTACGTGTCCTTTTTTATGACACTAATGGCATTAATTGTGCCTCTTCCTTGATTTACTTCTACTCTTATTCCATTGATCATTCTTTTCCTTATTCTTGGTCTTGCCATGTTGCTGATTCTTTCCTTAGTAAGAATCACGAATATCATATGTATCTCCACTGTGAGTGCCAACAATAGATTTTCTACAAATCTCCTCACTCAAGAGTGCTCCATTTATGTCATCATAAAAAAGTTTACCAGTAGGTGCACTATCGCAAATAGCTATGAAAAATGTATCCCACACTGATGGCAAGGTGCATAACGACAAGACTACTTTCATTTCATTATCCATATCCATTTTCTAATCTTGTAACTAGGAGAATATAGCATCAAATTCATTTAGATGAGCAACAACACTATCTGTGTCCTTCATGCTAAGTTCGTATGACTTTCTCATTAGATATAGTTTATTTGAAGCTCCTCTGACTTTCAAAGTCTAACAATGTAAAGTAGACATTATCTGCTAGGTGCAATTGAATGGTAGACCTGCCCATTTCATCCAAACCATCCCAATCATCTTCATCCATGTTAGAAGGATTCTTTAAGATTCCACGTATTGGCTTCCATTTCCTCTAAATTAGCACATCCTTAATATGATTTTTCCATACCACAAAGCTTGTTCCATCAAATTTTCGGATCTCAAAATGGTCTTTGCCCTACAAGTTATAGATCCTCCTCAGAATAGTGGCACTAGACCTTGATCCACCAGATGTGACTGAGACCTCTGATGCCATGATGATCGAGAACTAAATAGAATGATAATAGAGGTAGAAGAGTCCACATACCACTAGGGTTCAAAGAAGGATGACCAAGTGTCAGATTCTGGGGAACGAAATTTAGTAGTCTTCTTAGAAAATGAGTTAATGGATAGTAATGACCAACCAAAAGTACTATGTGAGAATAAATATGGTCACACCAACAAGTGTATCAAGGAGTAAATCAACCATTGTATAGATGAAAAAACCAAAAGAATCTCGAAAATTTTTGCCATAGTATCCTTTGCAAAATGAGCATATGACTAGTGTCAAAATCTCATAAAACTACAAGTACTCACATGTTAACCTAGATAGTAAATCCCTGACTCCACCGCATATAACGAGTTACCTGAAGGAAGCCAACTAGGCTTATTGAGCTCGTATGAACAACTATCACACATCTCCTATGGAGAGGTTGGGTAAGTCTTCCACCTACATCACCGCTGAGACAACATCTAGGAGTTAAGAAAACCTCACCATGACCCTCTTTATCAAAGATAAAAGGCTTTATGCAAAAAGTAACCACTATATCAATGACCACATGGACATACATAAGTGGTATCCACATAAGCATACATAGTGTGTGTGTGCTCAATATATGCAGTAAAATGGCATTGAAGGGCTGAAATCACAGTACAAACACTCACCAACAACACCTACATGTGTTTGTCAACCATGTTCTTTAGGCTCAAGAAACCTGCATAGAATTGTGGTGGTTGCTCCCGTGATAACTAAACCCTTTCAAGAAACCTGTAGATTTAGTAGTGTGGCTGAAAACACAACCCCAAAAAGGTGAACTTTTGTTGTGAAGAACTACAAAGAGCACTCTTGTTGATGTTCTCGAACCTATGAAAAGAGATCTATGCATGAAAGAGTTCCAAAATGGCTATGAGAATTACCCTAAAAGTGCTTTAAAACAGGCTTTAAAAGCAAATAGTGAAGCTTTTAGGGACCAAAACATGCTCAAGGTAATGTTAACCTTAGTCTTTCACCTATTCAAACACCACAAGATTGTAGCTTAGTGGCAAGAGATTGTGGCTTAAGCAAGCTCGTGGGGAAAAATATTGGGATGGATGACCTCCCAGGAAGTATTAAGAACCTTTGTCTTCCTTGCTCGTTGAGGTCCTCCCTGGCCCATAGCCAATGATGACTTCAATGAATCACATGACAAGGTATGCCAAGGTCTATGCATTGGTCACTACCTTAGCCACAAGCCTTGCATGGGTGCCTTAGTCATAAGCCTTGGAGATTCATGATGATAGAATCTCCTTCTTGAGAACCCGCAATGATGCCCTTGTTGTAGAAACCCAAAATCTGGTGCCGCACATAGTATTCCGCATAAGCTAAGGGGTGTAGAATACATAGAAAGCACATAGGTTAGAGACCATGAACACATATTTCTTAGGTTGTACAGATGTGCTTGAGCTTAGAGTCTATGCCTAACCAAGTCACTATATATTTTCTTAAAGAACATATACAAAACTATCCAAGTACCATTTGACCTTTCACATGGATACTAATGATAACAAAAGCCTCTTCTTTGCCTCGAGAACTAAAGCCCTTGGCTTCCAAAATGAGGGGAATCATTGGAGGAAGTTTTTACACTAGCATTAGAGCTCCATAACAGCCATATGATATCTTAGAGGCAAAGAGTGATAACCCATGCATGAAGGATAACAACCCATGTACGACTCACAAAAGACTTAAAAGAATGGTGTGTGTGCTTCAAGGAAGAAAAAAGTGTCACGTTGATGATAAGTGTAATCACACACATCGCTAATAAAATATATCAACAAATCCACCTTGTGAGTGTTGTGGTGAACAAGGAGCTAACATTCGTGTATGAAGAAGTGGCACACTATGTGGAAAGAGACCAGTCCAAAAAAGGTAGTAAGGCCAAAGCTTGTGAAAGGCTTCAAACCTATCCCTAGGTAGAGCAAAAATGATCTCTCTAGTAGAGGACCTCTCCTTGACATGATGATACTCCATGTCAGTGTGCTTTGTACGAGCATGGAATAGAGGGCTCTTTTTCATTGCCAATGTGCTAGCTATGAAAAGGGTTCTGTTAGAAGAATCTAAAACATCAAAGTTAGTCAAAAGGAATATGAGCCACACACACTCAAAGTCCTTATGAAAGTTATCCTATACTGAGCCTCACAAGTAGAAGCAGCCACAATAGCTTGCTTCTTGCTCAAGCAAGATATGTATGAGCTACCAAGCATGAAGGAAAAATCATTAGTGGACATATAAGTGTCATAGAAACCAACCTAGTCCAAGTAAGAAAAAAGTATTTTAATCCGATGGTAATGACTCTTCCAAGGATAAAACAATCCAAGTAACTGGGTACAACTCAAGTAGCAAAAGATGCACTTCATCTACCAATGCTTGAAACTTGGGCAATGTATAAACCTGCTCATTTGAGAGGTATCAAACTTAATATAACATCGAGGTATGCATAAATAAATCAAGCATCCAACAACTTGCTAATAGTGAACAAGAAAAAATGCATATCCAACATCATGATGGCTCAATTGTAAATGTGTTTCCATGGGAGAGACAATAGGGTTGCAATTTTCAAGGCAAGAATGCTATAATAATGCATCAATACATTTTGTTTGATAAAAATTTATTCCCCCATCAACTTGCATAAATTGAATGTTCAAATAATGATGAACCATCATTCCATTCAGCAATATGCTTCTCCTCAAGACCACCAAGTCGCATGTCATCAACATATACCACAAAGATTGGAAGTTTGCATGCTTAACATATAAGATGCTCTAAATTTGGTTGTACTCAAAACCATGTGCTTGAAAGTAGGAATGTATCTTCTCATATTCAGCATGTGGTGCTTTCTTCAAACCATATAATGCCTTTTTCAACTTGCACACTTTGTTTTCATGCCCTTTCTACACAAAAGCATAGGGATAAAAAAACATACACTTCTTCATGTAAGTAACCATTTAGAAATGCAAATTTAATGTGCAATTGGTGTACATTCCAACCATGATGAGCCATAAATTCACAAATGTCATGAATGGTGGTGATTCGACATGTCAGATAAAATATCTTATAAAAATCAATACCTCTCTATTTAGAATAACCCTTGGCAACAAGCCTAGTGTTATACATGTGACTTGTTTCATCTAGCTTATGTTTTAGCTTGTATACACATTTAGTTCCAATGGCCTTTTTATGGTAGCAAATCACATAAAGAAAAAGTACCATTATTATATAGCATTGTACTCAGATTGCATAACAACCATACCATGTTTTTGAACTTTGTGCTTCATTAAAAGAAAGAGGCTCATTCTCATCATAGAAACTAGAGACAATCATTGCATAGAAATCCAATGCAAAGGGGTATGCGAGTTTGAGGGAGTATGACATGAGAGAGGTGCATCTACTTTGCTATCTCTCAAAGTTTTCACCACCGATTGAGGCATAGTTTTAGCCTCTTCTATTTCAACCCTCTCATCAATAAGTACATCATAAAAATTTTCATCAGAAATGGAATGATTTGCATCATCATGTGAAAGCTATAAAGGTTGAAAAATCACCTGGGTTGGATGAAAAATTTACTTTCCACTTGTAAAACGAGGCGACAAAGCATTTTACACATCCCTAAAGCTGACTAATTTCTCTATGGTACATGAAAGTAATGGCTGAATTGCATCTTCCACAAAAACAACATTATAGTTATCCAAAATGCAAATTTAGTGCATGTATGATAATGACAATAGACTTTTCTTTCAAAACTTTACCAAAAACGAATACATTTCACCACTTTATCATCCAATTTTGTGCATTGTTGTTTAGGCACTAATGCATATGCAATATAACCAAAGACACATAGATGAGCAACATACGGTTTGCGACAATGCTAAACCTCATATGGAGTGATCAATTGCACTATTTTGATATGATAGTTTTGAAGCACATATTGTTAATATTTAGTAGTGATGTGTGTGAACACACTAGGACTGTCGGTGCACTTTTTTCCCTCTTTCGGAGGTTTTTTCCCCCGGCTTGTATATACACCTATTGCCCTAATGGGCTACTTATCTTTGTACATTCTCTAGTAATACATTTAGTATTGTGTGTTGTGCTCCAAGCTTCTTCTTCTTCCTTGTGATGTTCGCATGCTTCCGTAGACGTCTAACTCCAACAATTGGTATTAGAGCAGGTCTCCACTTCATCTAGGGTATCGTCGACACCTCTCAGGTTGCAGTCTCAGAATCACATGAATTTTGGTGAGCATACTCAAGGTATTTTCGAGATGAAAACAGCTTCCCTCTATGGTGCCGAAATCATGATCTGAGTTGGTTTCGACCTCTGAATGCACTATCGTAGTGCTTGTGTAGGCTATTTCGTCTTTTTATGCCAAAGGTATATACCAATCTTAGTTCTCCAGTATAAGCATCTCCAAGTCTTCTATAGTTTTAGCAAAATTTGTCTCGACAGTTTTGTTCAACGTTTTGAGATACAGTCAATTTTCTACATCAAGGTATTTTAATCATCAGCCATGGATGAAATCAGTGATGTATTTTGTATGTTGGCTATTGATAATAAGTTGGATGCTACCAACTACCCATTGTGGGCTTATATGATGCTACATGTATTGGTTGCAAAAGGACTTTGGAACATTATGCAGGGTCTTGAAAAATGTTCTATCACACATTCAACTGTTAGAACTACAAGTACTTAAGTTGATGTAGAAGGCGTTAAAGATGATGATATTCGCATATTCTTGTTCGTACTACAATTTCTGCTACACCTACTATAGAGCAAATTTGTTGGGATGGCAGAGATGCCCATGTACATGCATTGATAGCTTTGTCTTTCAAACGTGCCATTCTTCCTCACATTCGCTCTTGCAAAATAGCTAAGGATGCTTGGGATACACTTACCACATTGTACCAAGATAGGAATGAGGCTCGTGTTGCTTACGTCTGAAAACAGTTGGAGAGTGAGCACATGAATGAAGGTGATTCTATGGACAATTTTCTAACAAAGATCAAAGACTTGAAGGAACATTTGATTTCTGCAGATGAGGTTATACCGGATAGCTCACTTGTGCAGACTGTTCTGAATGGTCTTCCTGATTGATATCATGAGATTTTTGCTTCTACTCTTTGGTTAATGATGAAGCAATCCAAATGCCTTGTCATTTGAGGATTTAGTCTCTGTTCTATTGCAAGAGGATCATTTGAGGCAGAACGGGTCCATTATGTGTGTTGCAGATCAAGCTTTCCTGGCTAGTCAAAAGGGCAAAGTAAAATGTAGCTCATCAACTAGTAAGCGGAAATCTGCTAATTTTGCACAATCGAAGAGGGAAGACAAAGATGAAAAGAAATCAGAAAAATAGAAATTTTTTTGCAAGTACTGTAAAGGAAATGATCATATCATAAAGAATTATCCAAAATTGGTTGCTAAAGAGGCAAATAAGAAAGAGGCTAGAATGGTTGTTGCAAAGGCCTCTACACCAAAAATAGAGACTGCTAATCTTGTACAGGAAGAAGAATGGGCATTTACTACTATTTGTAGTTTTGACCCATCTTCTCATGAGCAGTGCATGTCTGTAGTAGACTTAGATGTTTGGTACTTTGAGAGTGGGGCGACCAAACATATTACCTTGCAACACAATTTCTTCTCTTCCCTCGAGCCTGCCCCTTTAGGGAATACTATTACATGAACTAACAACTCCTCTTATCCTGTTATGGGAGTTGGTAAGATCATTTTGACTATTGTAGATGGTAGTTCTTGCACTTTGTTAGATGCTTTGTTTGTGCAAGTGATCAATCTGTTATCAGTTTCTGCATTAGCCAAGATTGACTTCGATGTGAAATTTGTTGATGACAGATGTAGAGTTCATGATCTGTCAAATGGTGACATGAGTATTGCTTAAGGCATTTTATGTCATGGGATGTATAAGCTCATAGACTATGAAAGATCTGTAAATGATTATGCATGTGCAGTACATGATTCTCAAGCTATGTCAGATTCAAAGCTTTGGGATGCACGCTTTGGTCATTTGAATTTTGCTAGTTTGATATGCTTGCAGAAATCTGAAACGGTGTCCTCTTTGCCCAAACTTAAGGCACCTAGAAAACATGTTTGTGAAGGCTATATTTTGAACAAAATGCATCATTCCTCCTTTCCAAAAGATGGTTCAGCTCGGGCTACTCAGAAATTGTAGCTTGTACATAGTGATGTCTGTGGTCCTATGCAGACACATTCTTTTGGAAATTATCTTTATTTCGTGACTTTCATCAATGATTTTTGTAGGCATGCATGCCATTCCACCATCAACTTGCATAGATTGAATGCCCAAATAGTGATGCAAATGCCCTAAATCAGACATCTCAAATGAGGCATGCAAATCAGCCTTAAATTCAGCGATATGCCTCTAGTGAGGACTAGTGAGCAGCATGACATCAACATAAACCACAATGATCAGAAGTACATCATTAGCACGCTTAACATACAAGGTGCTTTCAATTGGATTGCTCTCAAAACCATGTGCAATTAGATAGGCATGTATCTTTTCATACCAAGGTACTTGCTTTAAACCATATAATGCCTTCTTTAACCTGCACACATAGTTTTCATGCCCTTTCTGCACAATGCCATGGGTTAAAAAACATACACTTCCTCATGCAAGTCACCATTGAGAAATTTTGTTTTAATGTCCAACTAATGTACATTCCAAGCATGATGAGCTGGAAGTGCACAGATGCTATGAGCAGTAGTCATTCGGCAAGTAGGAGCAAATGTTTCATCAAAATCAATGCCTCTTTCTTGTGCATAACCCTTTCCAACAAGCCTAGCCTTATAATTGTCAATTGTACCATCAGGTTTACACTTCACCTTGTATACCGACTTAGTGCCAATGGCCTTCTTACCAGGAGGCACGTCACATAAAGACCAAGTACCATTCTTCATTATAGCATCAGATTCAGATTGCATAGCAACCATCTAATTTTTTGAATTTTGTGCGTCATCAAACGAAACACGATTAGTCTCATCATAGAGACTAGATGTATCCATAAAATAGCAATCTGATGCAAAAGAGGCACTATGAGAGCCTGATCAAGTACGATATGATAGAGGTGCATCTAATTTGCCATCATGCAAAGTCTGCACCAACCATTTCAACATAATTTTTTCCTGCTCAATATTAGCTCTCTTATCAACAACTGCATAATGTAAATCTGCTTCACAAATGAAATGATCTACAGCATCACATTAAACTTGCAAAGGCTGAGAAGTTGCCTCATTAGGACCATCAATAGACTATCCACGTGTAAAAAGAGGTCCTGTCTTACCGTGGCTACTGGCACAGACTTAGCCAATGCTTATTCCTTAGATACCATCAATTCTTCTTCTCTGAGAAAAGGAGTTTATGACCCATGGGCCTTCTCCCTCCACGTGACAGAAAAGTATCATACATTTCTTTGGAGCTAACAAATGTCTCTTTAGTATATGAAAGCAATGGCTGAATAACATCTTCCACAAAAACAACATCATGGCTAGCCTAAATACGTTTAGTCTATGGATGATACAGACGATAGCCTTTACTTTTAGAACTGTACCCAACAAAAATACATTTTAATACTTTATCATGCAATTTTCTGCGATGGTGTTCAGGCACTAATGCATATGCCAAAAAACCAAAAACACACAGATGATCAACCAATGGCTTGCGATCATGCCAAGCCTCATATGGAGTGATAGATTGTAGTGCTTTAGTGGGACACCTGTTAAGTATATATGTTGCACACATGTCAGCCTCAAGCCAAAAACTATGTGGTAAAGCTTGACTCTTGACCATACCCCTCACCATCTCCATGAGTGACATGTTCTTTTGTTCAGCAACTCCATTTTGTTGAGGTGCATATGGCACTATACACTGGTGCTTTATCCCACATTCAACTCGAAATGCATTAAAATCAGAAGACATATATCCCCCCCCCCCCCCCCCCCCCCCGCGATCTAAACGAAGGGTGCCCATTTTACATGCTGATAGATTTTTAGCCAAAAGCAAAAACTGTTTGAAGGACATGAGCACTTTGGACTTTGCTTTCAATGGATATGGCTTTGTGTGAAACGAAATATATTGACACATTATTGCAGCATTTTGGCCTTGAAGACTATAAACCTAGTGCCACTCCTATGGAAACATGTTTACGGCTGAGTCTTCATGATGTTGGAGATGCATTTGATGTTGTCCTCTATTAGCAGGCTGTTGGATGCTTGATTTACTTATGCATTACTTGGCCGGATATTTAGTTTGTTGTCTCACAGATGAGCAAGTTTATGCATTTCCCAGGAGTCAAGCATTGGCAAGTGGTTAAGCGCATCTTTCACTACTTGAGTGGTACCCGGCTACTTGGTTTGTTTTATCCCAAGGGAGGATCACTACCGCCAGACTTGCATACTTTTTTTGACTCTGATTGGGTTGGTTGCTATGACACTCGTGTGTCAACCAGTGGCTTTTTCTTCATGCTTGGTAGCTCATGTATATCTTGGTTGAGCAAGAAGCAACCTACTATGGCCACTTCCAGTCGTGAGGCTGAGTATAGGGAAACATTCACAACAACTATTGAGTGTGTGTGGCTCAAACGCCTTATGGCTGATTTGGGTGTTGGTTAGTCTTCTACCACCACCCATCTTCATTGATAGTCATAGCGCATTGGTAGTTGTGAGGAACCCTGTGTTCCATGCTCGCACTAAGCACATGAAGGTGCATTATCATTAAGTTAGGGAGAGGTTCTCTATTGGGGAGATCAGCTTGGCATATGTGCCCACGCAAGAGAACATTGCAAACCTTTTCACAAAGGTATTGCCTAGGGAGAAGTTTGAAGCTTTCCGCAAAGCTTTGGGCTTACTTAAACATGATTGCACATAGCTTGGCGCTTCCTTATACATGAGTGGTAGCTCCTTCTTCACCGCATCACTCGCATGGGGGGATTGTTGATATATTTAGGTAGTGATGTGTGTGAACACACTAGGACTCCCGGGGCACTTTTTTCACTCTTTATGAGGGTTTTTTTCCCTGGCTTGTATATATGCCTATTGCCCTAATGGGCTACTTATCCTTGTACATTCTCTAGTAATACATTTAGTATTGTGTGTTGTGCTCCAAGCTTCTTCTTCTTCCTTGTGATATTCGCGTGCTTTCGTAGACGTCTAACCATTAGGGCGAAAAATGGCCCAAAAAGGGCCGTGCAAGGATTTCAATTAGTTGTGCTTAATCTGGATTAAAGTTGTCAAATCCTTAAAGAAATTCCACGTAAGTTCATTTAAAACGTATCTTATGCAAATTTTGAAGAGAGAAAAACTCATATGATAATCATGAAAAGTTTGTGTGATATCTTACGCATAGAAGTTTGTGCTCACTGGGCGCTGATCAAAATTCGAATTTTCCTCTTGTTCACGGACCTATATAATGTGTGCTGATGACGTTTTGCACTTTTTTACTCTACTTTTCATAGCAGGCCTCTTTCTCTCTTTCACATCATTTTAGACACTTGCTGGTCATTTTTCATAGCAGACCATGGAGAACCTTAACCCAAATACTCTCGCTTAGCTTTCAAACAATCGAAATCATTGTGAAAAGATCCATATCAACATTGCAATTAGTCAGGAGTATGCGACGACAAGAAAAGTATTCCGAAGGGCTCTTCATCCTCCTGAAGTGGATGGATTGCGAAAGGAAGGCAAGAAACATATCGACATATGGACAGATGGATCTGTTTATCCAATTGATCCACAAACTAGAAGGTACCCCCCTTTTCATAATCTTCATCATCTCATAAGATTTGTAGGAGATGGTGAGGATGGTTTACGAGGCTATTGTTCAAGGCTCTGGGATATTTCAAGGAATTATGTACAATACATAAACTGTCTACAAAACACACTACATCAGAAGGATTTACATATGAGGGAGCTAGAAAACAAATTATCAACTTTATCTTCTCAGTTAGAGTCTTTCAAAAAAATGAAAGAAACTCCTATAGGTTTGAGAATGCGGTCAAAACAAGTAGAACCTTTTTTAGATTTGACTCAAAAATCTGGACAAAGAAAGAAAAGAATGAAAACTGTTAGAGATCATGTGACAAATGTGCTATGTTTCAATATGTCGAGCAGTTTTGAGCGCGTACATTCCTGTAATGAAATTTTGAGTCAAAATGATGTTTTAAGACTATTGAAACTGAATGAAAATAGATGCTTGAAACGCTTTGTTTTTCAAAAATTGATGATAGAAATGATTATGTTACTAGAACCATCTCAAATTTCGAAGATTTGTGATAGTGTCGGAGTGAGTAGGAAAGGTTATAGAGCAATTTCAAAAGTTTCGTGTGAATTTTTAAAATTTAACAAAGTTAGAAGTTTTGGATTGCCAAGACCCCATCATGTAGGAAAGTTTCGGCTCTGCTTGAATAAGAAGATCACATCAGTATTTGGTGAATATAAACATATTCAGGGTAACATGCCTTACGAAGTAGGAAAATAAAAGTTACATTTCACTTACAATGCATTTAACAACATATGGATAGATATTATAAAACTTCAAACATACATGGTTCAGTTCTATAATATAAAAGAACTTAAATGTTCTGGTCTATTGAAATTTGTAATCAAACTTGATGAAGCTGAGCTTAAAAAACATCAAAAGATGGAGAGAATAAGTATTGCACTTATGAACAAAGCTTTGGACTATAGCCTTGGGAAATTGGATACTCCATCTCTCAAAGTACAATCAGAAATGGAGTTATGGTGGGTTGGCTATGCTCAAGTTCCATCTGAGAGCCATAAAACACTTAAATGGTTATTCTCACAGACAAACATTCCAAATGTTATCCAAAAGCATCATGCAGAAGAATTCTTGAATGTCAAAGACTACTAGAACTTTCAAGTTGAGTGGCATTTGAGTGGAGACCTAAAGACGCTCAAATGCATGTTTGGTATAAGTGGGGGAGCAAATTCTAAGTACCCTTGCTTGTACAACATGCAAAGCCCAGGCACAAATGGATGGATTGCTAGAGCTGAGGCTGAAGAGGCTCCTTCCAGACAAAATGTTATTCTTCATAAACTCATCTTCTTCAATGATTTGGGATCCCATGCTTCCAATAATATGTACACTACATGCAGAGTTAAGAATCATTGACAAGTTGGTCCGTCTTCACTTGGATTATGCATATTCTATCAAGCCAACAACCCTTGCAGATGAGTGCATAAAAAAATGTGAATGTCTTCTTTCAGAAATGGGATTTCATGGTGGTGATGTTCATCTAAGAAAAGATCCAAATCTCTCACAAAATACAGGTGATGTACTACATGATATCTCAATGGGATGTGCAAAAGCAAGGAGATTCTTCAACAACCATGATGACAAACAACTAAATGCCATGTGGAATTGTTGGAAGAAATTTTGTGAGGTCACGACTAATGTAAAAAGCAAACCAGAAATAGCAAAAAAGAGAATGGAGGTGTGGGTCAAACTAGATAATCTTTTTAAGATCATGAGGCAGTAGGTCACATCAAAAAGTTATGTGACAAATTTCAAAAAGGCGACCACAAATCTTATAGAAACCATCATAGAGGCATGGGGTGCCAAAGACATAACATACTACTTGGTGAGCTCCAAAGATATTTTATTCAATTTATTTATTTTTAATTGAAATAAAGATCTAATGAGATTCTTCTTCTATCTTCTAGCATATTCTTCTTGTGCATGGTGCATTCTTTGCAGAAAAAGAACCACTTGCCATGTGGAACACCCAAGGCATGGAAAAATCTCATTATCAAGCAAGGACAAGCTTCTTTAGGTGTACAAGGAAAGGAGGAGTAACAAAGAGCAATGCCTTCAGAGAGCTTTTTGATTGGTTGTTTAGAAGACAATTACAAAGGACCTCATGCCAAATATAATCAGAAGGATATGGCTATCACCAGACAAAAACATCATGTATCAATATCACAAAATGAAAAAGACTACATTTCAAACAGAGCTTTAATATTTGCAATGTATTTTATTTCTTTGAGAAATAAAGATGTCATGTATGTACATTTCATGATGTATTAAGCTTTGAAAAGAAATATGTCTATAACCATCAGATGGCTTTGACCAGAGAATGGATCATGGATCAATAACAATTAATATTAGGCCATGGATCAATTACACCAAAAAAATTTGCAATGTCTTATATCACATTGGGCAATTTCTGTATATGTACATTTGTTGAGATATAGAATTTAAAAAAATGAAGTCATTCCTTGAGCCTCTTTAAAGAGCTTGGCTCTGGCAAATCACCTCTATATCTGAGGAACTCTTTTCTCCTGTATCCAACAATGCTTTTTAAATCTGACACCCGTGCAGCCATTGCATAGCTTGAATAACAAAGAAAGTACCCTACCCTTGAAGCATTGAGTCCTAGGGCATATCCAAAAATTCTGAATGCAGCTGCTCTTTCAAGCAGCAAAACTCTGAAAGCATTAAAAGGTATTGGAGTAAAACCCATGTATTTTGATAGAGTCCTCAAGCAGAACAATGCAAAGTCTGGCTCCTACCTATAGTGCTTGTGAATAACACAAAAAGTATCTGGGTTAAAGTTTGGAAGATAGTGGATAATTGAATGAATATCCATCTTTGCTTTTCCTTTCTCTTCTATGGCTTTTCTTGTTCCCTTGCCCCTGCCAAGGTAATTGTCTTCATCCAATAAAGTTAACTATGGTAAAAATGAAAAACAAGGTTAGATGAAGTGCAAGCACACTTTAGGAGTCATGAAAAGTAACTTGAAACAATGAGACAAAAAGCAAGAGACATGACTGATGCAAGCAATTAGGGTCTTTAGAGAAATTCAGACGGTCGTTATCGCTTGCATCGATCGTCATCAATATCTCTTTGCAAACTACCTAAAAACATGTTATATTTGCTGAATGAGGGGAATTCTTACAAGCCAGATATCTAATATCAATGCTGCATGCAACTCCTAGACACGACCGATACAAGCGATAAGGCCCAATGGAAAATATCTGATGGGCCTTATCGCGTGCATCGGTCATGATCGATTTTTGACACTTCTAATGGAGATCTTGGACAAATCCGATACAAGCTAGAGATTTTGCATCCGTCCCATCTCATATCCTTAGCCTAAAATTCTTGAGAATATAGTTAACTGTATACCTTGACATCATCTTCCTCAAGTCCAAACACGACCGATGCAAGCGATAAGGCCCAACGGAAAATATTCGATGGGCCTTATCGCTTGCATCGATCGTGATCGACTTTTCACAGTCTAAATGGAGACCTTGAAGAAAACCGATTGTCGCATCTCATCTCCTTAGCCTTAAAATCATGAGAATATATTTTACTACATACCTTGACCTCATCTTCCTCTTCAAGTCCAAACACAACCGCTGCAAGCGATAAGGCCCAACGGAAATTATCCGATGGGCCTTATCGCTTGCATCGGTCGTGGTCGATTTCTCACTTAAAGTGGAGATCTCGCACAAAACTTTTAATTCATAAGAATATATTAAACAACATACCTTGAACTCATCTTCCTCCTCGACGAGCTCTTTTGAGCCAATACAAATTGTTCCTTTGTCCTCAGCAACATCCAAGAATGAATAGCTGTGCTCAAACGAGTATATTCCAAGTTGCTTCTGATGCTCATCAAACTCTTCATCAGCAAGTCTTGTCTTGTATGAGATAGCTTTCTCAAAGCATTTTGAAAAAGCTTGTGATGAATCTTTGAATTCTTCATTAGAAAAATCCAAATCAAGATGCAAAATTCTTATTTTCTTTCTCCTTTCTTATTGATGAATCTCCTTGCAACTTCTTCTAACTCAGCTATAGCTGCAAGGCAGTAGTCCTCCCTTAGATTGAAAAGTTCCTGAATGTAAAATAGAGGTATAAACTCTTTTTCAGAGATAAAGTAAAAAGGTAGATTTGGGAGAAGTAGGGACTTCTCAGACACTTGAACTTCTTTAGTTGGCTCCCTTATTGTAGTTTTTGCTTTAAAAGTGGCCACATCAAAACCTTTGACCTGCTCTTCTTCTGCTTGGAGATTGATCTCCTCAACAATCTCCATGACACCTTTCATAGTTTTTGAGCTTCCCTCAAGTGTCAGCTCTAAGAAAGGCTCCTCTTCAACATGAACATTTTCCTCCTTTTCAACTGAGATGTGATCAAGCCATATCAAGAAGGCAATGTTTAAAGGGAGCAACCAGCAGTCCTTTTCATGCTCTGGGCATAAATCAAGCTTCCTTGGCAAAGGGGATATCCTTTTGCATTTTCTTGTGATTTTAGCCCTATCTATTGGATCCTTCCCAAAGATGTGAGGATGGACATAGGTTTTCTGAGAAATAGAAAGGATCTTTCCATTGATCAACCCCAAGAAAATCTCCCACTCATCCTTAAGAAAACTTTTTGATTTCTCTAGGAGTTTTTCAAAATCAATTTTGGGGTTGGATATCTTCATTGCATCAAGAAAAAAATCTATAGTTAAACCCTCTTGAACCATGAAATCAAGAAGTTTCTCTGATGGAGAGACACTAAGGATCTCATTCATTCCCTCCATCTTAGCTGCAACTTCTCTTGTATGTCTATGAGGAGAACACAACCGATGCAAGCGACTAAAGCGAGTCTACGTAGGTCAAACGGGGAGAATCCCTTGTATCGGTCGTGTCGGGGACGAAAGCAAAATACACATGTAAATGAGACAAATTCTCTGAAGGTTCAAAATTTGAGTTTGTGAAGGAAGTAGCTATTTATAGGCAAGGAGGGAAGAAGTAACGGTCGAATGATGTGGACCAATCACTGAATGCCACATGGCAAAGCATACGTTGGCCGATCCAACGAATAGGTGATGTGGATGAATTAAATCATGCCACATGGCAAAAGACGTTGGGATTCGCAACGGCTATATGATGTGGACCAATCATGGCATGCCACATGGCACCAATGGTCATCTCAGTTCTGGGACCTATTTAAGCTTCCCTATTCGTTTCTTTCATTTTTTTTTGTCAACACTTTCCAAACGTCAAGGTTACATCGCCACCAAGATTTTAAGCTGCTTCTTCACAATTTCTATAGAGAGCGCTCTCTGCGTTAGGTAATATGGGCATGACCGATCCAAGCGATCACCGTACATTCGAGATTTTTGGATAACCCTAATCGCTTGGATAGGTCATGTTTCTTAAATGGCATCGAGTCCTTGATCACAGCTTTCAAATTTTGGTTTTCTTAGTGATGCTTGAGTATTATGCATTGTTACCTATATTTGAACTTGTATTTATTGAAATTTGATGATGAATTCAAGGACGATCGATGCAAGCGATTAGGGACATCCGGGCATTTACGGATGACTCTTATCGCTTGGATCGGTCGTGTCTCTGACAGTGGAAAGAGTCATTGATCAAAGCTTGCAAATTATGTTTTTCTTAGTGATAGTTGCATATTTTGCATTGTAAGATATATTTGATTGATATTTGATGATGAATTCAAGGACGACCGATGCAAGCGATAAGGAACATCCGGGCATTTTGGGATGACTCTTGTCGCTTGGATCGGTCGTGTCTCTGACAGTGGAAAGAGTCATTGATCATACCTTTTTGAGAGTAAGTTTCCACTTTTTCTGATTCCTTGCTCAAAGACTCTCATTTTGTGCAGAGTATGGCTAGGACCAAAAAGACAGCAAGGAAGTTGTACCCTGAGGGTCAGGACCAAAATGCCCAGGAACAAAATGCCCAGGAGCAAAATGTCCAGGAGCAAAATCCCATAGAAGGTTCAAGCCAATGTACCAGACAAGCCTTCAAAAAAAAGGGTCAAATACCATGTAAAGTCCTTGAGGGAAACTAGAAGAGCTCAAAAGTTTGTGGGATTGTTGATCCCTAGACTTCCATTTATGAGAGTTGTCAAGCATATCTCAGCCAACCTCTATTCTTTGATGAAGACCTCATCCTTTGTCAATGTGAGGTGGCAAACTCAAGCACTGCTATGCCTATAAGAAGCTGCAGAGGACTTTGCTATTGATTTTATGAATGATGCCTGTTTATGTGCTGCTCATGCACATAGGGTAACACTAATGGCGAAGGATTATGTTATTGTTTCAAGAATAAGATATAAATTTGATAAATCTTTGGTTCCTATTGATCACCATGATAAAAAATTCTTTGATATTTTAAATATACCTCCAGCTCGAGCACCCAAAACAACAGTTGTCATTGAAGAGATCAACCCTCAGGTCAGTCATGATCATGAAACTAGAACTCCAACAAATATTGAGGAGGAGAGGAAAAAGCATGGATTATTTACAGAGGAAAGTGTCATCTTAACCCAGATTCAAAAGTTACAAAAAGCAAATAAAGAGCTCCTTAAGAAAAGAGATGGGAAAATAATAGTTAATGTTGCAATGCCATGGCAAAAAGATTGGTTTCTTGACATTAAACCTGAAGACAACAAAATGTTGAGGGAGCTTCATGTTGAAATATCAGATAGTGTGCTCAACATTTCACTCACGTATATCTAGAGGCCTTAAAGTGCTATTGTTTTTCTTAAGTTTCCAGTTCCTTAACTGAATTTTTATTTCTTGATTTGTAGGGTTCTTCTTCAACAATGTGAGGAAGCGGTTCAAAGAAAAGTATTTATTTTAGATCCTCTGGTGACACAGTGTTTTTTGCATAAACATGGAGATGCCAAGTCCTTTCTACAGGATTTTAGAGAAGAGGTAGAATGTGTTATCTACCCATATATTGAAAAGTAAGTATTCATCTTCACTTTGGAAAGATATTTGTTTCATTTAAGAAAGTATATTTACACGCAACTCATTGACAGGGGCCATTGGATTTTGATTATTGTTGAGTTCAATGCATATCAAGCTCTTTTCCTCAATTCTCTTCAATCACAACATGGGAATTGCAAAGTGTAAGTTGCTATACATTTTGATGTTCTCTATTTAAAAGCCATGCCATCCATTTTGATTTTTCCTTTACCATGCAGTGCTGCAAAGCTTCTCAAGATGCATATTGATCAAAATTTTCCTCGAATTGCTAAAATGAATGAACAAAAGCAATTTGGATACATACAAATTCATGTGCCATTGCAGAGAGACTCAACATCTTGTGGCTGGAGAGTAATTGCAAATGCTGTAAGATTCTTGGAAAGAAGGTTTTACAGTCGTGAATTGAATTTATCAGACTACCTAGATGCATGGATCATCTTGATCAGAGAGAGAGCAATAAATGGCATCATGAAACATGCAATCTGCCCCTATGATCCAGACTCCCCTCCACCCCCTCCACCTGATAAAAAAAAGTCTGAAGATAAAAAGAAAGGGCTTCCTCTTCACTCACCATTAAAGCATGGGATCAACAAAAAGAGTCAAGCTGAAAGCTCCAAAAAGGGACAGAAGAAACAGAGAAAATAGGGCTCCAAAAAGGATAGAAAGGTTTGAATCATTTTTGAGTCTTGGATTGAAATCTATTGTAAAACCAACATAGGTTGGAAGATTTGTTTATGTACAAATTGTATGTACTTATGCCAATCTTCATCTGGAAGATTGTCATTGTAACCATATTTATTTGCCTTTACAATATTTAAACAGTTGTGTTGAAGCTCTTGAGAGTTAAACAAAAGTTCATTGCATGGTCCAATTAAATTTTTTCATGTCACAAATATGACTGCATTGTGGGTTTCTTACTTCATTCCTACTGGAAAGTTTAAATTGGAGAAGATACAGAATAATATAAAGAATTAAGAGGACACGACCAGTACAAGCGATATGGGGAATCAGAGAATTTTGGATTGCCCCTATCGCTTGCATCGGTCATATTATCCATTTCAACATAGGATCCCCTTTTAGCAACCTCGCATGAGATGAGCTGTTGCTAGTTGTTTTTATACTCATGAGTCAATCTTTATGCAAGGTCATTTGTTGAAGTCTCTCGCGGTTGTTTGCTAACATGACCGATCTAAACGATAAGGGTCATCCGACAAGTTCAGATTGCACTAGTCGCTTGCATCGGTCGTCTTCTCTTATCTCGTCTCCTCTATTTTATGCCTTAAGTCATGCTCTTCATACTTTGAAATAGCAAACCTTGGATTCAAATTTGCACCAGGTTCTCCACCCTCTCTTATATTACTTGTTATGTGTACCATGATATTTTCTCTTGCATTACTTGAGGACAGAAAAGTTGGATAGAATCAAATTATTTAATTGAGACTAATGTGCACCTTTGATAGAATATAATAATTAAATTGAAATTAGATATTGAATTCTAGATCTGTTGTTCATCTAGAATTGACTTATGCAAGTTCCTGTATAATTATTTCTTAGTTGGAACCTCATCAAAATGTTAAGATTAAACAAAAAAATGCCAATATGAGTTTAGATGAAGGGGAATAATTGAAGTCATCAATTCACTCCTACAAATAAAAATCAGTGGAAATATGAAATAAAGAACCTAAAAAATATCTAAGAATGTCTTGGTTTATATTCTTATCATTGTACAATAAGAACCTCATCAAAATCTTGAAAGTAAAATAAAAAATGCAAATATGATATAGACATTTAAAATTCATAATTTAACACACATTCTTTGTCACCATCCTGCAAAGAAAATTCAATGGAAGTATCAATAGAAGCTTCTATTAGAGGAAGATACATTATGTAAGAATGTCAGGGTTAACTTGTTACAATCTTAAGGGTTGGAACTTAATCACCCTTGGTGGCAGGCAACTTATACAAGATAATGATTTCTTTGATCTAATGTTAACTATTGCATCATCAATTGAGAATCTACACTGAGGTGATACCTCATCAAGGTATTCTAGGAGCTCCCTTACATTTCTGAGATTCCAATTTGCACTGAAAATTATTTTCCTTGATTGAAAATCTGGATGAATCAATACTTCTAACTCAAATTCTGGACAGCTCTCCTCTGAGTCCAAGGCTATCCAAAAGTCCAAGCTTTTTTTTCCACCTTCTATAGTCATATCCTAGAACCAGAGATTGTCAACATATCTGATATGAGATTGAAAGAGAATTGGGACTAACTTTACATAAAATAATGTCACCTAGCTTTTAAACTTCTTTGGTATCCCATTCCCTACCTAAAACATCATCAATCTCTGGAATAGAGACTCTCCTATTCAATCACATTGTTTTTGTTTTCTGTAATAACATGTTTTTAAAGCATGCTACAAAGACATAAATAGGAAAAAATCATTGAATCTTTATCCTTCTCGAAATTCGGCGTGCTGACATTGCCTTTTGGATGTCAAATTTAATTTTGCATAGAAAACTTGAAACTGTTGAATGATTAGGAGCATCCCAATCTAATGAAGAGATGCAAGGACCAGGTACATGTACAAGATTTCCATAAGAACTCCTCCCTGATGGCACTTGATAATATGCATAATGGAAAAATAACTCTATGCTATTGAAAAATTGAACAGATTTGTCTGCATACATGAGTTCTACATATTCCTTATGAAGAACTCTAAATGTTCCTGTTAAACATTTAACAGGTTGCCATTCCACAATATTGGAAGGAAAGATATCTGCAGTACAAAAACATATGTTTTATTATACAAAAACAACAGGAATGATAGAAGAGCATTGTCAAACTTCACTTACAGTACGAAGGGAATTGCACATGATTTTCTAGAACAAGATCCTTAGCGGTGTACACATGTTGTACTCGTGCAAACCAACCACATCTCTTCAATTTGAAACTAAGAATACCTCCCTTCTAGTGGTATCTTGTGTTGTCTCTTCTGGCACGCT
The DNA here is from genome assembly GCA_020310875.1 of Ceratopteris richardii. Lineage (NCBI taxonomy): Eukaryota > Viridiplantae > Streptophyta > Polypodiopsida > Polypodiales > Pteridaceae > Ceratopteris > Ceratopteris richardii. The sequence goes on from CM035434.1 coordinate 69,336,521, forward strand.
TGACTTTATGGGCACCTCTGTAGCTAGGAAGCATAGTTACCCATTCATTTACTTTCACAGAAGAGGTTTCCACAAAGAATTCCCTCTTCTGTTGTAAACCTCACATGAGGTTACACGATTGGAAGGACGACGAGAAGAAGAAGCCATTTGAACTTAGAAGGAGAAGAATGTTCAAAGCGAGAAACTGACGTTCACAAATTTTGGCACAATTTATAGAGAAAAAGGCTTTGTACACGTGGAAACTTTTGATTTGATGTAAATCGTGTAGCTGAATGATCATGAAATTTTGTGAACCCAAAAATATTTCGTATCTTCAAAAATCAATTCCTTCTTGGAAATTCGAGAATATGCTTTGTGTAGTGTGCCAAAGTATCTTTTTTTGCATCAAACCAAAAAATTGTACGCTGAATACGAGATGCTTCATCACTTTAGCGACACTTTTAGAGAAAATTGTATTAAAAAAAAAATTCTTCATATGGTTAAAAGAGATAGCAATTTTATATTCTTGTACACGTGGAAAGACTATATTTGTCAATTTCCTTAATCTCTCATTAGCAAACAGCCCCTTTTCGGCCATTTTTCGCCCTAATGCTCCAACACATACGCTGCACACATAATAGTCTCAAGCTAGAAGATATGTGCTAAACCCTCATGTTTGAATAGACACCTGGCCATTTCCATGAGAGATTTGTTAAAACTTTCAAAACTTTCATCTTTTTTAGGTGTATACAAGACTATACACTTTTTTAATCCCATGCTCAACCAAAAATGCATTCAAAATAGAAGACATGTATTCCCCCCGTGATCAAAATGGAGGGTCCCAAATTTGCATGCTGAAATATCTTCAACCCTGACTAGGAACTCTTTAAAGCAGATAAGCACTTTTAACTTTGGTTTCAATTTTTACACCATGCTTGGAAAAGTCATGAATAAAAGTCACAAAGTAAAGATAGTTCCCAAATGAAGATGACAAATTTCCACCTGGTAATTTTACTTTGGATATAATTTGATTTTTCTAAGGTCTTCAAGAAGATGATCTTGTAACTTTCCAAACTTGTTTATGAAGCTTTGACCTTTGTAAAGAGCTATTCATACAATTATGAGGAAATTTCCAAATCAAGTATTTTTGTGGCCAATGAAATCTTAGGGAGGTCTTGAATTATTTCTCGATTTGAGAACTATCTAATGAGTATAAACTTGTTAAATTTTGTCTTTTACATATAGTTATTTGAGAATAATTTGATAGGGAAGACTCTTGAAAGAAGAGGACATTTCGTGGTATGTTCTGATGGTTTTTTGATATGATGTGATAACCATGGGATGCCAAAGTGCCCCACACACACACACATCCACACACACACATACATACACACACACACACACACACACACACACATATATATATATATATATATATATATATATATATATATATATATATATATATATATATATATATACATACATACATACATACATACATACATACATACATACATACATACATACATACATACATACATACATACATACATACATACATACATACATACACACACACACACACACATATATATATATATATATATATATATATATATATATATATATATATATATATATATATATATATATATATATATATATATATATATATATATATATATATATATATATATATGTTCATGTTGGCTATTTTCAATCCGCTATGGAAGACTCTTGTTTGAATACCCATGGGTATATATAACACTATGAGAGCATATCCCAGAGAACATGAAATGGATTGAGACAAGTTGTGCCACTAACCATTCCTCATGTTTCCAATATGTGATGCACGTGACATCATTGGGAGTCAAGTTGATTTGGCATATCCTACAACTATACGTGATCATTGGAGGGAAGGAAAAACATCATGAGTTTTTCATGTCTATGATTACCCATGTATTTTGTTTTTCTCATGTTGAAAAGGTGTTCAAGATCAATGTGATGCTTGCATCTATGTGGAATAAAAAGTTTAATATCTGTGCATCCAATTTTTTTCTCGTCTTGAAAGAGTGATTAAATTCAACCTCATATGTTTATCAGAATTATTATCCCACATAAATGCATGTATGAAATTGAGCTTGAATACCTTTTCAACATGAGAAAAAGGAACATTCAAGCACACATAGACATGAAAAGTCATGAGTGTTTCCTTCCCTAAAATTGAAGGGAAAAATTCACGCCTAAGACAAATGATTATCTATTGCAAGGGATTCATTAGTAGCTTGATTCATCACAGGTAATTATGGGATAACTCATCTTGAGATGTAAATGACTTCACGTGTATTGAATATTAATAACATGAGTAATGGGCAGTGACACGACCGGTATCATCCTATGCCATAGGTCTCTAAAATAGAAAGTGTATGTTCTTTTGGGCTATGCTCTTTCTTTATCTATACCGACTCCTATTGTAAACTCAATATAAGCAATTCGTATAAAAAGCATTACATAGTGTTTGCTAGCTAATGAACCCTACATTTAGACTCTAGCTAGATCACCATCTAAGCTCCATATTGGGTATGTATGAGTGGACAACAACATCTTTGTATCTACTTTGGTCCTAGAAATTTGAGAATTTGAGCTCTATATCTCTCAATCTACATCTCTCTCTCTCTGCCTTCTTTTTCCTCAACACTATCTATTGGTCTATTTGGTAATGCTAATATTTTCTTACACTTGGTATGGTACATTTAAAAAATTATTTTACCTAGGTGTGGGATACATGGTATGGGAGAGAAGTCATTTACAACCAATATTTTTCTTGTTCAAAAGTCTTTTCCATAACTTCATTATAGTTTTCAATACAAAACTGTTTAGGTAAAGTGGAAACTTTGTGTGATGGAAAACAAGGCAATTCCATCAAGAAGCACCCTTGAAACAGAAAGACAAGGTTTGGACATAAGGATTTTTGATATAGCGCTTGCATTAAGAAGTAATTCAAAGAGTATATACGTCCTTTCATGTGGCTTAGATAAGAAACTGTTTGACATATAGTATGAGATAAATTAGATGCTTAGACACGTCGGCTATTGGTGTGCATAGATATAGTTTCCATTTGTTTTATAACATGGTGGTAGTTCCAGAAATCGATGTACTTTTTTGGCACATCTTCACTTTGAATGAGAGACTTACGTTCACATTTTGGAACACGATACATTAATTATGAAAGATGGGATGTTTGATACATATTTTGTACTAAGATAGATATCTCTTCATGTTCCATTCTCGCAAAGTGAGCAAGTCTAGTAGATTTGCTTTAATTCTATGTTTTCCAAACTATTTGGAAAATATTTTCATTAGTTGTGAGTTGTGATAGATGAGTAGAGGTACCTATTTTTGATGGTGAGATGAGATAGATGAAGCTTGGAGAGAGATTTACATGATGAATATGGAAGGGCTAGAAATTGGGATGGGAGGTGAGTCAAAGGCACATCATTTCATTCTCCAACACTTTTGCGATGCGTGATTTTATTTTTGTTCATCATGATTCTTTTGGAGGGAATATAAATAGAAATATATTTTCGCTTTTCAGATTTTTCTTGAAAATGATTTAGTTTTGAGTATTCATCTTCCACATATAGTTAAGAAGAAGTCAATAGTTTTTCAGTTCATGTTGGTTTAAAACAAATAGACAAAGAGCTCTGATATGCAGATAGTAATGTACGAATAGACTAAACTAAGCATTGAGTGGGCGTAAATACTAGTTTACTCTGAATATGGCTAGTCTCCAAGTCACGTACCTTGCATTTCTTCATACCAAGGGGACACCTTAAGATAACATCATATATTTACCCTCAGCTATGCTCAATTCATAAGAAATTTATGCTTTTAATAATATGTATCGGAGACTTTAAGTAATTCAATGAACATATAGCACATGCTTGAAATAAGTATATGCTCATCCTTATATACAGTTTCGACATAGTCCAAATACAAGTCTATCATTGGTATTCCGCAAGAAGCAGGATCAAAAGAGTATGAAGCTTAGTTTTGAAGCTTTACATAACATTATTTTTTAGGAAGCTATAAGAGTATTGATAAAAACCATTGATATATAGATATAATCTACCATATGACATCATTTCCCCTAAATATCAAACAGAAAAAAAATTAACATGAAGGCATGCACGCCTATAAGCAAACAAAGAACGACGGACAAAAACAAATCACACAGGCTTAACAGAAAAAAAAACGATTCCAAAACTTTTTATCCTCCACCTGAAAAATTTACCTACAAGAAACATATTATTTCCAAAAACAGAAGATAGAAATTCAATTGCCAATTCTGTATGTATGTATGTGTATATGTGAGTATATATGTATGTGTGTGTATGAGCGATGGATGTTATATGAATATGTGTATGTGTGTCTATATATATATATATATATATATATATATATATATATATATATATATATATATATATATGTTTTCATCTATGTGTGTGTATATATGTGCATATGTGTGAGTGTATGTATGTGTATGCATGTATGTCCTTGTCTATGTGTGTGTACGTTTGTGTGTGTGTGTGTATGTATGTATTTATGTATGCATGATATTTATGTATGTATGTATGTATGTATGTATGTATGTATGAGTGTATGTGCGATCGTATGTATGTGTATGTGTTTTTACATTTGTGTATGTATGTTGATGTGTGTACATGTGTCTATATGTATGTATGCATGTCTGTGTGTGTGTTTTTATGTGTGTGGGTCTATGTGTGCGTGTGTGTGTAGCGTTAAGTATGTATGTATGTATGTATGTATGTATGTATGTCTATATGTATATGTGAGCCTATGTGTGTATGTCCTTTTGTAAATATGTGAGACTGTGTGTGTATATGCAATATCCTTTTGTACAAGGGTAGATATGAAATTACTAAACATGCATCATTAACAGTTTGCAAAAAATGTTACCGTTGCTATAGAAGAGCATCAAATTTTCATATGTAGGATAATCCTTAATTTCTATTCACATCTATATTTATTTTAAGAAAATGCTATCAAGCATATATCTCATAGTACCTAAGAAATTGCGTGTATAGCTGCATGCTGATACTTATGCACATCAGAGGTTATAAGCTGGTATGGTACGATGTTATACATATTACCTAAAACAAAAACACAACATAGCTATTGATATTTCGTTAGATATTTTTGTAATTATCATCTTTATATAGGAAACATGCATCTAGATGAAAATGTAGCTTCATTGAAACATCTACCTAAAATGCGTGTCGTAACACTAAACGTCTACACATAACAATATTAAGTACACATAAGCAATATGATTTCAGATATATATGTCAAAAAATGTTTTAGTGATTGAATGCATACAAAAAAGACACCTAAAACAATTCTGTAGTAATTCACATACTCATAACAATTTATTTAGTAGTTTGCAGAAAGCACCCAACCTACACCTAGATAAAAATCACTATGCTTTGGAAAGCAATACCATCATATACTAATTGCAGATGCAGTCTTCAAATGAATCCCCTAGGATAGATCCATCTTTGAAGATCGACTATTTTAAATACCATATTTAACTTTTTTTTGTCTCTACAAATGAACCATGGCACAATATTTCATCGATTACCTTCGAACTCACATATGAACTCGAGAGAAAAATACTTTGAAAAGAAGTATGATAGTGATGATAGAAAGAAAATACTCAAATATTTTTTCAATGTTACTAACTTTATGAAAGGCTTGGTATCATTATTCCTTTAAAGGATCCCTTCGAAACACTTGGTTAGGCATACAACTACCACCATTGTATGTTAATGCTCGAGTGGTTAGGCATACAATGTCGAAATAGTCCAAATACAAGTCTATCATTGGTATTCCGCAAGTAGCTGATCAAAGAGTATGAAACTTAGTTTGGAAGCTTTGAATAACATTATTTTTTAAGAAGCTACAAGAGTATTGCTAGAAACCATTTGTATATAGACACGATCTACCATATGACATCATTCCGCCTAAATATGAAACTAAAAATAAATAATTAACATAAATGCATGTTGAACTATAAGCAAACAAAGAACAACGGCCATAGCAAAAACCACACAGGCTTAACCAAAAAAAAATACAACAATTACAAATCTATTTTGCTTCCCCCTCCAAGAAAAAAATTTAACTTCAAGAAACATATTTGCAAAAAGAAAAAAAAGATAACAATTCAATTGCAATTTTGTATGTAAGTATGTATGTATGTATGTGTATGTGTGTGAGCCTTTGTATGTATGTGTATATGTGAGTATAGATGTATGTGATATATGTGGGATGGGTGTATGTATTTGTATGTGTATATGCATATGTCTATCTATGTGTATATGTGCATGTGCTTATTTATGTTTATATGGATGTGTTTGAGTTTATGCATGTATGTGTGTGTGTGACGGTATGTATGTGTATGTGTGTGTATGCATGTCTATGTGTGTTTATGTGTGTATGTATGTCTGTATATTCATGTATGTATATGTGCATGTATTTGTGTATCTCTAAGTATGTGTGTTTGTGTTTGAGTCTATGTATTTGTATGTGTGCATTTGTGTATATGTGTGTATAGGTGTGTATAGGTGTGTTAATGTGTGTATGCGTGTGTATGTATGTGTGTATATATGTATGTATATATGTGTCTATGTTGTGTGTTTATGTGTTGTATATGTGTGTGTTTGTGTGTATGTATGTGTGTTAGTGTATGTATGTATGTAGATGTTTGTGTATGTGTGAATATTTGTGTACGTATGTCTATGTGTATGTACGTGTGTATGCATGTCGGTGTTTGTTTATGTGTGTATGCATCTGTGTATCTATGTATTATTAACGTAGTTAATTATTAAAGGAGTTTGGTTGAAAGTTAGTGTGTGTGTGCCGTAATCTTGTTAATGATACAGTATTTGGTATCTGTTTGGTATCTGTTGTATATCACCCAACATCAACGAATTTGTTAGTTGTTAATGAGGAACAAACATCTCTAGGTAGATAACACTCTAAGTGGTGTATCACTGAGAAATCACGGTTGTGCATATATTTTGCGATAGTCTGGAACAATAATAAGTTAAGATTAATTTGTATCAGCAATGATGGTGGTGATAACAAATTAAATTTTGTAGTGGAAAAATTACTATAGGGCCTCTCTTCTTACAGACCCATGTCCAACCCAAGAACCCTATAAGTTAAGCCTATCATTGTTATCTTTACTGGATATAGTAAGGTTAGGGCAAAGATTTGAAAAATGATGCCCTCTATGGGGCCGGAATAAAGTTCTTGATAGAAGCATACGATACAATTTTAGTGAAACACTCACAATCAACGAAATCAGTAGATAATTGTGGAATGGATCAACATGAAGAGTTATAGTACACGTGAATTTGAACACCTCGTGGACCATAATTGAAAAGTCATGGGAGATTACCAAAATCAGCATCAACAATAGCAACAACAACAACATGGCAGTTAGCAAAGGCCACCTACTACGAGAGTCACCTATGCAAAGTTTGGTGGCTTCCTTGATGATTAACTAGATGCACACATGCAAATGTTTGAAATTAATTACACTATATTGAACAATCCAAAGGACCCAGCATACGAGGTGATAGTGTTTCAATCAACATTCGTGAATGAAGTAGCATGCTGGCTGACCAAGTATGATATTAATCACTTTAGGCAATATGATGATGTGAAAGATGCCTTCTTACAGCGGTTTAGACTCAAGAAAAATGAGATCAAGATATTTGATTATCTACAAAATAATCGAAAGAAAACACATCAGAGCGTACAAGAGTATACAACCTTGTTTTGTACAGACTTATGACAACTGCCTCCAACTCACGTAAATCTCTCGAATGATGTGATTACACATTGTTTTATAAATGGGTTAAAGCTACATCTCAAACAAGTGATGATTATTCGATGCATAGGAGGGATGACGTTGGATGCAATTATCACCATGGCTTTGCAGTTGGAACATAAGGTCGGTGGTTTTACACAAGATTTGGAGTGGTTAAATGCTGGCAAAAGCCCCAGTGATGATCCACTAAAACAATTCTATTGTAAAAAGTGTAAAACTCCAAGTGATTATGCGAATAATTGTGCCCTTAATCAGGTTTATTTTGCAGTCTGTGATACTGCAAGCTACACAATAGAGAATTTTCCATATAATGCAAGAACATGGGCAACCAACCACTAGCTATGTATTGCCGCATTTGAGAAATACAACTTATTCGACCTATATACCAACTATAGCCCCCCCCCCCAATAGGGAATTTTAACCAACCTCGATGGAACCAAGATCAAGCTAGTAGTAGTGCCGGTCTACCTCCACCATGTTGCTATTTCTATGGAGAGATTCTCCACATTCGAAGACATTTTAATGATGCACAAGAAGATGATAAATGCAAAAAAGAGAGGCAAATCCCAATGGTGAAGATGGTGCACATTTCAGTAGTGGATATGTAGGCAACAACGGTTCAGACCCATTCTGGTAAGACACTCTACCCGACTGTAGAAGACTTCGAACCGGGTGTAAAAGAACAACAATGCACATTTGCCAACGCATCTAGATGGGCTAGAGAAAAACCACCAATCTTTCCTGATCCTATACTAGTTACTCTAGTGAGAGCTGCACAATTAGAAAAATCCACACCGGACTCGATCATAGTACAACCAGCGATGCCACCAAAAGTAGCACCAAAATTGTTGAGTCCAAGGCAAGCATGGGACATTCTATCTAAATCTCTAATAACTATCCTTTTGGAACAACTCCTAACTTTAGTGCCAGGTATCCAAGAGTAGTTTCAACAAGAGATCGGTCCCAGCTCCACGCGTGCATGGGCTACTGCTACAATTAGTCCGGAAGGTGACTCTACGATAGACCATGTTGTACCCTTAATTAGCATGTGGTTCAAAAATCATAAGATCTCTCAACTATTAAATGATGGAGGGTCAAAAGTGAATATTGCCACGAGAGCACTTTCTAAAAAGCTTGGATGGACTCATATTGAACTACTTAACTTTTTTGTGTGCATGGCCGATTAGTCTTGAGGTCATCCGGTCAAGTTGATATGGTATATTCCGATCACTTTATAAGTAGCAATATTTAGTATGACCTTTGTGGTTATGGACTTGCTTGAAATGAGTTTGGATTATAACTTATTATTTGGTCGAATTTCGCTTAAACAAGCCAAGGTCTTGCAAGACTGTTCATCCCATGAGCTCATTTTTAAGTGTAATCCCTGTAAATATGTGGTCCCCCCTAGACGATATAAAAGCTTGTGAGATGCACACATGACCCAATATCGCAGAACCAGTGCACATGTTAGATGGTTTGTCAGACCATGAGGGGGAATCATTTTTAACTACTTATCAGGATTTGTTGTCTTTGGGGACAATAGATCTACAACAAGTATAGGATAAGTGGTCTCCAATGACCTGCATTGTGCACCCACTCATGGACGATGCTATTAATGAAACTAAGGAATTCTTAGACTCTCCAGATACGAGAAATCTATTCCAATCCTCCGATGACCCTTCTATTTCATGTTAGTTCTATGTGCTAAAAGATCAGTTAGTAACTTGTAACTTAGGAGATGGAGCCAACCTAGATCTGGTGAAGATCAAAGTCAGACTGACTCTTGTGTTTTAGGAGGATTCTCTCACCCTACAAAAAATATTAACCAATGTTTTTGCCTGGGATTATTGTGATGTGATTGGCTTGGAACCTTGTATTTACCAGCAGTGGGTGGTCTTAAAACCGGGTGCAAGGCGAGGCAAACAATAGAGTTATTGTATGAAGCCTAATTATGCCCAACATTTGAAAGAGGAATTAGATAGACTATTGAAAGCTGGATTTATTTCCCCTTGGAGCATGCGGAATGGATTTTGCCTATAGTGATCATTCCTAAAAACAATAAATAGGTACAAAGATGTGTTGATTACTGGCAAATTAAATGCCGCTACTATGTCAAACCCTTTTCCATTACCACTCTTAGATAGCATGCTCGACAATGTAGCTGGCCGCAAGATGTACTCATTTTTAGATGGATATAGTGTGTACATCTAGGTTCGAATGGCTAAAGCCGATATTCCTAAGACTGCTTTTATTATTAACTAGGGACTGTATGCCTATAGTGTTATGTGGTTTGGCTTGCAAAATGCACCCAACACTTCTAGTGCTATATGTAGGAGATAATCTCTCCTTACTTAAGGAGTTTCATGAGAGTATACCTGGATGACTTCTCTATGTCCAACAAAACCTCTACAAATATATAGCGTCTCCACTGCTGCTTTTTAAAATGCAGAGAATAGAGTCTCTACTTGAACCCCAATAAGTCCATTTTTTCGGTCTCTTGTGGCAAATTATTGGGCCACATTATCTCTAAGCAAGGTATTCAAGTGGAATCGAATAAATTCCAAGTGATTTTATATGCACCTCCACCAAAGACACCCAAAGAAGTTATGTGTTTCCTGGGCTAGGTCTGTTGGCATTGGCACCATCTCCTGTGGCTAGCTCACCTAACTATTCCACTCACCCGATTGACTACGATGTCACCTCCTAAATTTTGTTGGATTGGTGAACACCAGTTGAGCTTTGACCACCTTAAAACCCTCCTCATGCACGCTCCAATCCTGTAGGCCCCTAATTAGCAATTGCGATTTCATGTTTTTGTTGACTCCTCCAACATCACCATTAGACGTGTCCTTATGCAAAGGCAAGATAAATGGTACCGACCTCTGTATTATGTTAGCCATCGTCTCTCTTCTATAGAATGCAAATATTATGTGAGTGAGTGGGATTGATTGGGGTTAGTATACTTCATTGAAAAGTTTTGACACTATTTACTCAACCGTAAATTTACCTTTCATGTAGACCATGCTACTTTATTTTATCTTGTACCGCAGCAACATCTGGGTGGACAACTTGCCTGCTAGGTATTATTACTACATGAACTCAACTATTATGTAGTACACCAATTGTTTTGGCACCTGCCATTGTAAATTTCCTCTCGTGACTAGATTTTGGTGAACCACGGATTGTAGTCGACGACTCATCTCCTACTATTTACACAGCTACCACATCGAATGGGTTAGAGGCCGCTTCACCAATTGCCGACTCTTATAATTCTACATTAATGGTTTTTTTTACTACTGGGTGTCCATTGAATACGGTGTCTAACATGGCCCACAATAAATTAGCAATTTATAACCATCTTTTTGGACTAATGTGGATCAATTGTACTATGCTAATCCTTCTTGGGCTCTACTCCACTGTATACCCACTGATCAAGTCCCCTTTGTGATTACTATGGTGCATTTTCTTCCTTCCAGCAGACACTTTTCGGTAGACTCAATGTACCCAAAAAACCTCCAAAGTGGCTTATGATGGCCTAAAATGCAATGAGATATTTATAATTATGTCAAGCAATGTGATGCCTATGAGTGGACTAGAAAACCTCTACATCATCATTATTTCCCTCTTCAATGCATGCTGCCTTTGGAACCCTTCCAAAAATGGGTCTTAGACTTTATTCAAACCATCACACCTCCGACTATTTCCACTAATAATTGATATATTCTCACATGTAACAATTATGCAACACACATGGCTGAAGCTTGTGCATTCTAGTCTCCTACAACTGAGGTGGTGAATAGATGTCTGAAATGGGATGTGTTCCCCCCGGTTTGAATTACCATTAGAAATTGTCTCACATCGAGGGACCTACTTTGCTAACACTCTTATCCAGGCTCTAGCTCACATGTTTAATATTATCCATAAGTATAGTACAACTTATTACCCATGTGCTAACGGCTTGGCTGAAAGCACTAATAAAACATTACTCAGTACACTAAAGAAACGTATTATGGAATGCCTACATTGCTATGACTAGCTTCTACCTTCAGTGTTGTGGGCTTATCGGACCATGTATAAAGTATCTATCGACTATAAACCATTTAAATTAGCTTATGGACTTGAGCCTATTGGATTTATGGAAGTGGTTGTACCCAGTCTGTGTGTGGCTCTAGATAAAAAATTATTAACTTGGTACCTTGCATTCACTTGATGAACAAAGACTAGAATTTTTTTTGCTCTTACAAAATGTTTAGCTCCATCAAGGGAAAACCCATGATCATTTTCTGACAACTCCTATGTTTAAAGTCTGAGGGTTGGTTTTATTCTATAATTCTAAATCTAATCATGTTGGAGGAAAGTTTAAGCTTCGGAGGTTTGGTCTTTACGATATCTCGACTCAACTGGGTCTAGCCACTTTTTGGTTAGCCACACTTACCGGAGCAGGGTTCCAAAATGCGAGCCTTTCACTGATAGTAGCGTGAGTGGCCTTATGAAGGGCCCTTTATTGTTGGAGAAACCTAGAAATGGTATCCATTGATTGATGGTGCTACTATGGAGGTGCAGTAGAAAGAGTGAGAGACCACAATGCAAGCTTCTAATAGAGCTAAAGATCGAAGAAGAGGGATAGGAATGTGCACATATGTAGAGAGAGAGAGAGAGAGAGAGAGAGAGAGAGAGAGAGAGAGAGAGAGAGAGAGAGAGAGAGAGAGAGAGAGAGAGAGAGAGAGAGAGAGAGAGAGAGAGAGAGAGAGAGAGAGAGAGAGAGAGAGAGAGAGAGAGAGAGAGAGAAACCCGAGATACAAAGATGGAGAGAGAGAAAGAGAGAGAGAGAGAAAAAAAATGAATATAGGCTTCTGCTCTCCTCTTTTTATTGCATCTATTCACAAAAGATATGCACAAAAAATCAAAGTTTCGTTGAGACGGACTACTTTGGAATGTTGCAAAGTACAATATGGGATATCCTTCCCTAACCTCTTGCTGCATGTAGAGAGAGAGAGAAAGAGGGATAGATCCCGCGTAGATGAACGCATACTACTGAAGACCGAAGAGAAATCAGGAGCTATGGGGGAGAGAGAAGAAGAAGAAGGACAGATTTGGTAGAGATGAACACGCATTATTGAAGACTAAAGAGAAATAGGGATAGAGAGACAGAGGAGAGAGAGAGATAGAGAGAGAGAGAATGGAGGAACAAAGAATTTGATTATATGTGTGCATGTAAGTGAGTGAATATAGGTGTGCATGTATGCATGTAATTGTGTGCGCATGTTTTTATGTGTGTGTGGGTCCCGTGGGCACTAGTCCCCTTCTCTTGTACTTTTCTTTATTTAATGTGTGTGTGAGTTAATCTGAGAATGCATATGAGTATTTAAGTCTTGCGTATGTTTGCATGTAATTCGGTGTGTGGTGTGTGTGTGTTTCTAAGTGTGTATGTATTTATGTGTGCATGAGCTCATGCATGAATGTGCAATTGCGTGCTTGCATATGTGTCTGTGTGTATAAAAGGTATGTATGCAAGAGAGATCTTGTGTATGTGTGTATATGTGTTAGTATAAGTGTGTGAATGGATATGTTGTGAATGAATGCAAGAATGCATGTGAGTGGTTGAATGTGTGCATATATTTTGAGTCTAAGTATGTATGTGAGTGTGTATGAGTACTTGAGTGGAGTGCAAGTATTCATGTAAGGTGAGTTGAGAGAAAGTTGTAATAGAGAAATATGTGATCTTTATTTTTCATTAATGTACTCTTCTTTTCTAATGCTATTTTTGGAGAGCATTAAGAATAATTATGAGCACTGATGAGATTATAAAGCAAGTATGACGTGTACGAGAAGGTAGAGAGAGACAACGTGTGTGCTATCATTGGGGCTGTAGATGCTAGAATTTTTCTTTCCATCCATCTTTCTCATTGTGGATGGATTTCATTCATTAAAACTTGAAGATAATGAGAACTTACTTGTGAACATATCATTTCCTTAGGATTTTACTTTACGTACTAGATTTATATCAATTATTTATTCATGAATGCAAACTCTTGTACTAAAGCAAATGCATTTCTAAAATTGTTTCAAATCAAACAGAGAATATTCCTATAGTTGAGAGTACCATTTATATTTTCCTACCTACATGTTCATTACCTAGTGAAAAAAATACGCATCAAAATCATAACATTCGAGTAGACAGAGAAACAATTGACTATCTTATTTCTAAATATTTGCTTCCTATGGCATGACATTCGGTCTCACTTTCTAAGTTTAGTTAAGTTACTTTTCACCACATGAATCCTGAGGTCGTTAGCATATACACATACACTTCAATCCATTTTGAGATCATGTCTCAAACCTTTAAGCAACACAGAAGCACCCCACATGTAGCCAAGAAGAGACCCATAGAAAAGTCGGACCTGATCCACCCAAGGGTCTCGATCTGCACCCCTCAACATTTGGTGAACAGACATGAAATGTGCCATTTTTGTGCTTAGGAATTTTAGACATGATTCATTCTTAATTGAATTTTAATAGTTGTGTTTTTCATTTGCAGGTGTGTGGAAAATGAGGCGAGTCAAACGGTTTAAAAAGTTTTTGTTGCTAATCCTTTTCCCTAGTTGTTGAGGGCTATTTCCTAAGGAACATAGCCCTCCATGAGAAAATGAGCATTAAGGAGATGCCTTGACTCTTCTCCCTCCCCCACCCCTCCATCAATAGAAAAGCAAAGATATCGCTTGCAAGAAGCACTTCTAGTTTATGTATTTAGGACTTGATTATTAATAAATTGTAAATATATTTTCACATTGCACATTTTAGCCTCTACATCATGAAAGATAAGGCAAAAGTTTTTTCAAGTTTTGTCAATTTATTTCACGCACACATAAAAAAAATGGTTTGAAGTTTGTATATGCCACTATTTCACTAGCATTAGAATATTGGTTTATTGTGTGCACCTTAAGCTATACTTTCTCAATTGTTTTTTACTTATTCCTACTTGATTTTACCATTGCTATTCAAAACTCTAAATAAATTAGAAAAACCATCAAAAGAACAATCAAAATAATAAGAGTAAATATAAAAAGAAAAAGTATCAAGAATCCTAAGGTCTAGAATAAGAAATAAGTTCTTTTAGAGTGAGATTCGCTTAATAGGAAAGGAAAACTAAGAAAAATCCAAAACTTAGAAAAGGAAGTTTAGAATAGATGAAAATCAAGGAAAGAGAATTCATAGCCCCCTTGATAATTTTTTTGAAAGATTGTTTGTTTTGTCTAATCAATATAGTCAAATTTTGAGACATTTCAAGGAACTACTCGAACTAGAACTAATCATAATATATTTAATACTCTATTCTAGAAGGTATCAAGAACAAAAAATGGACGAGGTGTTTAGAGATATGATCATAGAAAACCAAGGTGCATCTAAAGTGTAGGCATCCATGCATGAATAAGGAAAATTTACTGGTCTAAATATAGCTGAGTACTTGGACATGTTTGAGGATTAAGCGTGGATCCAACGATTTCCTGACCATGGACTGGTGCAATATTTTGAACAGGTCATCTTTGGATCTATCTTACAAAGCATTCATGAACACTGAACTAGACCATGTGCTCACTTTTGGAAAGAAGTCCATAAGATGTTCTTTCTTGAAGACTTTAGTCAACATAATCGGGAAGGATTTTTTCAAAAATCAACCCATTATTGAACATGTTTTAGAGTTAAGAGAAAAGTCCATATTTGTATTTTTTGTTTTGGAATGCATCTCTAGTGTGTAAGAGGTGCTGATGTGTGGATTTTTACTTACCTTGCATTCTCCATTGACTTATTCATGCGTTGAGCATCATGTGTGTATATGCTTCTAGGTATCCAACAAGTTATACTCTTAGTTTGACCATTTAGTATGTCATTTCAAGCCACCATTTGATCCTACTTGTAGGACACGTGATTGCTAGTTATAATCATTTGTCGATAGATATGAAACATTTTTGGGATTCCTATTGGGGATGAGTGCTGAAGTCAGAGTATCTTTTTTATGGTTATATCTTGTGTGTGGAGTGGATGTGCATGAAAGGGTACGTGGAATCTCATTGCTACTCTGAATTGCACTTATTGCACACCTAGCTACCTACTTGGGTGTGTAGTGAGGGTTTTAGGGTTAGAAGAGCTAGAGTAGATAAAACGTGGATATTAGTAGGGGGTAGAGAGAGAGAGAGAGAGAGAAGAAGAAGAATGGTCAAGTAGTATAGGTAGATCACTAAATTTAGGGCAAACGTTTCTTGGTATTTGGGAGTTATTTACCCAAAACCCTACTTCACTCCACATCTATAAGTTGTGAGTTCTTGAGAGAGAGAGAGGGAGTGTGATAGAGAAAAAATATTCCCACCTTGTGCATGGCTTGCAAATTGCCTTGTAAGCCTTGAAAAGTAAGGCACATAATTATTCTGGTAAGGATAACATGTTTATAAATTCATTCTCTCGAAAATGACGCCTCAACATCAGTTATGAATAAAACCAAATTTCATGAGGCTCATTTTTTGGTATGCAAGGATTTTTCTCGAAGCCTAATTATAATACCCCTACAAATTGAGTACACCAAAACCCAAATATCATGACAATTTCAGTGAGTAAGGTTTCACGACATCTGTTTCCCCAAGTGTCCTCAAATTTACTAAGTTTCATTGACACTTGGAAGGTACCATGAGGTTCAAGTATTTTAACACTTCAAAAGTATCATCTGTTTCCCCAAGTGCCCTAAAATTTACTAAGTTTCATTGACACTTGGAAGGTACCATGAGGTTCAAGTATTTTAACACTTCAAAAGTATCATTGGTATGTAGGTATTGTGGCATTCACAAGGTATTGTCATACTTTGTAGATATCAATATATTTTGAATGTTTCACTAATATTCATTAGGATTCATGAAACTTGTGGAGTATCCTTGATATTTGGAAATATCGTATCACAACATCTATGAGTTATTATGTAGAGGCTAGTGTCATTGACGCACATGTTTCATCTAATTGAGATATCATGACATCCAACAAGTATCATGAATATTAGTTATAGCAAACACTTCATAGATATCACAATATTTCTCAAGTTTCACGACATTTGCTACGTAATGGAACTAATTATAACACCCATAATTAGATCAATTCATTTGTCTGTGATTCAAAAACAAGTGCAAGGAGGTTGGATATAGGCAAAGTAGGCCATATCTATGTATGTGTTGAAAAGGGAATAGATAAGCCAAAGTTCCTAGCTTAAAGCACATCCTAAGGTTCCTAAAGGATAGCAGAATGAAGGTGCATGGTGGCCACATGGATGTAAAGGTGCATGGTGGCCACATGGATGTATCAGAAGATTTTGGAGGCGAGACCAAACGAATAAGTAGCATTGGTGAGAAAAATCCACACAAACACAGATACCAACTTTTGAACTAGATCCTATGAACATTCGTTGCCGTTGCAAGTAAATGGTCAAAATGAGTCAAGTTCTTTTGTTAATGCATGAATCACATGTTAATATTAAGGTAACATAAATGAATTCAGACGATTTCTTAGACTATAATCTAGGCCAACTCCTTCACTATTGAGAAGGGACTAAACGGGACCCTAGATGGACTCTATAAATGATAGCATCACAAGATGAAACCTTAAATTTTTAGATAGATATTAATTATTTTTACTCATTTCCTATGCACCTAAAAGATGTATATATTATTTTAAAAAAGTCAAGGACATAGACATAGAGCTTATATTTTGAAGCTCTAGTTGAAAATATCCTTTGGAAGGTGAAAAATATCAAATGAAACTAGTGATATACACATACAACATACAATGAAGCAAATGTCGAGGGTAATTGGAGAAACATATAGCTATTTACAAAACCGTGAATATATATTTTCTCATCAAGGTTATATGTTTAGCACCCCAATTTTGCATCTTCAATAGGGGACTTCAGCAATGTGTTGTTTGCATGCAAGTAGGAACAAAGAGTACTCTATAGTGAGCATCCAAATCCGCAATCCATAAAGCATATATACAACAAACTAAAAACATCAAGAAGTATTTAGCTTCTAGAAAATTTACGAAACACTCTATAATTCATCCATTGTAATAGGACTTTTGATAGTGAAATATTCCATTTTGAACTTTTCCTTATAAATTGTGGGGGGAAGAATTGTAATACGCCTTTCGATAGTGAAATAATTCATTGTGATCTTCTCCTTATACATTGTGGGGATAATGTTTCGAATGAATAACTACGTCATTTTATGCATATAGGCAAAACTTAGGGATCAGAAGTTTTAAATTCTCTCTCTAAAACTTATCTTCATCATGTATTTTTGGTTGAAAAATTAACATGAAGATGAAAGAAATAAGCAAAATGTTGTATGAGAAAAAGGTACAACACACATAAGAGAATAAAACTATCTCCATGAACGATTTGTGAATCATGTCTTAAGTACCTCTTTTTGGGCTCTACATTTAGATCACTCTAAGATAATGTTTTGATTGAACTTTTTCTCTAGAACTTCTAATATTGTAGGGCTCAAAAGTGGTATCATGAGGTGGATTTGATCCTAGGGCATCTCTAGGAATATTGTGCAGATCATAGAGCTCACCATTTCTGCCTCTCAAAAGCATAAGCTAATTTCTCACTCTTTTTGAGTTACAAGGGTTGAAAAAGTTCCATACTTAAAAAAATAATTGGCTTCTCTATTTCTATCTCAATTCATGTTTTTTGATACATACATGTTGTCATGCACACTTACAGATGTTTTTGGATGTGTTGTTTCATTGCGTTTCTTCTACTTTGATAGACACTACTAGAGATAGCAATTGAACACTACAAATGCATGCTTTTGAGAAAGTATTGCATGTAACATGGGAAGATCTACCTTTTTCTAAATTTGGTGGATCACACTCTTCTTTGAGCAATGATCAACTTTATTTTACAAGGGATTTGCTCCATCAAGAGATAAGAAGCCAAAAATTAGAGAATTACCTTGTAATTGAGATTGAGAGTGAGAGTGAGAGTGAGAGTAAGAGTAAGAATGAGAGTGCAAGTGTGAATGAGATTGTGATAGCTCGAGGGTGGTTGGGAGTTTGAGATTTAATTAAGAAGTTATTTCTCAAAGCTATTGTATCGATTGATGCAATTCTATGACATGAGAACTTCTATTTCTGTAAGCCATATCTTGTATACCCTTCAACATTGGAATTTTTCTTATCTTGTGCAAGTTTTGTTTTTTCTCTCTTCTACTATTCTTGAGTGATCATAACATTGTGGTTGAGGATAGCTTGTGATTGAGGATGTGCTATGAGTGGTATTAGAGTGTAGTCAATCCTCAACAAGGATGGAGGGTTTTACATAAAAGATTCATAAGCAAGACGAGCTTATTTAGAAGATTCTTTGAGAATTACGCACAAAACGAGGAATAAAACAACTAGAAGATGCAACAAATTTGTTCATAGAGATGAAAAATGAAGTGGATGAAGATGCAAGAACATCTAGTGTGCCTAGAGGAAGACCAAAATGCACTTATGAAGATATGGAGGCATGTGAGTTTGCCCTCAACCAATTCTTTGAGAAGGAAAAGTCGAATCATTTTGTTGGTGAGAAGAACAACTACAAAGATCTAGAGGTATGGATTGAAGAGCTAGAGGATTTTTTTGATCTTCAACAATTTAATGAGTCAAACACAAAGCTTGGGATACTTCACCTATATAGAATTGCAAAGCTATGATGGAAGTCCTACATGGAGACCTAGATGCATTCTGGTCCAGTTCTATGGAAGGAATATAGAGAGCAAGTAGAAAACAGATAGTGTTCTCCACACTATCATATGGACGAGAAGATGGAGTTCTACTATTTCGAACAACAAGCGAGTGACAAGGATAGTTTATCTCTTGATGAGTACAAAGAGAAGTTTCTAGGGGCTCAAAAATATGCATTGGAGGTTAGTGGTGATGCTCTGAAGATCAAGTTTATTGAAGGGGTTCATGCGGATCTTTGTTATCAATTGAAGGGATATGGATGTGTTGATTTCCTTGATAGAGGTGTGATGGCTTAGAAGTTTCACAAGATGGAGAACTTCAATATGCAAAAGGGGAATACAACCAAATCATTGTGACATAACATACGCCATAGAGACCTTCCACAAAAAAAAAAAAACATGATCAATTCAAAGAAGACATGAAATTTTAATAATCAAGGTAAGAATCCTACTCAAGTGGAAAACCAAAGGTGGCATTAACCCATCCATTGGCAACAGGAGCCTGCTTTTATTGAGCTAGATGAGAGACTCCATTTGTGTTTTTTTTTAACATATTTAAGTAGTGACGTGTGCGAAAACTCTAGGACCATCGAGGCACTCGTTTCCCTCTTCAGGAGGTTTTTTCCCCTAGCATGTATATATGTCTATAACCCTAACGGGTCTCTTATCTTTGTACATTCGAGTGGTAATACAATAAGTATCGTGTGATTTGCTCCAAGATTCTTCTTCTTCTTTGTGTTGTTCGCGTGCCCCTGTGCACCTCGAACTCCAACAATTTGTATTAGAGTAGGTCGTTGCTTAATCTAGGGTGTCATCGACACCCCTATGATCACGGTCTTAGAACTGAAAGAAATTTGGTGAGCATACACAAGGTGATTAAGAGTTCAAAATAGCTCTACTTTGTGGTGCCAAAATTGTGATATGAGCTCGTTTCAGCCTCTGAACGCAATATTATAGCACTTCTACAAGCAATTTCATCTTTTTTCGCTACAGATATATACAGGTTTTGGTTCGCCAATATAAGCATCTCAAAGCCGACTACACGTTTACTAAAACTTGATAGGGTAGTTACGTTCAACTTTTTGAGATACAATCATTTTTCTACATCCGGGTATTTTAGTTAGTGGCCATGGCTAAGAGGAGTGATGTGGTCCATATGTTGGCTATTGAGGATAAGATGGATGTTAGCAATTACCCATCATGGGCTTATATGATATGCCATGTATTGGTTGCAAAATGACTCTGAAATATTATGCAAGGTGTTGTGAAACGTTCTATTTGACCTACAAAAATAGTTGTTGAAGATGTTGCAGATGACATTGAAGATAGAAATATTCTTCATGTTCCTATTCATGTTGTGGTTCCTACTGCACCTAATGTAAAGCAAATTCGTTGGGATGACAAAGATGCTCAAGCATGCATTGATAGCCTTGTTTGTCAAACATGCCATTATTCCTCACATTCTCTCTTGTAGAACAACTGAGGATGCTTGGGATACACTTACCACTTTATACCAGGCAAGGAATGAGGCTTGTAGTGCTCTCCTATGAAAATAGTTCGAGAGTGATGAGGTTAATGAAGGAGATTCCATGGATATTTTTTGACCAAATATCAAAGATTTGAAGGAAAACTTGAGTTTTGTTGATGACATCATGCCTGATAGTTCACTTGTTCAAACTATTCTGAATGGTCTTCCTAATTCATATCAGAGTTTTGTTTATACTCTTTGTCTGATGATGAAAGGCAATCCAAATGCCTTAAAATTTAAGGAGTTACTCTCTCTTTTGTTGTAGGAAGATCAGTCTAGGCAGAAGAGGTCCATTATGCATTTTGTAGATCAAGCTTTCCTAGCTACTCAAAAGGGAAAATGTAAATGGAGCTCTTCTACTAGTAAGCAAAAATGTGCTAATTATGCACAATCAAAGAAGGATGAAACAGACGAGAAGAAAAGAGAAAAGCAAAAATTGTTTTGCAAATACTATAAAGGAAATGCTCATGTCATAAAGAGTTATCTAAAAATAGCTGCTAAAGAGGCAAGGAAGAAAGAGGCTAGAATGGTTGTTGCAGAGGCCTCTACACCCAAAATAGATTCTGCTAAACTTGTGCAGAATGAAGAATGGGCATTTACCACTCTTTATAGTTATGGCCCATCTTCTCACGAACACTATATGTCAGCATTAGACTTAGATATTTGGTACTTTGATAGTGGGACAACCAAACATATTGCCTTGCAATGCAATTTCTTCACTTCACTCAAGCCTGCTCCTATAGGGAATAATGTCACATGCACCAACAACTCCTCTTATCCTATCGTGGGAGTTCGTAAGATCATTCTAAGTACTATTGAGGGTAGTTCTTTTACATTTTTGGATGCTTTAATTTGGTTAGGGATCAAAAAGAATTTTTTTTCAGTTCAAGCTTTAGCCAAGATTGGCTTGGTTGTGAATTTTGTTGATTATAGATATAAAGTTCATGATCTGTCAAATGACAACATCATCATTGCTTTTGGCATTTTATGTCGTACGCTATATAAGCTCATCGATTATGCAAAATTTGTTAATGATTCAGCATGTGTTGTTCAAGATTCTCAGGCTTTGTCAGATACAAAGCTTTGGCATGCATGCTTGGGTCATCTAATTTTGCTAGTTTGCTACACTTGTAGAAATTTGAAATGGTGTCTTCTTTTCCCAAACTTGGGGCACCTCGTAAGCATGTATGTGAAGGTTGTACTTTCAACAAAATGCAACGTTCCTCCTTCCCAAAAGATGGTTTACTTTGAGCTACTAAGAAAATGTAGCTTATTCATAGTGATTTTTATGGTCCTTTGCTGACACCTTCTTTTGGGAACTATCTTTACTTTGTGACTTTTATTGATGGTTTTCCTAGGCATGCATGGGTATATCCATTGAAACCAAAGTACAAAGTGTTTATGTGCTTCAAATAGTTTATGGTTTTGGCTAAAAATCTTTTAGCATTTAAAATGGGCACCCTGTGTTTTCATCGGGGGAGGGGGGTATATTTCTTTTTATTTTAATGCATTTTTGTCTAAACGTTAGATAAAACATCATTGTACAGTGTCATATACACCTCAACCAAATGAAGTTGCTGAAAAGAAGAACATGTCACTCATGGAGATGGTGAGGTGTATGGTCAAGAGTGAGGCTTTACCACATAGTTTCTGGCTTTAGGCCATTATGTGTGTAGCATATTTACTTAAGAGGTGTCCTACTAAAACATTCTAGCCTATCACTTCATATGAGGCTTCACATGGTTGTAAGCCATCTCTTGCTCTTGTGGGTTTTTCGTTGCCTGGAATATGCATTAGTGTCTGTATAAAAACATAGGAAATCCGATGATAAAGTAGTGAAATGTATTTTGGTTTGGTGAGTTCTAAAAGCAAAGGTTATCATCCACACAATGAATGCATTTTGGCTAGCCATGGTGTTGTTTTTGTGGAAGATGCTATTCAGCCATTACTTTCATGTACCAAGGAGACATCAGTTAGCTCCATGGACATGTATGAAACTTTACTACCTCTTTTTACAGGTGGACACTATAGTGCTAGTCCAAATTAGGCAACTTCTTAGCCTTTACACGTTTGATGTGATGATGCAGATCATTCCATTTCTAATGTAGATTTACATGACACACTTGTTGATGAGAGAACTTATATTAACGAGGCAAAAACTATGCCAAAATGGCTAATATAGACTTTGTGTGACAACAAATTAGATGCACCTTTGTCATATCGTACTCGTTAAGGCTCTCATAGTTCTTGTTCATCAGATTGCTATGCTATGGCTGCGTCTAGGATTTGTGATGAGAATGATCTTGTTTCATTTGATGAAGCACAAAGTTTTAAAAATTGGATGGCTGCTATGCAATCTGAATATCATGATATTATGAAAAATGGTAGCTGATCTTTATGTGACTTGCCTCCTGGCAAGAAGGCCATTGGCACTAAGTGGGTATATAAGCTGAAGCATAAGCCTGATGGAATAATTGACACGTATAAGGCTAGGCCTTTTGCAAAGGGTTATGCTCAAGAAAGAGGCATTGATTTTGATGATACCTTTGCTCCTACATGCCAAATGACTATTGTGCATAGCATCTATGCACTTGTAGCTCATCATGGTTGGAATGTACATTAGTTGGACATTAAGATTGTATTTCTGAATGGTGACTTGCATGAAGAAGTGTATGTTTTCAGCCTTGTGGCTTTGTGTAGAAAGGGCATGAAAATAAAGTGTGCAGGTTGAAGAAGAAAAAATATGGTTTAAAGCAAGGAAGGCATGCTTAGTATGAAAAAATACATGCCTATTTGGTTGAACATGGTTTTGAGAATATTCCAACTAAGAGCACCTTATATGTTAAGCGTGCAAATGATGTGCTTCTGATCATTGTTGCATATGTTGATGACATGCTGCTCACTCGTCCTCATGAGAAGCATATTGCTGATTTTAAGGCTAATTTGCATGCCTCATTTGAGATGTCTGATTTGGGGCATTTGCATCATTATTTGGGCATTTAGTTTATGCACATTGATGGTAGAATAGCTTTGTGTTAGTCACAATATCTTGACACATTATTGGAACATTCTGGCCTTGAACATTGTAGACCTATTGCCACTCCTATGGAGATAGGTTTATGATTGAGTCTTCATGATGTTGGAGATGCATTTGATGTTGTTCTCTATTAGCATGTTATTGGTTGCTTGATTTACTTATGCATTACTTAGCCAAAAGTGGTTAAGCGCATCTTTCTCTACTTGAGTGGTACCTAGCTACTTGGATTGTTTTATCCCAAGGGGCATCACTGCTGCCAAATTTACATGCTTTTTCTCACTCTGATTAGGCTGTTTGTTATGACACTTGTGTGTCCACTAATGGTATTTGCTTCATGCTTAGTAGCTGATGTATATCTTGGTTGAGTAAGAAGCAGACTACTATGGCCACTTCTAGTTTTCAGGTGGAGTATAGGGGAAGCTTTCACAATGACTCTTGAGTGTGTGGCTTAGATGCTTTATGGCTGATTTGGGTGTTGGTAAGTCTTTAATCACCACCATATTCACTGAAAATCAGAGTGTAGTGGCATTTTCAAGGAACCCCGTGTTCCATGCTTGCATTAAGCACATGGAGGTGCACTATCATTATGTCATGGAGAGGTTCTCTACTAGAGAGTTTAGTTTGGGATATGTGCCCACATAGGAGAACATTGCAAACCTTTTCACAAAGGCTCTGCGTGGGGAGAATTTTGGAGTTTGAAGCTTTTGGCTTACTTCCTTTTGTGGATTGATTCCACATAGCTTGGCGCTTCCTTATACATGAGTGTTAGCTCCTCGCTCAGTGCATCAATCCCAGGGGAGATTTTTTGATATATTTAGGTACTGATATGTGTGAACATTCTAGGACCATGGGGGCACTTTTTGCCCTCTTTAGGACATTTTCTTCCCTCGGATTTCAATATATACACCTATAACCCTAATGGGTCTCATCGTTTTACATTCAAGTTGTAATACAATCAGTATTCTATGTTGTGCTCTAAGCTTCTTCTTCTTCCTTGTGCTATTTGCGTGCTTCCGTAGACCTTAAACTCCAACATTGTTGTTGTGGGGAGCAAGGGCACATAACGTATGAATTCCAAAATAGGAAAACCTTTTTTCTTGCACAATCAAAGGTGTTAAACATCATTGAGGAAGATGCAACAATTCACAAAGCAAATGATGGAGGTAAGGGCCCTACCTCTACTATACATTGCACGCTGTTTAGTTCTCCCTCAGGTTTCTTTCATTATGATTTTTGGTATTATTTCTACACATAAATGTAGATTTTTTATTGATTTCAATAGTACGTATTGTTTTCAATCTTTTAGATCGATACAAAATTTAGGGATATACCTAAATATGTAGATAACAGGACTTGTGGATATTGCCAAGGGATGACTAAACTATACAAAAGGATACATTGAAAACCTTCCATTTACTTTTTTTTAATAGGTGTTTTCCTAGGAGTTTCCATGTGATGGAAATGAAATTGTGTGATGGAACTATATGCATGTATTGGTTAGTTCAGATATATGAAAAAATTTAATGCGAACAAAGATGAATCACTTTAGGGTTAGATGGTGAATCTATCAACATTCTAGGTGGTGCACATAATCTCAATCCTATTCTTGTTTTTGCTATGCAGATAATTAGAGGGATACATGATGGTTGTACAACATTTGTAGTGTACGTGAACAATCCGCATGAGAAGGATAATGATAAAAATCTTTCAATTCATGCACCTAGGTAGATTGACCATGCCATTGACCTGTTTTCAGGGAGTGAACCGTATTCTAGAGCAGCATATAGATTTAGATGAGTTAAAGAAGATTAAGGTTTAGTTATATTATTTGTTGAAGAAAGGCTTGATAAGACCGAGTGTTTCATCTTGCGCAAAACCTTTTTTATTTTACAAGATGTATACTCTAAAGATGATTATGAGTATGTTGTACATCTCAAGAAGACTTTGGAAACTTTTAGAGACCACAAATAATATGGAAAGAAGACTAAATTTTGATTTTTGAAGGATAAATTTGTGTATCTAGGAAGAGTCATTTGAAAACAGGGAAATCATATAGACCAAGATAAAGTGAAAAGAATAGTTGATTACCTCATTCCTCAAAATGTAACAAATGTTAGAAGCTTTAAAGGATTTGCACAATATGAAAGAGCACATATGAAGGATTTCTCTAACATAGCTAATCCCCTCGAAAAGATGACTAAAACCAACGTAGGATTTATGTGGAGTGACTCCTATCAAAAAGCATTTGAATCATTGAAACAAAAACTTACTGAAAATTGTGTTTTGAAAATATCAAAAAATGGAAAAACCTTTTTGGTTGCATGTGATGCATGTGGTAGTCAAATAGGATGTTTTCCTTCAAATGATGATAGGGTGATTGCATATGAATCTAGGAAATTAAGAAAACATGAACTTAACTATCTTACCATACAAACGTGCACGCAACTTTTTTACGAAATCACGGGTACCATTCCATTGGTTGTGCTCCAAATCCAATGAGAGTTAAAACATTCTTATACCAAATCATATGATTGTGTTGGTGTAATTGAATCAATAAATAGTATTTCTAAGTTGGTTTCACAACAATCTCAAAAGATAGTTGTTCTCATAGAGAAACAAATATCTTTTTTAAACTTTTTTTTTGAAGTAATAGATCGGCTCCAAAGTAGAAGTTACCGAATTCTCAACCACTAGATTCATATGTTTCGAATATTTTATTCATGTTCTACATTGTTCATTCTTGTTCTGTGAAAATAATAGCATTCAGAAATAATTTTCCAAATATAACCATTGTTCTATATGATGTTTATCAAAGAATAATTAAGCGTTTGAGGCTTGTAGTGATGGAAAAAAAGTTATGTGAGAACTGATACAAATAATATAGAAAAGTGCGAATTTATAAAGTTAAAGCATGTTTTTACAAATTTTGAGTTGTACCCAACTACTCTAATTGTTGAAATTCCCACTTATATATAGTTTTGTAGTGATTTAAAAACAATCTTAAGAGCACTGCTAAAACTTACAAAGATAAGTGGGAATTTATATAATTAAAGGATTTGAATTTATATATTAATGGCATCACCACAAAACTATAAGCATCCTAGACATTCATATCACAATATACAAAAAGATTCAACCAAAACATCTACGAACATTATAACTCATGAATATTGGGTATCTTTTGAAAACCCAAAAAGAACGACTAGGAAGGATATATATGTATGTATGGAGCCTTTGATATTTCAAGAATAAAAAGCATATTGGAGGAATAACTACCATGTGGTTATCCTCTACTACGAAGAACTATTTTTACCAAAACCAAACCTAAATCATTACTATTAATACTTGTAGAGGGAAAAATCTTAAATTTATAAATTTCAAAACTTTTTTATTCAAAATTATATTGTGAAATTCCTTTTCCTAAAAAGAAAAAGGGAAGAGGTTTTTCAAATCATATACGATGTTAATGATATTCAATGCATTGTAAATTATAGGTTTCACCTATGAAACTATGCCATTAAATGAAAAACTATGAGGTCTACACGAACTAAAATTAATGAAATGTGAATAGAAATTAGTAAGATTATCTTTCTTCTAGTACTTCTTGAAGAAGTAATTAGTCCCATATGTATATAATTCATTCTTTTCGTTAAAAAAAATCCTAAGACTAGAGATTTTAACAATATATACATCACAAGTAAAAGCATGAAAGTATCCATCTTCACACATTAACAAAAAAGGGTTGAATTCGTAAAATGTATTACAAAACTATTAGTGCATTAAAAAATTGTATTGAACCTCATTGTAAGGTGTGAAAACAAAATACTTTAGAGGTATACTAAGTTTCTATTTGGAAACAAAAGTGTAATAACTAATTTTAGATTAAAAAAATCGCTCGATTCATAATGTTTAGCTTTTCGTGTATTAAAAGGAGTACGTGACATGACCCCTAAACTTTGCTGGAAGAATCTCGACATCATGACCCTGCTATTCTCCCCGATCCCTGTCTTCCCGAAAGGCTCCAATCTCGTGTGCTCCCTTTGGAAGGGCTGGAATAAAGTCAAAAGCTTCACAAGAATTAGTGAGGACTGGAAGTGGGCGGCCGGAATCAGACAAAACGACTCTATCTGGTTCCCGATACATGGCATCCGGAGTGTGGAGTCGTGGAACATTCGAAATGCCAAGAGACTATGGCACAAAGGATTCAAAAAATGGAAACACCTCTGGAAACATGACTCCAACGGCTGGATCAATTTCGAGGACATTGATCCTTCCAAAAACATCTCCTACGAAGAATGGAACACTTTGCAAAGCAGATGCCTCGCTTGGGATCGGAACAAGATTCGCCTTCTCATGGGACACGATGCTCCGAACTCGCTTGGTCTCAAATGGCACAATGGAAATAACCTACTCAAAATCCCGAACATCAAAGAAACGACTGACCACCAGATCAGTCTCAACAAGAAGTGGTGCCTGGCTTGGACGCGGCTTCGATGGGACATGAAATTCATGAGTATTTGGCACCCTCTGATCGAGATTAAGAAGTCTGTCCTCCTCTGGCAAATTCTGCATCGTGGAATTTGGACTAACCACAAGGCTAGCAAAATTTGCGGGGTCCCTCCTTGGTGCAAACGCTGTCACCGGGCTATTGAAGATGTCCCAGACATCTTCTTCTCCTGCCCCAGCTCCCTCAAAATATGGCAGACGGTGGGAAAGAAATTCAGACTTCTGAAACAACTTAGCTGGAAGCAAGTCCTTTTGGGAGAAGCGATCGGCTGCTCCGCGACACTCTGGAGCGCCATCAGAGGGGAAGTCTTGTGGAAAATCTGGCGGGAGAGGTGTGCTCTCAACTTCGGCGATACCCCCAAGGAATGGTCGATTGAGAAATCACTACTCCTCCTTGGCAAAAGGATTGTTAACTGTAAGAAATCCCCCCCCTTCAGGCACCATAAAGTCCTCATTTTGATCAACAACAAGCTCAAACCCAAGTGGGCCCCGCATGAGGGCGATGAGAGGGTGATCAACCTTCTATGTAATGCAACCTAGAACTCATACAGGTTTCCCCTGCTTTGTGGGATTTGGGGGGTCCCGTGGGCGCTAGTCCCCTTCTTTTGTACTTTTGCTTCTTAATTTAATACAAGTCCGGGAGAGTAGGCTATTGCCGAACTTCCTTTATATTAAAAAAAAACTTTGGAAAATCTGCCAACATCGAACTGAACACACACATTAGAATATTTCGTTTAAGACATTATTAGTTCATAAATTCAACCATATCATGTTCATGAGGGTGGTAATATAAATTATAATACTGTATGGAACCATATTACATTAATATTCGATATTACAAACGAAAAGAAATTCAACGTTTCCAGCCACTAGGAATTTGATTTCACTTAAGGAAAACTGTAGAAAATATTTATGGTTACAAAATTTAGAACTGGGCATTTTTGCTGTTTTTGTAGTGGTTAAATATTAGTAGTTGGGACTTTCCTTTTGAAGCAACATTTTCTTGTTCATGAATACAAGGAAAGGTATCAAAAATATTTCCGCTTAAGACAAGATTTCCTGTACTGGAAAGATTTTGTTATTCTTGCATTGAAACCTTGGTTTTTACCTACCTAATAATTTATTAAAGTTTTCTGTAGCTTGTGATATATTGTTTGATTTTATTTTTGTGTTAGGGGGTATGTTATATTTCAGAGATCATTATGGTTCATATCATTCATTTGGAAGAGTATAAACGTTTGTTCTTAGTTTTTCTTTTAATATAATTTAGTTTTATTGCTTAGTGATGTTAGTTATAGTATAGCTATAGTTGAGGAATACATTAATAGTTTCCATTTGATTCACATTACTAGGTATACATTGTGTAAGAGTAACATAAACCTTGTAAGTCTCTAGGCATGGATGGTTTACCTAATGAGTTTTTTATGATTCTAATTGATTTTCTCACTCCTTATATTCTTTTGATTTGGGAAGAGGTTTCTAGTAAGGGGTATCTCCCTTGCAACATTAACACAAGGGTTATTAGACTTATCCACAAGAGAGGCAATAAGGAAGATCTCAATAATTGGAGGCCCATCACTTCCTTGAACACTTTATACAAGATTTTTGCTTCCACCTTGGCCCGAAGACTTAGTCCTTTGATGTCCCACTTGATTCTTCCTGAACAAAAAGGATCTATTAAAGGTAGATTCATCCTTGATGGTATCATCTCTCTGTGGGAGGGCATGGATTGTGCTGGTGAGTTAGGTCAACACTTTTACTTTTTCAAAATTGATTTTGACAAAGCTTATGATAGATTAGAATGGGACTTTCAAAATTATGAGGTCCATTAGACAAGGTTGTCCACTTGTCCCCCTCTTGTTTGCCATAGCTAGTGATGCTCTTGGGTGGTTATTGAAGGATGTTATCTCTAAAGGTATTATAAAAAGTATCTCTATTCCTAAATCCCCCTCCCCTCTGTGTCTTCAAATGTTTGCGGATCATACCAATGTTGTTTCGAATGCAGATGAAATCTCCTTGAACAAATTTTTGGACTATCTAGATATTTTTTGTTTGGACAGCACTTCTAAAGTTGAAGACTTCAAAACTGGCTTTAAAGCTTCTAACAACTTGATTCCTGAACACATTGTTGATCTTGGTTGTAGTATTTTACAGGATGGTGAGATTTTTAGATTGCTTGGGATACCCATGGGTTTTGATGTGTCATTTGCTCAAAGGTGGGATTGGGTTTATGAAAAATTCAAAAAAAGTATGACCTTGTGGTATGATGCTAACAACTCCCTCCCCCCATAGGACTTTTATTCTTAACCATTATCTGCTTCCTAAACTTGTTTACTTCCTGTGTTGTTGGTCCCCTTCCAAAAAGCAGTTGAATAATGTTATCTCCCTGGCTAAAAGATTCTTGTGGGAGGTTCTTATAATAAAAAAAAATTTCCAAGGTTGCTTGGGAAACCTATTGCCTTTCTAAGGAGCAAGGAGGGCTTGGAATTCTTTGCCAAAAAAAAATGTATGATAACTTGGCTGCTAAGTGGATGTTGAGGAGTATTCGTAGTAATAAGATTTGGTTTGCTTTGTTGCATAGGGAAGTTTCCAAATTTTATTTGAATGATTATAGGGCCTTGTCTAATATTAGATTGTGGGATGTCATTACTTACCCTCACCCTATTTCTCTTGTTGGGAGCCGCCTTGTGTGCAAGTTTTTGAACGCTTGGTTCCAGGAAAGATCTGTTTTTGTTCCTCGTAATAGTATGCATTGTGTTGCTGATTTTTACTTGCAAGAGTCCCCTTGGCTAGGGTGGCTAGATTTTTGGCAATAGGGAAAAAAATGAACCCTGCATGGGCCTTTTGGATTAAAGAGTGATTAGTGATGGACCAATGAGAGAAGGGTGATGGACACAATCTATAGCCTATAAATCACTAGGCTGAAGGGGCATGAGAGGATAGGATTCCCATATATTCACGTTTTGCCTCTAGAGAGAGAAAGGAATCTCGTAACTTACCTAGGCCCAAAAATTCAAAATTTTTAGAAAGTTATAAAATTCATCATAATACAATTTAATGGTCCCCCAACAACGTTTTAGGATCAAAAGTTCTATTTTTAAGTCCTAAATCAAAATCCGTGCATGAACTCACTTTCAAAAAGTGATTTTTTCAAAAATAACTCAAAATAAAACTTTCTCCCTCCAAAACATCACATTTTCATACCGAGGTCCCAAAAAGTCATCTCTTTCCACTACTTTGTCTCCCTAGCACACCATTGGAGCTCGTGCGTCTCCATTTCTTTCTATGTGCATCTTCTTCTTTGAATTCCTACTGTCAATTCCATAGCCTGAACTCCAATGGAGAAACCTAAATCTCATAGCCATCCAAAAGATGAGGTAATCGCGATAAAATTTCACAATATCAAGGCTATAGAAGGAATTTGGTTAAATGGATCTTCATTGGAAAGGGAAGTTATTAGACTTCAAAAAGCTCAAAAATGGTGAAACTATTGCCATTGTAGAGCATGTTTTCACAATCTCAAGCATTCAAATGGAAAACTCAAACAAAATGAGATATCCTATCAATTGTAAGTATTACTCATTGACGTTTTTCCAAATTTCATAATATACCTAGCTAAGTTGTGTAGTTTTTTGTTGTAGACATATTTCCTCCTACCTTGGTGCAAGAACTTCCACTTCATAGTCTTATAGGTACTTTCCATGCATTGCATGCAGATGTTGGGTCGATAGTCTTTCCACAAGCCTCTCTTGCTCAGCTATTATGTGAGAGAGTTTTCTTTTACACACATACATCTGTTGTACCCTCTTCATCAAATGAATTTGGTAGGTTAGAGATGATTAAGGTAGATTCTCTTTTAAAGCTCGAGTGGCAGCAACTAGATATATGGACATTAACATCTTTGAAGCATAAGATGGTGATGGACATACACAACTCTTTGAAATTTACAAGAGTTTCAAGATCTATAGGATTACATTGGTGTGTTCCTTTTCATTCTTTTGTACATTTATTTTAGATATTCACAATTCTAGAGATTTCAACAATGTTCATGTTAAAAGATATCACGTATGAGTAGGTAGAGGGTTTACTAGGTGAAATTCTAGAGATTTCAACAATGTTCATGTTAAAAGATATCACGTATGAGTAGGTAGAGGGTTTACTTGGTGAAAATTGGGGACTTGTAGAAGGATGCACCAAAGGGGATAGAAACCTTTGTAAAATTGGTGCAACAAGCATAGGATCTTAATACTTGAAACATCATACTTCATTGTACATTAGATTCTATTATGATCATTGGATGTGTAAACTTGGTGAATGGATACCAATACAAGGTTCTAAGGGTTTTTTAACTTCATTTGAAATTAAGATAAATCTACCCAACAACAAAATGGAAGTTATTTCAGTAACGCATCATTGGACTCTTGCCAACGTGACTGAACATCTAGTAATAATGGGACTTGAGTTTCTGGATCAATCAAAGTTCAGAATACAAGGGCATAAGGTAAATAGCATATGGTATTTTTTCTTTTGTTTATACAAATTCTTATACTCAAATATTTTATTTTAAAGTTTTCTATTTTTCTGGAGATTGGTAAGAGGTTGGAGGATAAAATAAAGTCCTTCCTCAATGGATTGTAGATGAAACTCAACTTTCATTGTCATAGCTCAAGAACTATTTGAGTGCTAGAGTGTACACACAACCTATGTTCCATTTATAATCCTTCTTCTGCTATAATGTATTTAACATGCAAGACATGTAGCATGTAAAATATTTTGATCTCAATATGATGTAAAATTTTCCAAATCTTTGATTTTTCCAATGGAAATTTATTATAATTTAAAGTTTTGGGAATTTATGTTTTCTAGCATGTAGATGTGGTGTATCTTATTCCGGTTCATGATTCTCTTCAATATTTTTCATGAGCCAAAATTTTTTTGGAGAGTTCTCTGCATGATTGTTTTATTTAAAGGTATTAGTGTTGGTTTTAAATGGGTCCCACTCACTTTAAAATTTTGAAACTACTATAAAAGCAACACTTATTCTCTCATTTCTCACTTAACAAAAAGAAGAGGATCGGTACAAAGTACCTTTCCTACATTGCAACAACATATTTTATCATCAATGAGGAGCCCGAACCTACACTTGTTGAACTCCCCAACCTTGTCACTAGGGGTTCTGTTAAGGAGAAGAATGAGCCTCAACCAGATGCCATAAATTTTGCCAAAGAAAGCATTACAATCCACCAAGAATTTCTTGGTGGTGTTGAGGACAAAATACGTGAGCAATCAAGCATGGAGGAGGCCCCCCTTCAAATCTCAACCCCTCTGAGCCCACATTACTAGAGGTGGAACTTGAATATCTCTCCATCATCATTGTATTTTTCTTCATGACATTGAGAAGGTATTCGGTCTACGTGTAGACGAATGCTTGAGTATTTTCTCCACAATGTCAGATGTTCCGCTTGACAACACATCTGACATACTTGAAAAGAAGGCAATCCCACTTGGGGATTCTATGGCAGATACCATAGCAATGGTGTGTGCTGATATCTAAAAAGATGACAACAATTATACTATGGAGAAGGAGTTCGATGCAGAATGGGAGAGGATAATGAAGCAGAAAATTCCTACATCCCCCATAGCAGAGCAAAGTGGCATGGCCCACTCTAGCATTGATCTTGATGCCCGTGGAAGAGGGGAAGAAGAAGATAAGCTTAATGATGTAAGTGGCAATTAAATTGAATAAATGGATAATTAAAGTTAACAAAGTAAGAGCTTGAATTCTCATTTCTTCTTAACAGGAAGCAATTGAGCTGGACAAGTTTGCAACAAGATCTGGTGGGGATCGAGCTTCTCGCAGGAGTGGTTCATCCTTTGCAAACTACATCGAAAAGTTTCCAAAGGGTGATTTTGTTACCATACATAAAGACTACAGTCCGGATGGGCACTTCATACTTAGTGCTTGAAGGCACTTAGAAAAATTTTGTGTCTTTGTACAATCACCCAGGGCACTAATTGTGTCATTTTAGTTAGGAAATGCTTAGTTGTAATTACATTAGGACTTAATTTTAGAGGAAAAGTACTAGGGCAAATAGGTATTGCCATGGTTTTGGGAATGCAAGACCCCCATGTAATATCAAGATCTCTATTGACTTACTAGCTGCCTCAATCTCTCCAAAAGAGAAAGAAAGTTGTAGAGAAATTGAAGACAGCTGAGAATGATGTAAACATTTGGATAATACAAGCTTTAGTTTTTCCTATTTTGTCTAGTCCTGTGTATGAAATGTGCTTCATAAATTGAACCTACCATTGTCTCCACAAATTGTATGTAATTTTCAATCTTTTTATTCATGATATATGGTCTGTCTATTGTGCCTATGGTATGTAGTGTATCAGAAAAGCATAAAAAAGGCTAAAAAAGCCCCAGCCACAGAAATGCGGGAATCAGCCCTACAAAAATTATGGAGGCCTGATTCATGCGTTTCTATGGCTGGGGATTTTTTGGCCTTATTTAGTGTTTATATGGGTTGCAATGTGTAGGATAGTATGATATTGTTCAGTTTCTCTTGGTAATGGGTGGCATCAACTATACACTCAAGTCAGAGCAAGCCAAAGATTACTTGTAGTGACTAGCCCTTTATTATACACACCTAACATCTCATCTATACATATTATGCATACACAAGGCCATAGAATCCAAAACCAACCCTAGCCACACAAACATGGGATTCAACCCTGCAAAAAATTTGCAGGCATGAAAATGACCTGTGGGGCAATATTAGGTACAACATGTACATATCTAGTTAAAAACCAATAGGAAAATGCATGCATGTTCAACTCATTCCATATATAACTAACTGAAAGAAAAGTTATTTGCATACACTTATGCTCGGGAGTCAAAGATGGAGAGAGTGAGAGAGAGAAAAAAAAGACATAAAGAATATAGGTCAAAACAAAATTTTCTATTATTCATTGTATTACATCGCAAAGTAGGCCTATCAAAGGGTACAATATACACATGTCATGGGTTATTTCCTCTAATTCTTCTTGCTAGCTGAAATTCCTTGGGTTGTATGGTTACTCTCTTGGCATGGATTGCATACAGGTTAGAGTCTTGAAGGATGGAGATGAGGTAGGACTCAGCTGCCTCTTGAAGCGCTTCAAGTGCTATCCCTTGTATTCGTAGACCTGCAGAGTAGCTTTGTAGTTCTTCTTTTACTACCCTTGCAAAAGGTCTTTGTGGTATGAGTAGCTCAATGGACTTTTGGTAGTGTCATATCTCTACGAAAGCCCTGCCATTCCTCCTTCATCTTTGTGGAGCTCTTGCGTTGAGGGGTATGTTTGGCTGTCATTGAGGTCTACGTGATGGTTGATAGTTTTTCTTTCTCCGATGTACCCGATGTGAGGGTCCAGCTTCATCTTGCACATTTTGTTGCCAATGTGGTTGTTGACTTTGCTCCCTTTCCTCCTCTGTTGGTATTTGTCCTTGTCCTTGTGGAAGTGTCTTGCCTCCATGTTTCACCCTATAGCTCATTGGAATCTGCATATCTTTTCATGGTGGAAAAAACATGTTTAAAAACATACAGAATATTATAATATAAATAATAACACATTGAAACCAAGATTACAATAATCATACGTTTTACCACATAATGGGAAATAACGAATTCACTTTACTTCCAAGCTGAGCCTTCTCGTTTTCTCCTAGCAGCCCACTGAGCATGATGAAGAGGTCCTAATGATGACTTCCATTTCTCACTGGCAATGTTGTGTTGCATCCTTCTCTCAAGTTTTGCCAATTTTGATTCCTAAGTCGTTCCACAAAAAAATTTCTTGAGAATGTAGTGTGGTAAAACCAATTAAACATCTCCTTCATGTAGTTTGATTGCATTGGACCACCACCATGTCGCCTGTTTTTGAAGTAGACACCCCTCGCTCGCTTTGTAGTGTGACTTTTCCATTCGTTGGGTACTCAAAATCTCTAATGACCCATGCATGAAATAAGCTCCATGTGCAAATAAGATATGCTAGAATTTGTTAAGCACATCAGGAAAAAGTAAGTGCAATGAACACTTGTAGAAGAAGATTACACTTACAATGTAGTGTGTTATATTGCTCTCTCCCCAAGATTGAATTAAACACTTGGTGAACTCCACTAATGTTTCTTGAAACAATTGATGTTGAATAGCACTAGACCTAGTTAGACCCATTACCAACTTATCAAAGCTCAACCAAACCTTCTTTCTCTTATTACAAAGATCAACTTGAGAGTCATTGTCTGTTGTAATCATGCATAGGTCTTTCCATAGCTCATAATGTTCATTATTTTGAGTGCTAGTACCTCTTCTTAAAAAAAATTATTGCTTTATTCCCTGTCATTGACACTTGTTGAAAAATGTCTTGAGATTCTCCAACTTTCTTAAGAACTAGGGTTACCTTTCCACCATGACAACCAATTGAATTAAGAAGTTCCTCCAATTTCCTTATAGCTTGAATAGATTTATCAACTGGCTTCATGGAAAATGCATCTTCTATATGGAGCTTCAATAGTCTATCAAAAATTATCGTGAAGGCATGCAAGCTGCAAAAGTGGAAATTCACTAAATGGAATGGAATAATGGGATTCCAATCCTTATCTGACATGTCACGATCACATGTACCTAACATGGAACACCTCATTAAAGGTATATCCCATTCAGTAGATGGAGATGCATCTGTGTCATCAGCTAAATCATCTATGTTGTTTTGTTTTCTCTTTGTTTTTTTATATCCTCGTGTGCAATATGGAAAAGGATAGAGAGTAGATGCACTTTGACTGCACCCTAACATGCATTTGATAGTCTTTAATTCTCCACCTAAATGCCACTCTACTTAGAAATCACCTAGGTCTTCTATAGTGATTTTGGCACCCTGAATTTGAGAAGTTATCATCTTTGTAATCCATGGGTCCTACTGAAAAACCATGTAAGAACATCATTGGATTCTTTAGGTATTTCAATAGCACCTAACCACCAGATATCTTTCTTGTATTGGACACTATATGTCAAGTGATGGGTAGATTCTTCACTTTCATCAACAATGGCATGGGCCATAGCTTCACTCATGAGTGTCACACTATGTCTCTCCATACGTCATCCCTTTATGATTTGACATTCGTCTAGCTTAAATACAAACTTGAGTTTGGAACCACAATCTACATCAAATAAAAAACATTATATTAATAAAAATAATATGAATGTCATTATCAAAACAATGGATATACCTTGAATTGTGGATTTGTAAAATTTAACCATTTCCTTTTGAATCCTCTCCACATTGGCAAATATATTGTTGTACTTTGTGTAGATGAATCCATTTCTAGATGTGTTTTTCAACTCTTTCTTTGATGTTGATGAATGATAAATGGATGCAAGCATAACATCTTCTATATGCAGGTAGTTGCCAAGAGTATTGGCTACATCCTCATCGGTCATCTTCTTCTTTAGAGATACCTTGTAAGGGCATGTGAAAATGCTTTGGAAAATACCTTTGTTTTGCAAAGCGTGCTTCAAAAGATTGTACAATGCAGTGTATGCTCTAGTACTAACACCTACTTCATCACATACCATCTGGACCTCACTAGGACTAATAATATCTTCTAAGTTGCCTGCAAAATCTTTAATCACTTGGGTTTTGATATGATTTCCTATTGGTCAATCCAAAATCATAAGCACATGTTTGTTGCTAAGACAAGAATTCAGAAACTTCAATTGATCCTTCATGGTTGAGGAAGCACAAATGACCTGCACAATAAGAAACTCAATCTAAAAGTTTTTTAACATAAATAAACTAGCGATACAGATACTTAAGTGTGTAAACATGTCGCTTCCGTGCTCCATCACCAGTTGAAACAGCTTGAAAGGATGATAATGGTCGTTTCCTATATCTCATCCCAAGTGGAGTCTCTTTTAGTTGTGTAAGATTGGCTTTTCACCTTGTTTAAATTGTGCTCTCCTTTTCTTCCACGTCTTGTTGGAGTCTATTATTGTGCTCATCCAAAGATTTGATAGCACTGTCTAAAGTGTGTATACCACTCCCCAAAGTTTGTATCTTGAAATGGTTGTGATGGCATTGTTGCATCCAATAATTTGCTATAGATGTAGAATGGTTAGACAATCGCTTGCAATAGCCTAGCATTC
Organism: Ceratopteris richardii; assembly: GCA_020310875.1. NCBI lineage: Eukaryota > Viridiplantae > Streptophyta > Polypodiopsida > Polypodiales > Pteridaceae > Ceratopteris > Ceratopteris richardii. Next base: position 69,375,438 of record CM035434.1, read on the forward strand.
CATCTTCACCGCTACCAAGGAATTGTAGAAATGTGCATATATTTTGGAATCTAAGATGAACATTAGCCATTGGAACTAAGGGATACAAAGCACCATTGACCCAAAGATCAATATTCTTCTCTCTAGCTGCACGTTGTTCATTTTGAGAGTCTATGTCATTGCTACCTCTAGTTGTTGGTGCAAATTCTATTGGAACACGAGCATGTACACTCTTTGAGTGAGGAGCACGCGTTGGTGCTGGTGTCATGTGAGCACCATGATGTTCCAAAACTCCAGCAACGAATGGGAAGAAGCACAGAGATAACTGGAATGGCTTGTACACTAGTTGTGTGCAAGAAAAAAGTGTGTTTTGGTATGTGGATACGTCAAAATGACTTTTTTCAGTGTGTTACAAGGATAATGAGTTTTTTTTCAAAAATTCATGATTTGGGGCGATCAAAGTTACAAGTTTGATGATGTGGCACTTAACTTTTGGAGCGATTTGGAAAAGTATGATTTTTTAAAGTATTTTTTATAAAAACAAGACTAAAAAATTAAGTTTTGACATATACCTAAAAGTATGGGCCATTTTGAATAAAGAATAGCTAAAAAAGAGACTTTTTCAGAAAAGTCATTTTTTATCTTCATAAAGATGGACGGATTTGATGAGGTGGAAAGTGGTTTTTCTCTCTCTCTCCCTCTATGTGTAGAAGAGAGAAGATCCTAGCTCGACCTAAAAAAAGCCTACTTCAGCCTACCAAAAAGTGCTCTACTAAATGCACTTTGTCCCCTCAACAAAGTACAAGATTAAGCTTAATCCCTAAACATTAGGAATCCTTACAAGGCCCATGCAAGGTTCACTTTTTTCCTAATGGAATAAGTGTAATCTTGCTAGAAAGGAGCATAAATGCCACAAAGTGTCCTTCAAGTCTTGGAAGGATTTTATGGCTGATTGTGAAGTTATGTTTGATCACATCCTCTCTAATGTGACGAACATTTCCCTATCTTGTGTGTAGGTGTTGAAGCATCACAAGGTGTTACTTGAAGACCAGTTGAAGCTTTGCACGTGGAAAGACCTCAAGCTGTATAAAGATGTTAAGTTTATCAACAGGAAGTCCAAAAAGAAGAAAGGATCTATGGAAATCATCTCCAACAAATTGAACAAAAAGTGGAATATCTCCTTCCGTGGTCCTATAGATTTAAATCTATGTGGGCCTACCTTGACAGTAGCAAAAACTCCTTTCTCCAATGGCTAATTATCCATCAAGGTCTTTGGGTAGGCCCGAGAGTTAAGAAAATCATTGTTGGTGGAGGTATCTGTTCATTTTGTGGCATGATGGAAGATGTTATTCACCTTTTCTTTACATGTGACCATGCCAAGGGCTTTTGGCTTCCTGTGTAAAAGTATTTGCAAAGCATCAAGGCTCCCAAGTTTAATATGTTGGATGCTATGCTAGGCTGCTACAATAACTGTTGAGGAATCACTCACGAAATTTGACAAACAGACATAAAAGAAAGAAAAGAAAAGAAGTGGAATCTTCAGAAAATCAAAAGCGTCAGTATTGTACAGCATGCGGAAACAGTCCGTTAAACCAGAATCAAGATCTTTACGAGTAACAAAGCAATAAACCGCGGTGTGCGCATAATGCTCGCATAACGTGACTTAAAGAATGGGAGCGTGGAAGAGCACAGAAGAAAAAAGTGTATGTATATATATACACCAAGGATTGAAGGACTCAGATGATGAGAGGACACAATAAGGAAGAGATGATGAGGTGATGAGAGATCGTGTATGACTGGAGAGAGAGAGAGAGTGAGAAGTTCTCAGAAGACGCCATAGATCACGTATGTACAGATGAATAACAGAAACCTAGAATGTCAGGTATTCATCTGAGAGAGATGGTAATAAGAAACTACTCAGTGTAGGAGAGTTTCTACAACTTGAGCAAGAAGAGGCCAAGCTAATTTGTACACATCTTCTCTAATAGAAAACACATGTTCATGTGGAAGTTTGCGCGCACTGTTCGCATGTGAAGTATCTGAGTTTTTTTTCCCTCATGTTACAGTAGAGAGTTCATTAATCATTAACAGTTACAGTTCGTCACTAAACGTGTCTCTCGGTACTCTCTTAGTAAACGAATGTCTCGGTCAAAGATATCTCAGTAAAGCATTATAGTTTTTTCTCTCGAAAGCGAGTTTTCCGGTAGAACAACGAAGTATATCTCCTGGTAGAATTCGAAGCTTTGTATGAGAGATCGCTCATCTTGTAGCTAGACGTCTCAACTTTAAGCTGATCACAGTTTCCGGTGGAATGGATATGTACACACAGTACAAAGTCTAACCGGAAAGTGGCAATTCAGAATTGTGAAGTTTTCCTTAAGAAGTTTATTCAGTGAAGGAAGTTCATGTATCACTTCCTTACTTCACATAATTCATTTGAAGTAATCACGAGCAGAATCAAAGTTCATTCCGGTGATATTCTGGTAAAATTTCGGTGACGTCCCAGTGACAGTCCGGTGAAGTTCCGGTGGAATTCAAGTCGCAGTTTATTACAGTTAAGCGACAGTAATCTTGCTAAGCTATTGTTGATTACAGAGGTGTTCTATATCACTCTAGCTTAGCTCTCTATTCGGTGGTGTCGCAATTTCCGCAGGCCTGACAAAGTTCAAGCCTTTGCCGTGACGACATCCGCAACACCGATATCAGAGAGAAGATAATCGCCAACAAGTGGTATCAGAGCAAAAGAAGGATACCACACTTCCGCAACAAGTGGTATCAGAGCGGGTTAGCTCCACGAGCGGCATCAGAGCCAAAAGACTCTCAAAGGCAACCCAAAGCAAACAAGAAGATCATGGCAGATCATGTCCAAATTGATAAGCTGGACAAAGATAATTATCCCGCGTGGGTAATGCGTATGGAAGCCTTACTTATGAGTAAGGACTTAATGATGTATGTGACGGAGAAGAAAAGAAGCCGATCTTTGAAGATGATAACCAACCGGAAAAAGAAGAGTTAGAAGCTTTGAAGCTGTGGCAAAAGAAAGATGCAACGGCAAGAGCCTACATTTACAACACTGTTTCAGATCATCTACTACCGCACATTAGAGGTCTGAAGAAAGCAGAAGACATATGGAGCGCATTGGAAGACCACTTCCAAAATACTACGAAAGCTAGAAAGGCTAGCTTATGGTCTGAGTTCACGACATTCAAGAAGAAGCCGAGTCAAAGCATTAGTTCATGTCACCAAAATGAAGGATCTAGTAGATAGTCTTGGATCCATAAAAGAAGATGTCGAAAATCATAGATTGATAGCGCAACTGCTAACAGGGTTGAGAGGAGATGAAAGGTGGAAACCTTTCATACTCTCAACTGAACTCTCTTTAAATCACTTTGTACCAGATTTAAATCAGTTGCTCGGTTTGATGCTCACATATGAGCAAGATCTGAAAGGAGATGGAGATAAAGGACAAAGCTCTGCAATGTACATGAAGAACAAGAAGAAAGACAAAGGTAAGCCAAAAGATGAAGAAGAGTCGAGCGCTCAGGCTTATTATGCTAGAGGTAAAAGCACCGGCAAAGCAAGATGTTTTGGAAGAGTAAGAAGCAGTCAGAATACCAACAAGAAAGCTTGCTGGATTTGTGGACTAAGTAATCATCTGGCGCATGACTGTTGGCACAACCAACAGGGATCAAATCAAAATCAGAACAGTAATAGCAGAGGCAGAAGCGGAAGATATCAAGGTAACTTCCAAAAGGGTAGACAGAATCAAAGAGGAGGCTACGGTAGAGGTGGAACAAGAAGTTGGGGACAGGGCCAATCCTACAACACCACCTACAACAACTACGCAAATGACACGCAGAATGAAAATCATACATCATTGATGATGAACTCAATCAGCACATCAGAAAACGACGATCTAAAGGTATTTTACATTGACTCTGGATGTTCTAATCACTTGTTAGGAAACATAGAATTGATGTCAGAACTGGAAAAGGGAAGTTCGAGTCACACTGTTCAAACAGGTGACAATACAAGACATAACGTACATTCAATTGGAAAGGTGAAATGTAAGAGTGGAGCAGATTTGCTAACCAATGTTTTGTATGTTCCAACAATACCGAAAAATCTGGTTAGTGTGGGAGAGATAGTCGAGAAAGGTTTTCAGGTCAGATTTACAAACAAAGGAGTATTTGTAGAAGATCCTGAGAACGGATATAATCATATTGTCTCTAGAAAGAAAGAAGGCAGACTCTTTACTTTAAGAGTACAAGGGAACATTGGCCAAGCATTGCTCACATATGATGAAAAGGTGATTACAGAACTTGATCTTTGGCACAAGAGAATAGGTCATTTCAATGAAAAAGGAATCAAAGCTATGATAGCGAATCAGTCTGTACTGGGATTACCAAACGTACAGAACCAACATATGATTCACAAATGCGAAGCTTGTCAGATGGGAAAAGCCCACATGTTACCTTTCCAGAAGAAAGGATTCAAACATGATGGTGTGCTAGAACTCATACATACAGATGTATGGGGACCGACAAAGGAAGGATCTATTAGCAGATCAAGGTACTATGTCTTATTCATTGATGATGCAACAAGATGGATCACTCTTTATGTTTTGAAAGAGAAATCAGATGTGTTTGGAGCTTTCAGACATTTTCATGCATATGTTGAAAGACTCACAGGTTGAAAGCTTAAAAGACTGAGGTCTGATGGAGATGGAGAATACTTCTCCCGAGAGTTCAATGATTATCTTTGGAATGCAGGTATCAAGAGAGAAATAACCTGCAGGTATACACCACAACAAAACGGTGTAGCAAAAGGAAGGAACCAAACTCTAGTCGAGTTTGCACGAGCTATGCTGAAAGAAAAGAATGTCCAGATTATCTTTGGGCTGAAGCCGTAAATACAGCTACATACTTGGTAAACAGATTACCATGTACAACGTTAGAAGGAATGACCCCTTATGAAGCCTGGTGGGGAAAGAAGCCAACACTTGATCATTGCAAAGTGTTTGGATCAGTAGCGTATGCTTATGTACCATCACAACTGCGACATAAGCTTGAACCAAAAGCAGAGAAATATGTATTCGTTGGATATGATGAAAAGCAGATGGGTTACAGGTTATGGAGTCCTCTAACCAAACAATTTACTGTTTCGAGAGATGTAACATTTGATGAACGGAAAAGTTGGTATGCAGATCAGAGTCATACAGCTGAAGAATTTGAAGAAGAGATAAAAAGAAAGGAGAAAGGTAAATCAATCGTACAGGTGAATAAAGATGAAGATTATATGCAGGCAAGTACGTCCAAGATCGGATCAGGCATGAGAAATGAAGATGAAGAAGTGTATTCAGATACACACGAAGAATACGAGCTAAGGAGGTCAAACAGAGTAAGAAGACAACCGGAAAGGTACTCGTATGATACATCGTATATAACTCAGAAAGATTATGCATATATGGTCAAAGATGATGATGAACCTCAGAGCTATGATGAAGCTAAAGGCAAGAAGCAATGGGAAGAAGCAATGGAAGAAGAATTCAGAGCACTGGAAGAGAACAAGACATGGGAGCTTGTTCCTAAACCTAATGGTAAGAAAGTAATCGGAAATAAATGGGTTTTCAAAGTTAAGAAACTTGCAGATGGAAGGATAGCCATACATAAAGCGAGACTGGTTATCAAGGGCTATGCTCAGACGCATGGCATAGACTATGACGAGACGTTTAGTCCGGTGGCAAAGATGTCAACCATAAGGACAGTGATTGCTATAGCAGCATCAAAAGGATGGAAGCTAAGCCAACTAGATATAAAGAATGCATTCCTGAATGGATATATATCAGACGAAGTCTACATGGAACAACCAGAAGGTTTCGTAAATTTCAGATACCCAAAACATGTGTGCAGACTAAGAAAAGCACTTTATGGACTGAAGCAAGCTCCAAGAGCTTGGAACTACAGACTTGTGAAGTATCTCAATGAACTTGGATACCAAAGTTCAAAGGCAGATGCAAGTCTACTCATCAAAAGAACAGAAGAAGGAATGATCTACATTTGTATTTATGTAGATGACATAATAATTACAGGTACCTCAGATGCACGAATCACAGAGGTGAAGAAACTGCTCGAAAAGGAATTCAAAATCAGTGACCTGGGAAAGTTATCATACTTTCTAGGTATGGAAATCACATATACAGATCATGGTGTATATGTTACGCAAAAAGGGTATCTCCTAAACTTACTAAAGAAGTTTAATATGGAGAATTGCAGAGAAGCTTCAACACCGCTTGAAGAGTAAATATGATGGAACAGAGTTCAAAGATATGAAGAAGTATCAGTCGTTAGTAGGAAGCTTAATTTACGCTACGCTAACACGACCGGATCTCAGTTATCCGATGGGAGTTCTTTCACAGTTTATGCATTGTCCGACAGATCAACATTGGGTTGCAAGACAAAGAGTTCTTAGATATATAAAAAGAACCATAATGGAAGGATTATATTATCCTTTTACATCAGATATAAAGCTGAGGGCATTCAGTGACTCAAACTGGGCAAGAAGTCAAGATGACAGAAGATCGACACATGGGTATATGCTATACCTAGGAGATAAATTGGTAAGTTGGTGTTCAAAGAAACAACATACAATAGCTTTATCATCAACAGAAGCCGAATACAAAGGACTCGTAGAAGCCGTGAAAGAAGTAATATGGATGCAGACCTTGCTCAAAAGCATGGGTATTGATCAAGGTATACCAATTATACATGGAGACAATATGAGCTCTCTATATCTTGCAGCAAATCCGGTATTTCACGCAAGAACAAAACACATAGAAATTCACTATCATTTCCTGAGGGAAAAGGTAATGGAGAAGGAGATAGAAATATTCTACACTCCTACGAAAGATCACATAGCAGATATACTCACAAAAAGCCTGGATGGAACGAAGACTAACAGATTCAAAGAGATGTCAGGAATAAAAGAAAGAAAGATATATGAAAGACCGGAAGAGGTCAAATTAGTGATTGAGGGGGAGCTGTTGAGGAATCACTCACGAATTTGACAGACAGACATAAAAGAAAGAAAAGAAAAGAAGCGGAATCTTCAAAAAATCAAAAGCATCAGTATTGTATAGCGTGCGAAAACAGTCCGTTAAACCAGAATCAAGATCTGGACGAGTAACAAAGAAATAAACCGCGATGTGCGCATAATGCTCGCATAACGTGAATTAAAGAATGGGAGCGCGGAAGAGCGCAGAAGAAAAAAGTGTATGTATATATATACACCAAGGATTGAAGGACTCGGATGATGAGAGGACACAATAAGGAAGAGATGATGAGGCGATGAGAGATCGCGTATGACTGGAGAGAGAGAGAGAGTGAGAAGTTCTCAGAAGACGCCATAGATCGCGTATGTATAGATGAATAGTAGAAACCTGGAATGTCAGGTATTCATCTGAGAGAGATGGTAATAAGAAACTACTCAGTGTAGGAGAGTTTCTACAGCTTGAGCAAGAAGAGGCCAAGCTAATTTGTACACATCTTCTCTAATAGAAAACACATGTTCATGTGGAAGTTTGCGCGCACTGTTTGCATGTGAAGAATTTGAGTATTTTTTTCCCTCGTGTTATAGTAGAAAGTTCATTAATCATTAATAGTTACAGTTCGTCACTAAACGTGTCTCTCGGTACTCTCTTAGTAAACAAATGTCTCGGTCAAAGCTATCTCAGTAAAGCATTATAGTTTTTTCTCTCAAAAGCGAGTTTTTCGGTAGAACAACGAAGTATATCTCGTAGTAGAATTTGAAGCTTTGTATGAGAGATAGCTCATCTTGTAGCTAGACATCTCTACTTTAAGCTGATCACAGTTTTCGATGGAATGGATATGTACACACAGTACAAAGTCTAACCGGAAAGTGGCACTTCAGAACTGTGAAGTTTTCCTTAAGAAGTTCATTCAGTGAAGGAAGTTCAAGTATCAATTCCTTACTTCACATAATTCATTTGAAGTAATCACGAGCAGAATCAAAGTTCATTCCGGTGATATTCTGGTAAAATTTTGATGACGTCCTAGTGACAGTCGGGTGAAGTTCCGATGGAATTCAAGTCGCAGTTTAACACAGTTAAGCGACAATAATCTTGCTAAGCTACTGTTGATTACAGAGGTGTTCTATATCACTCTAGCTTAGCTCTCTATTCGGTGGCGCGGCAATTTCCGCAGGCCTGACAAAGTTCAAGCCTTTGCCGTGACGACATCGGCAACAGTGATATCAGAGAGAAGATTATCGCCAACAAGTGGTATCAGAGCGAAAGAAGGATACCACACTTCCCCAACAATAACTTGGATCTGCTGCTCTAGAATACGTGGAGAGGCCACATCCTGTGGACCATATGGTTAAGCAGGAACAATAAGGTCTTTTGTAATTAGAGGAAGAATTATCTCATCTCCCTCCCCCTAATTTTGAGAAAACCTGCTTACAACTGTATTAAAAGCATCAGTAAGCCCTGTATGCCCCCCAATAAGCTATTTCATATGCTGCACAAGTGTAGTTCACTAGGTGGAAAACTCTGTTAGGATAGTTATACTCCCATCATAGATTTGGGATGGATGAATTTGTGTCACCTTTTTATTGAGGGTGGCTCTTGCCCCCTGCATTGATGTAACAATCCTCCATCAATTTTAATTTTCTTTTTCTATTAAAAAAAATGGAAGCGTGGCTAGGTGGGAACTAGACCTACTTATGCACATAATTCAAGGTGTTTAGCTTTAGGAAGCGATTTGGTTAAAAAATTTACCAATGATATTGTGTCCTGACATGAACTAGTTCTGCTTTACCATCTTGTACCATTTCTCTAATAAATTGCACTTTGAGTGCAATGTGTTTCATTTTCTCAGAATGGTTTAGATTTTTTGCGAGTATAATGGAAGATAGATTATCACAATGGAGCAGCAATGGTTGGCTAGGCATAAGTTTTGTTTCCTCCAGTAGCGTATTTAGCTAGAGTCCTCCTTCAATGCCAGTGTCATTGCCACATACTCTGTTTTGTTAAAGACAGGGTGACACGATCCTGCTTTTTATTTTTCCATGTCATGGTAGCACCAGCAAGAAGATATACATAGCCGGATGTAGATTGCATCATGACATGATCTCCCCCAATCTGCATCAAAATAGCCGTAAAGTGTCGAGCATGTCGTTGTAGGTTGGGTCCTATAGGTTAATGAATAATGTTGAGAGTGCTTCAGATATCGAAGGATGTTGGAATTTTAGTAGGCCCATAACTAATACTATAGGTCCAAGTTCCATAGCTCTGGGATCCACACTTAATCATACAAATGATGAGACAAAGATAACGAAAGACTAGACAACATGTGTAAAGTGTTACGTAAGCCACTACTTACTCACACTTCACAGTTACCAACTCGATAAGCTCAACAGTGCAAACTGTTGAAGATGGTAGATGACACAGAACATGCTTGATTATTCAGTTACCCAAAGGGGTTCATGTACGTGAGCGGGATATCACGGGAGAGGCTAGAATTCCCATGACAAACATTTGTCTTATTGTTTTATTAATTCTGATGACATTTTATGAGTGTGCCTAATAGCCCTTACATTTTATTCACTTTGACACACTCTGGCGGGGGTGCCAGGGCACTGTTGTTCCACCTATGCGTGTTCCTTCCCTCAAAGTTGAGCATAGCTTTATATGAAGCCCTGCATAATGGTTTGTTAGTAATCGAATCTAAGCAGAATATCAGCTCAAATGGATGTGAGGCGGTGCTCTCGAACGAGACTCTCGGCTCTGCCCAAGACAAGACTCTAGAGAATGATATTAAGGCAAATGAGCACTATGCGGGAAGATCTATGTCAGGCTCGTCCGTTTTCAAAAGGAACTTGGAGATGTCTAATGGTAAGTTCTCTCCCCCAAGGTCTTATGTAGAGACAACAAAGTCTCCAGGTATCCCCATGTCTGCAAACTTTGATTTTGATAAGGTTTCTAGCTCACATTATATTGTCTAGCAATCAGAAATAGGTAAGGACGAAGAAGTTCATCCTCACTCTATTTTGCTAGATACTGAGGATAATGAAGAGGAGGACGTTGCTTTTGTTAACGAAGAGGTGCTTCCTCTCAAGTTGCACCTCAACATCTTAGCCTCCAACTTCACCTAGCACTTCAACAACCACATCAATGGGAAAGGGGGTGCAGTTATTGGTATACCCAGCTCTGTAGCCTGCTCTTTTGGTTCTGTTTTGACTAGTGTCTCTAATGAGTGGTGTGTTGCTTCATTTGGAGCACCCTTTAATTGCTTTATTGTCTCAGTTATGCTTCTAATTCTAGCACTGATAGGAAGATGTGTTTGGAGGAGCTTTGTAATATCAATGGTCCTAATATGGTTACTGATGTTCAAGATAGATGGGAAAGGAAAGGAAGTTGCATCAATGATGCTGAAAAGTTGTCTTGGATTAACTTGTGTAATCACCATGACATTTTTGAAATTTCTAATAACTCGAGATTTACTTGGTCCAATAAGCAAGTTGGCACATCTTATACATCGGCTAGACTCGACAGGTGTTATGCGAATATTAATCTTATTCAGGAATGTTGGGATATTAGTGTGAAAGTTGATCATACTTTACTTGTCTCTGACCATGAGCCGGTTTGTATATCCCCCATGAAGGGTAGTCCCTCCTATAAGTCTGGTTGGTTCCATATAGATGCTAGCCTTCTTAGTTTACCTTGCATTATGACTAAAACTAAATATATCATTGCTCCTCATTTTGCTAAGTATATTTCTCCTACTATTGCTTGGGAAGCATGCCCTCCATAGGAAGCATGCCCTAGCTATTAGGACCCAAAGAAGAAACTCCCTTGTGAATGAGCTGAGCTCCCTTGAGGTTTACTCTCAAGAGTTTATTAAATGCTCCTTGAGATTAAGGAAAGATATCTTGAAGCTAGAAACTCTCTTGCTACTTCAAAAGAGTTATGGGGTAATAAGATGGATAGAAACAACCAACATATGTTCACTCCCATGAAGAAAAGGAAAGTTAGGGACTTTGTTCCCTTGGTTAAGAAAAAGGAAGGTGGCTTCACTATCAACATTGAGGAGACTTTACAAGAGGCTAAAAGCTTCTTTATGGATGTTTTCTCTATATCTCCCAAGTAGGGGGAGGACATCTAGAGGGCCAAAGCTACCATTGCCATGAAAAGGAAAAAAATGATTCCTTAGAGCTTGATGCCCTATCTTAGAACTGCCCCTCACTATCGGTGAAATCAAAGAAACCATCAATAAATTGAAATCCTATAAGTCTCCAGGCATGGATGGTTTACCTAATGAGTTTTTTATGATTCTGAATGATTTTCTCACTCCTTATATTCTTTTGATTTGGGAAGAGGTTTCTAGTAAGGGGGATCTCCCTTGCAACATTAACACAGGGGTTATTTGACTTATCCACAAGAGAGGCAATAAGGAAGATCTCAATAATTGGAGGCCCATCACTTCCTTGAACACTTTATACAAGATTTTTGCTTCCACCTTGGCTAGAAGACTTATTCCTTTGATGTCTCACTTGATTCTTCCTGAACAAAAAGGATTTATTAAAGGTAGACTCATCCTTGATGCTATCATCTCTCTGTGGGAGGGCATGGATTGTGCTAGTGAGTTAGGTCAAGACTTCTACTTTTTCAAAATTGATTTTGACAAGGCTTATGATAGAATAGAATGGGACTTTTAAACTTATGAGGTCCATTAGACAAGGTTGTCCGCTTGTCCTCCTCTTGTTTGCCATAGCTAGTGATGCTCTTGGGTGGTTATTGAAGGATGTTATCTCTAAAGGTATTATAAAAGGTATCCCTATTCCTAAATTCCCCCTCCCCTCTATGTCTTCAAATGTTTTTTGATGATACTAATGTTGTTTTGAATGCAGATGAAATCTCCTTGAACAAATTTTTGGACTATTAGATACACTACAACATATGAGGGGCATACCGACGGTCACGCTTGGCGTCAGTATGGGCATTGGAAAATGTCACTTAGAGATACCGACGGTCAAGTGACCGTCGATATGACCATTTTAAACGGATCATCGGTGTGGCACGTAACCCTCGGTATATGCGTCGGTATGGGCGTCGGTATATGCATCGGTATGAGCGTCGGTAAAAGCATGGGTAATCTACTGGAAGTTACCGATGTGCATATCGACACCCATACCGACACACATATCGAGGCCGAGTTTTAAACATACCGCGAACCCGAGAGCAAAACTTCACATTTTTGCACGTGTTTGAGTACTCTTGGTCTTCTATCGAACTTGCGCGCGTGAACCGAATGGCGACCTGCATTGTCTTGTGCACACACACACACACAGATCTCTCTCTCTACAGACACACACTCTCTCTTGGCTTAGATCTCACATCTTGGTAAGTGGTGCGCGTACTGTTAGCATTTGTGTTTCTCTATGCTTTAGGTTTTAAAATTTCTCTTTTCTTTGATTTTGCAGAAGTTCTTTGGCGTTGATTGTTTGGAAGTGGACGATAGGCGACATACATTACGCTTTGACGACAATGATCCAAAAGAGGGACGTACTTGTAAGTGATTGTTTTATTCTCTATTGATAGAGAGAGAAGGAGAGAGAGAAAGAGAGAGAGAGAGAGAGAGAGAGAGAGAGAGAGAGAGAGAGAGAGAGAGAGAGAGAGAGAGTGTGAAGGAGAGAGAGAGAGAGAGAGAGAGAGAGAGAGAGTGAGAGATAAAGAATAATGAAAGAAAATATCAAGATAGAGATAGGGAAATAGAGCATACATACACACACACATACACACACATTTACACATTTACACATGCATACATACACACATACATGTACACACATGCATGCTTACATACACACACCTATACACACATGCATGCTTACATACACACACATATACATGCATGCATGCTTACATACACACATATACACACATGCATGCATACACACACATACAAATTTACACACATGCACATATACACACACATGCATACACACATACATACACACACATATATACACATGCATACATACACATACACACACACATATACACACATACATACACACGCACATATATACACACATATACACACATGCATGCATACATACACAAACATACATACACACATGCATACATACACACATGCATACATACACACACACATGCATACATACACACACACATGCATACACACATACATACACACACATATACACATATGTATATACACATACATACACACATACAGACACATGCATGCATACATACACACACATACACATACACACATAAGACAAAATATAGAGAAAAAAAAAATCTGAATATATAAATAAATATATATATATAAAATATGATTAGGGTTTTAGGATTAGGGGTTTAGATTTTTATAGGTGTTTAAGTATTTAGGTTTTAGTATTTGAGATTTAAGTCTAAGTCTTTCGAATTAGGGTTTTAGGGTTTTAATACCTACATAACATATATACACAAACACACATATACATATAATACATACATACATGTAGATACACATGCATACAAAAATATACATATTTTAGGTTTAAATCTTTAAGATTAGGGTTTTAGGGTTTTAACACCTACATAACATATATACACACATACACATACACATATAATACATATATATATACAAAAAATATATACACAAACACACATATACATATAATATATACATACATGTAGATACACATGCCTACAAAAATATACATATTTTAGGTCTAGATCTTTAAGATTAGGGTTTTAGGGTTTAGGCATAAATATAACTCAGTTATATTTATATTAAGAAAAAATATATAGAAAAATAAGAAAAAAATTTGAATATATAAATACATGTAGATACACATGAATACAAAAATATACATATTTTAGGTCTAGTTCTTTGAGATTAGGGTTTTAATTAAATATATATAATTAAAGATATAAAATTAGGATAACATAAGGAAAAAATCTGAATAAATAAATAAATATATATATATATATATATAATAAGATAATTATATACATAAATAAATATAAAAAGAATTAGTGTTTTAAATAATTTAATTAAATATATATAATTATATATATATAATTAAATATATATATATAAAGTAGGATAATAAAATACGATAAGAACTAGTGTTTTAAATAAAAAATGAAAGATATATGATTAAATATATAAAAATAGGATTTTAACACCTACATAACATATATACACACTCTGGAGTACATATATAATACATATATACATGTATATACACATGTGTATAAAAATATACATAATTTAGGTCTAGATCTTTAAAATTAGGATTTTAGGGTTTAGGCATACATATAACTCAATTAAGCAGAAAAACATCTAAATAAATAAATAGATATATATATAAAATAGGATCAATTAAGAAAAAATTCAAATATATAGATAAAAAAGGGTAGCTATATAGATTAGGGTTTAAGTCTTTAAGAGTATGATTTTTAGGTTTAATAAAAAAACAAATGTTCTAAAATGTCCATATTATAGCAGATGGCTTCTTTCGATCCTGAAGAGAGAATGGCATGTCCTTGCACACAGTGCAAGTATCAAATTTATCGGAAACGACGGATTTGTACTGCACATGTTAGAGAGTATGGATCCTTTGATAGGAGTCGACTGGAAAACCTACGTTATCATTCGCATGGTCCCCCAGGTGAGCAGATGGACCCAAACGACATTGCACCGGTAACCTCTCGTGGACAAAAGAGAGCAAAAAAGGACTTAGACGTACAAGCAAGTACTAATAATATTGCACAGAATGAACATATGGAAGAGATGCTTGAAGCATTTTATGAGATGGACGAAGATCATGATGGTGGAGAAGATGTCGAGAGTTTCATGGACACAACAAAAATTCCACGATCAGAAGTCGATGAAGAATATGAAAACATGTGAAGACTACATCGTTTACGACTTTACAATGGAGCAAAGTTATCTGTACTACGTGTGTCACTCGCGATGCTCAATCTGCAATCCATTTATGGATGGTCAGATAGTAGTGTCACTGAATTGTTCAGGTAAGTGGACAAAAATTGGCTTTCATTGTTGTATCACAATAACTTTATTTACTAATATCGTTTTAATTGCTTATTGCAGGCTTCTTAAAGATCAATTTTTTCCAGAGGGCAATGACATGCCTCCAACACGTGGAGATGCGAAAAAACTTTTACAGTCCATTGGAATGGATTATACTCAAATTCATGCTTGTCCGAATGATTGCATTCTCTTTTGGAATGAGTATGAGCATCTCCACATATGTCCAAAGTGTGGAGCAAATAGATTTAGAGAAGACGTTGTAGGCGAAGCAATCCTCGCAAAGGTTCTTCACCACTTTCCTATCATTCCACGAATTAAGAACATGTTTAGATGCAAATCTATAGCTGAGTTAATGTCATGGCATACAAAGAACATGTCTACAGATAATGTAATGCGAGTGCCTGCTGACTCTGATGCTTGGAAGCACATAGATAGTAAGTGGCTAGAGTCTGCTAGTGAGCCTCGGTCCATACGTCTAGGCCTAGCTTATATGGATGGAGTGAATCCATTTGGATTACGCAGTTCTTCATGGAGCACATGGCCTGTATGTTTGGTCAATTATAATATCCCACCATGGTTGGCCACAAAGAAAGGTCATTTATTATTAGCTCTTATTGTACCAGGTAAGTATAAGGTAAAAAACATGGATGTATATCTTGCAGCACTTGTGGAAGAACTATGCATTTTATGGGATGGGATTACTGTGCGTGACATGTCTCAACCTATAAGAAGACGAGACGTGTGAGTGCAAGGCATACTTATATGGACAATGCATGATTGCCTGGTTATGGTGAATGTTCAGGTTTATCGATTTCGGGTTACCATGCTTGTCCTTTATGCGGACCATGACTCGAAGCACGCTATTCCAAAGCACTACGTAGAGAAATACTTTTCCACAAGTGTTCTCACTATTCAACTTCATTTACTAGTTCATGTGGTAGATGAAGTCGCAATAGCAGAAACTGTACATAGTCGATGGATGTTCTTTTTAGAGGGCTTTATGAAGACATTAAAAGCATTTGTTCGACAAAGAGCACATCCAGAGGGTAGCATGGCAGAGGGATGGCTTGTACAAGAATCTTGTATTCATAACTGAGTTTCTACGTATGTCCGATCCTGAAATGCCTTGCTTATGGAGCGATGATGAAGATGTTCGTCTAGTAGGTGATAAACCACAAGGTAAAGGATTGCAGAGAAAAATGGATGCAACTTTCAGAGAGAAGGCAATGAACTTTTGCATAGTTAACTCTGAGCCTATGCAGAAGTGGTTAGAAAGATATGAGCTTGCCAAGGAAACCAACGCAAAGGAAAGAGCTTAGTTTCGAAGAAATCGTTCCACTTGATCTTTGCCTCTTCGAGAAAGTCTTCGACCTCTTCCACCTTTTCCAACGAGCAGATGGCTAGATATAGCGGTTTCAAAAGCAAAGGCAGTGGGTGAAGATATCTCTGAAGAAGAGGAAGAACTCGCAAAAGGATGTGATTGCAAGTATTTTAAATACGGTGCACTATGGTCTCATGGACGAAACTTTCGAGTCGCACAAATCGATGAAAATAGGTCTACTTTTGATAGTGGAGTGATGGTGAATTTTCTACAAAAAAGTAGAGCGAGTGCAAGAGATGATAATGCTCTAGAAGGCGAGCTAGATTATTGTGGTGTGATTCAAGGCATCTTGAAACTATCTTTCAGAAAGTTTGATTACTTTGTTTTTTATGTGAAATGGTTCAAAGTAGTCACCTCTGGAAGAAACGCAACAGTGAGACGGGATAAAAGCGGTTTGCTTCAAGTCGACTCCACAAGATTATGGACAAATGAAAGGGATACATTTGTACTTCCCGAACACTGTGAGCAAGTTGTTTTTATACCAGATTCAAAAGAACTAGAGTGGCTATTTGTTTTACAAGTCGCTCCACGTAGTAGAAAAATTTTTGAGAACATAGATGTAGAAGAAAGTCCATCTCTAGTGGACTCAGAGATTCATTCGATAGTCGAGGAGGAAGAGATGATTGTTCGAGAAGAAGAGGTCATTGAAGAAGAGGCCATTGTTTGACAAGACGAATCAATAGACGATGATCAGGAAGAAACGAGCATAGCAAGCGATTTAGAAGCCCGCTTCTACTCCTAGGACGAGTATCTCAGATGTAGGTACGCCACGCAGTACAGCCGCGTTCATTTTCCTCAGTAAAAACCTCGGTATACCATCGATCTGTTGTAGTGATATTTTTTGTTTGGCTAGTAGTTCTAAAGTTAAACACTCCAAAACTGCCTTTAAAGCTTCTAACAACTTGATTCCTGAACACATTGTTGATTTTGGTTGTAGTATTTTAAAGGATGGTGAGATTTTTAGATTGCTTGGGATACCCATGGGTTTTCATGTGTCATTTGTTCAAAGGTGGGATTGGGTTTATGAAAAATTAATTAAAAAAAAGTATGACCTTGTGGTATGATGCTAACAACTCCCTCCCCCCATAGGACTTTTATTCTTAACCATTATTTGCTTCCTAAACTTGTTTACTTCCTGTCTTGTTGGTCCCCTTCCAAAAAGGAGTTGAGTCACGTTATCTCCCTGGCTAAAAGATTCTTGTGGGAGGTTCTGATAATAAGAAAAAAATTGCCAAGGTTGCTTGGGAAACATATTGCCTCCCTAAGGAGCAAGGAGGGCTTGGAATTCTATGCCAGAAATAAATGTATGATAACTTGGCTACTAAGTGGATATTGAGGAGTATTCGCAGTAATGAGATTTGGTCTCCTTTGTTGCATAGGGAAGTTTCCAAATTTTATTTGAATGATTATAGGGCCTTGTCTAATATTAGATTGTGGGATGACATTACTTCCCGTCAACCTATTTCTCTTGTTGGGAGCCCCCTTTTGTGCAAATTTTTGAAGGCTTGGTTCCAGGAAAGATCTATTTTTGTTCCTCCTAACAGTATGCATTGTGATTCTGATTTCT
The DNA here is from genome assembly GCA_020310875.1 of Ceratopteris richardii. Classification (NCBI taxonomy): domain Eukaryota; kingdom Viridiplantae; phylum Streptophyta; class Polypodiopsida; order Polypodiales; family Pteridaceae; genus Ceratopteris; species Ceratopteris richardii. The sequence continues at coordinate 69,393,460 of CM035434.1, forward strand.
ACTTGCAAGAGTCCCCTTGGCTAGGGTGGCTAGCTTCTTGGAAATAGGGAAAAAAATGAACCCTACATGGGCCTTTTGCATTAAGGAGTGATTAGTGATGGACCAATGAGAGAAGGGTGGTGGACATAGTCTATAACCTATAAATCACTAGGTTGAAGGGGCATGAGAGGACAGGATTCCCCTATATTCACGTTTTGCCTCTAGAGAGAGAAAGGAATCTCGTAACTTACCTAAGCCCAAAAAATTCAAAATTTTCAGAAAGTTATAAAATTCATAATAATACCATTTAATGGTCCCCCAACAACTTTTTAGGATCAAAAGTGCTATTTTTGAATCCTAAATCAAAATCCATGCATGAACTGACTTGAAAAAGTGATTTTTTCAAAGACAACTCAAAATAAAACTTTCTCCCTCCAAAACATCACATTTTCATACCTAGGTCCCAAAAAGTCATCTCTTTCCACTACTTTCTCTCCCTAGCAAACCATTGGAGCTCGTGCGTCTCCATTTCTTTCTCTGTGCATCTTCTTCTTTGAAATCCTACTGTCAATTCCATAGCCTGAACTCCAATGGAGAAACCTAAATCTCATAGCCATCCAAAAGATGAGGTTATTGCGATCAGCATGTTTTCACAATGTCAAGCATGACATTGGAAAACTCAAAACAAAATGAGATATCCTATCAATTGTAAGTATTACTCATTGACTTTTGTCCAAATTTCATAATATACCTAGCTAAGTTGTGTACTTTTTTGTTGTAGACATATTTCCTCCTACCTTGGTGGAAGAACTTCCACTTCATAGTCTTATAGGTACTTTCCAAGCATTGCATGCAGATGTTGGGTCGATAGTCTTTCCACAAGCTTGTCCTACTCAGCTATTATGTGAGAGAGTTTTCTTTTACACACATACATCTGTTGTACCCTCTTCATCAAATGATTTTGGTAGGTTAGAGATGATTAAGGTAGATTCTCTTTTAAAGCTCGAGTGGTAGCAACCTGATATATGGACATTAACATCTTTGAAGCATAAGATGGTGATGGACATACACAACTCTTTGAAATTTACAAGAGTCTCAAGATCTATAGGATTACGTTGGTGTGTTCCTCTTCATTCCTTTGTACATTTATTTCAGATATTCACAATTCTAGAGATTTCAACAATATTCATGTTAAAAGATATCACGTATGAGTAGGTAGAGGGTTTACTAGGTGAAATTCTAGAGATTTCAACAATGTTCATGTTAAAAGATATCACGTATGAGTAGGTAGAGGGTTTACTAGGTGAAAATTGGGGACTTGTATAAGGATGCACCAAACGGGATAGAAACCTTTGTAAAATTGGTGCAACAAGCATAGGATCTTAATACTTGGAACATCATACTTCATTGTTCATTAGATTCTATTATGATCGTTGGATGTGTAAACTTGGTGAATGGATACCATTACAAAGTTCTGAGGGTTTTCTAACTTCACTTGAGATTAAGATAAATCTACCCAACAACAAAATGGAAGTTATTTCAGTAACGCATCATTGGACTCTTGCCAACATGAGTGAACATATAGTAATAATGGGATTTGAGGATCTGGATCAATCAAACTTCAGAATACAAGGGCATAAGGTAAATAGCATATGGTATTTTTTTCTTTTGTTATACAAATTCTTATACTCAAATATGTTATTTTAAAGTTTTCTATTTGTTTGAAGATTGGTAAGAGGATGGAGAATAAAATAAAGTCCTTCGTGAATGGAGTGTGGATGAAGCTCAACTTTCATTGTCATAGCTCAAGAACTATTTGAGTGCTAGAGTGTACACACAACCTATGTTCCATTTATAATCCTTCTTCTGCTACAATGCATTTAACATGCAAGACATGTAGCATGTAAAATATTTTGATCTCAATATGATGTAACATTTTCCAAATCTTTGATTTTTCCAATGGAAATTTATTATAATTTTAAAGTTTTGAGAATTTATTTTTTCTATCGTGTAGACGTGGTGTATCTTATTCCGGTTCATGATTCTCTTCAATATTTTTCATGAGCCAAAGCTTTTTTTGGAGAGTTCTATGCATGATTATTTTATTTAAAGGTATTAGTTTTGGTTTTAAAATGGGTCCAACTCACTTTGAAATTTTGAAACTACTATAAAAGCAACACTTATTCTCTCATTTCCCACTTAACAAAAAGAAGAGGATCGGTACAAAATACGTTTCCTACATTGCAACAACATATTTTATCATCAATGAGGAACCCGAACCTACACTTGTTGAACTCCCCAACCTTGTCACTAGGGGTTTTGTTAAGGAGAAGAATGAGCTTCAACCAGAGGCCATAAATTTTCCCAAAGAAAGCATTACAATCCACCAAGAATTTCTTGGTGGTGTTGAGGACAAAATACATGAGCAATCAAGCATGGAGGAGGCCCCCCTTCAAATCTTGTCCCCTTTGAGCCTACATTACTAGAGGTGGAACTTGAATATTGCTCCATCATCGTTGTGGATGGAGAGGAATTTATTTTTCTTCATGACATTGAGAAGGTATTCCGTCTACATTTAGACGAATGCTTGAATATTTTCCCCACAATGTCAGATGTTCCACTTGACAACACATCTGACATACTTCAAAAGAAGGCAATCCCACTTGGGGATTCTGTGGAAGACACCATAGCAATGGTGTGTCTTGATATCTTAAAAGATGACAACAATTATACTACGGAGGAGGAGTTCAGTGCAGCACGGGAGAGAATAATGAAGCAGAAAATTCCTGCATCCCCCGTAGTAGAGCAAAGTGGCATGGCCCTCTCTAGCATTGATCTTGATGCCCCTGGAAGAGGGAAAGAAGAAGATAAGCTTCATGATGTAAGTGGTAATTAAATTAAATAAATGGATACTAAAAGTTAACAAAGCAAGAGCTTGAATTCTCATTTTTTCTTAACAGGAAGCAATTGAGCTGGACAAGTTTGCAACAAGATGTGGTGGGGATCGAGCTTCTCGCACGAGTGGTTCATCCTTTGCAAACTACATTGCAAAGTTGTCAAAGGGTGATTTTGTTATCATACATAAAGACTAGAGTCTGGATGGGCACTTCATACTTAGTATTTGAAGGCCCTTAGCAAAAATTTGTGTCTATGTACAATCACCGAAGGCACTAATTGTGTCATCTTGGTTAGGAAATCCTTAGATGTAACTACATTAGGACTTAATTTTAGAGGAAAAGTACTAGGGCAAATAGGTATCGCCATGGGTCTGGGAATGCAAGACCCCCATGTAATATTCTATTGACTTAGTAGCTGCCTCAATCTCTCCAAAGGAGAAAGAAAGTTGTAGAGAAATTGAAGACAATTGAGAATGATGTAATCGTTTGGATAATACAAGCTTTAGTTTTTCCTATTTTGTCTAGTCCTATGTATGAAATGTGCTTCATAAATTGAACCTACCATTGTCTCGACAAATTGTATGTAATTTTTAGTCTTTTTATTCATGGTGTATGGTCTGTCTATTGTGCCTATGGTCTGTAGGGTATCATAAAAAGCATAAAAAAGGCCAAAAAAGCCCTAGACACAGAAATGTGGGAATCAGCCCTGCAAAAATTTTGGAGGCCTGATTCATGCGTTTCTGTGGTTGGGGCTTTTTTGGCCTTATTTAGTGTTTATATGGGCTGGAATGTGTAGAATAGTATGATATTGTTCAATTTCTCTTGGTAGTGGGTGGCATCAACTATACACTTAAGTCAGAGGAAGCCAAAGATTACCTATAGTGACTAGCCTCTTTATTATACACACCTAACATCTCATCTATACATATTACACATACAAAAGGCCATAAAATCGAAAACCAACCCCAGCCACAAAAACGTGGGATTCAACCCTGCCAAAAATTTGCAAGGCTGAATCCCGTGTTTTTGTGGTTGGGGGTTTTCTGCATGAAAATGACCTGTGGGGCAATATTAGGTACAACATGTACATATCTAGTCAAAAAACAATAGGAAAATGCATGCATGTTCAACTCATTCCATATATAACTAACTAAAAGAAAAGTTATTTGCATACACTTATGGTGGGGAGTCAAACATAGAGAGAGTGAGAGAGAGAAAAAAAAGACCCAAAGAATATAGGTAAAAAAAAAATTCTATTATTCGTTGTATTACATCGCAAAGTAGGCCTATCAAAGGGTACAATATACACATGTCATGGGTTATTTCCTCTAATTCTTCTTGCTAGCTGAATGTCCTTGGGTTGTATGGTTACTCTCTTGGCATGGATTGCACACAGGTTAGAGTCCTCAAGCATGGAGATGAGGTAGGCCTCAGCTACCTCTTGAAGCACTTCAAGTGCTATCCCTTGTATTCGTAGACCTGCAGAGTAGCTTTGTAGTTCTTCTTTTACTACCCTTGCAAAAGCTCTTTGTGGTATGAGTAGCTCAACAGACTTTTGGTAGTGTCATATCTCTACGAAAGCCCTGCAGTTCCTCCTTCATCTTTGTGGAGATCTTGCGTTGAGAGGTATGTTTGGCTGTCATTGAGGTCTACGTCATGGTTGAGAATTTTGCTTTCTCCGATGTACATGATGTGAGGGTCCAGCTTCATCTTGCACATTTTGTTGTCGATGTGGTTGTTGACTTTGCTCCCTTTCCTCCTCTATTGGTATTTGTCCTTGTCCTTGTGGAAGTGTCTTGCCTCCATGTATCACCCTATGGCTCGTTGGAATTTGCATATCATTCCATGGTGGTTGATTGCTGCTTTCATCATTCGGGGATGACTCCTAATCGCTCTCTGATACAACCCTTCTCATTAGATTTTGTTTGGATCTTGCCTTGATGGGTTCGTTCTTGGTGGCTCATGTCTTGGAGTGAAATACTCTTCTCTATTGGACACTTCATGTTCTCGTGCTGGATTGCTCCCACGTCATGTGCCATCATGTGACACAGGCACAGATGTGCTCTACGAACCACTTTGTGGTCTTTAGGGGGGTTGCAACCATGGTGGGCATTGTGTCCCTAGATGAGGGATATGAAAGAGCACGCAATCTTTCCTTGCAGTTTTCTTGGTGCATGCCATTCTCTTGAGTTGCAAAAGGTGTGAAATGAAGTGAGTTCTCTCTAGTTATAGAGTTTTTTAAAACAGTATTTGTTCACATTAGAATGGAGAAAACCTATTTAAAACCATACAGAATATTATAATATAAATGATGACACATTGAAACCAAGATTACAATAATCATAGGTTTTACCACATATGTTGTGTTGCATCCTTCTCTCAAGTTTCGCCAATTTTGAATCCTAAGTCATTCCACAAAAAATTTTCTCGAGAATGTAGTGCGGTAAAACCAATTAAACATCTCCTCCATGTAGTTTGATTGCATTGGACCACCACCATGTCACCTGTTTTTGAAGTAGACACCCCTCGCTTTGTAGTGTGACTTTTCCATTCCTTGGGTACTAAAAATCTCTAATGACCCATGCATGAAATAAGCTCCATGTGCAAATAAAATATGCTAGAAATTGTTAAGCACATCGAAAAAACGTAAGTGCAATGAACACTTGTAGAAGAAGATTACACTTACAATGTAGTGTGTTATATTGCTCTCTCCCCAAGATTGAATTAAACACTTGGTGAGCTCCACTAATGTTTCTTGAAACAATTGATGTTGAATAGCACTAGACCTAGTCAGACCCATTAAGCCTACCAACTTATCAAAGCTCAACCAAACCTTCTTTCTCTTATTACAAAGATAAACTTGAGAGTCATTGTCTGTTGTAATCATGCATAGGTCTTTCCAGAGCTCATAATGTTCATTATTTTGAGTGCTAGTACCTCTTCTAAAAAAATTTCTTGCTTTATTCCCTGTCATTGACACTTGTTGCAAACTATATAGAGATTCTCCAACTTTCTTAACAACTAGGGTTACGTTCCCACCACGACTACCAATTGAATTAAGAAGTTCCTCCAATTTCCTTATAGCTTGAATAGATTTAACAACTCGCTTCATGGTGAATGCATATTCTATATGGAGCTTCAATAGTCTATCAAAAATTCTCATGAAGGCATGCAAGGTGCAAAAGTGGACATTGACTAAAGGGAATGGAATAATGAAATTCCAATCCTTATCTGACATGTCATGATCACGTGTACCTAACATGGCACACCTCATTAAAGGTATATCCCATTCACTAGATGGAGATGCATCTGTGTCATTATCTAAATCATCTATGTTGTTTTGTTTTCTCTTTGTTTGTTTATAACCTCGTGTGCAATATGGAAAAGGATAGAGAGTAGATACACTTTGATTGCACCCTAACATGCATTTGATAGTCTTGAAGTCTCCACCTAAGTGCCACTCTACTTAAAAATCACCTAGGCCATCTATAGTGATTTTGGCACCCTGAATTTGAGAAGTTATCACCTTTGTGATCCATGGGTCCTACTGAAAAACCATGTAAGAACATCATTGGATTCTTTAGGCTAACCACCATATATCTTTCCTGTATTGGACACTATATGTCAAGTGATGGGTAGATTCTTCACTTTCATCAATAATGGCATGGGCCATAGCTTTGCTTATGAGTGTCACACTAAGTCTCTCCATACGTCATCCCTTTATGATCTGACATTAATCTAGCTTCAATACAAACTTGAGTTTGGAACCACAATCTACATCAAATAAAAAACATTATATTAATAAATATAATATGAATGTCATTATCAAAAGAATGGATATACCTTGAAATGTGGATTTGTAAAATTTAACCATTTTCTTTTGAATCCTCTCCAAATTGACAAGTATATTGTTGTACTTTGTGTAGATGAATCCCTTTCTAGATGTGTTTTTCAACTCTTTCTTTGATGTAGATGAATGATAAATGGATGTAGGCATAACATCTTGTATATGCAGGTAATTGCCAAGAGTATTGGCTACATCCTCATCGGTCATCTTCTTCTTTAGAGATACCTTGTAAGGGCATGGACAAATGCTTTGGAAAATACCTTTGTTTTGCAGAGCCTTCTTCAAAAGATTGTACAATGCAGTGTCTGCTCTAGTACTACCACCTACTTCATCAAATACCATCTCTACCTCACTAGGACTAATAGTATCTTCTAAGTTTCCTTCAAAATCTTTAATCACTTGGGTTTTGATGTGATTTCCTATTGGTCAATCCAAAATCATAAGCACATGTTTTCTGCTAAGACAAGAATTCAGAAACTTCAATTGATCCTTCATTGTTGAGGAAGCACTCGCATCTTAAACAAATGACCTACACAATAAGAAACTCAATCTAAAAGACTTTTAACATAAATAAACTAGCGATACACATAGTTAAGTGTGTGAACTCGTCGCTTCCTTTCAGTTGAAAGAGCTTGAAAGGATGAAAATGGTTGTTTCCTATATCTCATCCCAAGTGGAGTCTCTTTTAGTTGTGTAAGATTGGCTTTTAACTTTGTAATTGTGCTCTCCTTTTCTTCCACATCTTGTTGGAGTCTATTATTGTGCTCATCCAAAGATTTGATAGCACTTTCTAAAGTGTGTATACCACTCTCCAAACTGTGTATCTTGAAATGGTTGTGATGACATTGTTGCATCCAATAATTTGCTATAGATGTAGAACGGTTAGACAATCGCTTGCAAGAGCCTAGCAGTCCATCTTCACTGCTACCAAGGAATTGTAGAAATGTGCAGATACTATAGAATCTAGGATGAACATTAGCCATTGGAAATAAGGGATACAAAGCACCATTGACCCAAAGATCAACATTCTTCTCTCTAGCTGCACGTTGTTCGTTTTGAGAATCTATGTCATTGCTACCTCTAGTTGCTGGTGCAAATTCTGTTGGAACACGAACATGCACACTCTTTGAGTGAGGAGCAGGCGTTGGTGCTGGTGTCATGTAAGCACCATGAAAACTCTAGCAACAAATGGGAAGAAGCACAGAGTTGGCTGGAATGGCTTGTACACTAGCTGTGTGCAAGAAAAAAGTGTGTTTTGGTATGTGGATAGGTCAAAATGACTTTTTTCAGTGTGTTATAGGGATAATGAGCTTTTTTTTTCAAAAATTCATGTTTTTGGGGCGATAAAAGTTACAAGTTTGATGATGTGGCACTTAACTTTTGCAGGGATTTTGAAAAGTATGTTTTTTTAAAGTATTTTTTATAAAAACAAGACTAAAAAATTAAGTTTTGACATATACCTAAAAGTATGGGCCATTTTGAATAAAGAATGGCTGAAAAAGAGACTTTTTCAGAAAATTCATTTTTTATTTTCATAAAGATGGATAGATTTGATGAGGTGGAAAGTGGTTTTTCTCTCTCTCCCTCTATGTGAAGGAGAGAGAAGATCCTAGCTCAACCTAGAAAAAAGCCTACTTCAGCCTACCAAAAAGTGCTCTAATAAATGCACTTTGTCCCCTTAACAAAGTACAAGATTAAGCTTAATCCCTAAAAATTAGGAATCCTTACAAGGCCCATGCAAGGTTCACTTTTTTCCTAATGGAATAAGTGCAATCTTGCTAGAAAGGAGCATAAATGCCACAAAGTGTCCTTCAAGTCTTGGAAGGATTTTATGGCTGATGGTGAAGTTATGTTTGATCACATCCTCTCTAATGTGACGAACATTTCCCTATCTTGTGTGCAGGTGTTGAAGAATCACAAGGTCTTACTTGAAGACCAGTTGAAGCTCTACACCTGGAAAGACCTCAAGCTATATAAAGTTGTTAAGTTTATCTACAAGAAGTCCAAAAAGAAGAAAGGATCTGTGGAAATCATCTCCAACAAATAGAACAAAAAGTGGAATATCTCCTGGTCCCCTCATCAGTGGTCCTATAGATTTAAATCTATGTGGGCCTACCTTGACAATAGTAAAAAAATCCTTTCTCCACTGGCTCATTATCCATCAAGGTCTTTGGGTAGGCCCAAGAGTCAAGAAAATCATTGTTGGTGGAGGTATCTGTTCATTTTGTGGCATCGTGGAAGATGATATTCACCTTTTCTTTACTTGTGATCATGCCAAGGGCTTTTGGCTTCCTGTGTAAAAGTATCTGCAAAGCATCAAGGCTCCCAAGTTGAGTATGTTGGATGCTATGCTAGGCTGCTACAATAACTTGGATCTGCTGCTCTGGAATACCTAGAGAGGCCACATACTGTGGACCATATGGTTAAGCAGGAAGAATAAGGTCTTTGTAATGTGAGGAAGAATGATCTCATCTCCTTCCCCCTAATTTTGAGAAAACCTACTTACAACCGTATTAGAAGCATCAGTAAGCCCTATATACCCCCCAATAAGCTATTTGATATGCTTCATAAGTGTAAGTTCACTAGGTGGAAAAATCTGTTAGGATAGTTATACTCCCATCATAGATTTGGGATGGATGAATTTGTATCACCTTTTTATTGAGGGTGGCTCTTGCCCCCTGCAGTGATGTAACAATCCTCCATCAATTTTAATTTTCTTTTTTTATTAAAATAAAATGGAAGCGTGGTCAGCTGGGAACTAGACCTACTTATGCACAACATTCAAGGTGTTTAGCTTTAGGAAGCGATTTGGTTAAAACATTTGCCCAATGATATTGTATCCTGACATGAACAAGTTCTCCTTTACCATCTTGTGATCATGCCAAGGGCTTTTGGCTTCCTGTGTAAAAGTATCTGCAAAGCATCAAGGCTCCCAAGTTGAGTATGTTGGATGCTATGCTAGGCTGCTACAATAACTTGGATCTGCTGCTCTGGAATACCTAGAGAGGCCACATACTGTGGACCATATGGTTAAGCAGGAAGGATAAGGTCTTTTGTAATGTGAGGAAGAATGATCTCATCTCCTTCCCCCTAATTTTGAGAAAACCTACTTACAACCGTATTAAAAGCATCAGTAAGCCCTATATACCCCCCAATAAGCTATTTGATATGCTTCAAAAGTGTAAGTTCACTAGGTGGAAAACTCTGTTAGGATAGTTATACTCCCATCATAGATTTGGGATGGATGAATTTGTATCACCTTTTTATTGAGGGTGGCTCTTGCCCCCTGCACTGATGTAACAATCCTCCATCAATTTTAATTTTCTTTTTTTATTAAAATAAAATGGAAGCGTGGTCAGCTGGGAACTAGACCTACTTATGCACAACATTCAAGGTGTTTAGCTTTAGGAAGCGATTTGGTTAAAACATTTGCCCAATGATATTGTGTCCTGAAATGAACAAGTTCTGCTTTACCATCTTGTACCATTTCTCTGATAAATTGCACTTTGAGTGCAATGTGTTTCATTTTCTCAGAATGCTTTAGATTTTTTGCCAGTATAATGGAAGATAGATTATAACAATGGAGTCGCAATGGTTGGCTAGGCATAAGTTTTGTTTCCTCTAGTAGCGTATTTAGCCAGAGTCCTCCTTCAATGGTAGTGTCATTGCCACATACTCTGCTTTTGTTGAAGACAAGGTGACACGATCTTGCTTTTTATTTTTCCATGCCATGGCAGCACCAACAAGAAGATATACATAGCCGGATGTAGATTGCATCATGACATGATCTCTCCCAATCTGCATCAAAATAGCCATAAAGTGTCCAGCATGTCGCCGTAGGTTGGGTCCTATAGGTTAATGGATAGTGTTCAGACTACTTCAGATATCGAAGGATGTTAGAATTTTAGTAGGCCCATAACTAATACCACAGGTCCGAGTTCCATAGGTCTAGGATCTACAACATAAATTTCAGCAATCTTCCAACAATGACAAAACATGAACATACCACACTTAATCATACAAATGATGAGACAAAGATAGAGAAAGACTAGACAACATGTGTAAAGTGTTACATAAGCCACTGCTTACTCAAACTATCATATATACAAATGTCAATTTACAATGTGGGAGCAAAACTCTCAACCACTCTATGTGAACAAAAATAGATGGATGCACTACAACATATGAGGGGCATACCGACGCTGCATATACCGACGGTCATAGTCGGCGTCGGTATAGCCCTCGGAAAATCTGACTAAGAGATACCGACGGTCAAGTGACCGTCGGTATGACCATTTTAAACGGATCGTCGGTGTGGCCCGTAGCCGTCGGTATAAGCCTCAGTATAGGCATCGGTATAGGCGTCAATATGAGCATCGCTATAAGCGTCGGTAATTTACTGGCATCTACCAACACGTATACCGACGCCCATACCGGCACCTATACCGGCGGCGAATTTTAAACATACCAGGAACCCGAGAGCAAAACTTCACATTTCTGCGCGTGTTTGAGTACTGTCGGTCTACTGTCGAACTTGCGCGTGCGAACCTGCATTGTCTTGTGCACACACACACACAAGGATCTCTCTCTCTACACACACACTCTCTCTCGGCTTAGATCTCACATCTTGGTAAGTGCTGCGCATAGTGTTAGCATTTGTGTTTCTCTATGCTTTAGGGTTTCTAATTTCTCTTTTCGTTGATTTTGCAGAAGTTCGTTGGCGTCGGTTGTGAATTGGACGAGAGACGACCTACATTACGCTTTGACGACAATGATTCAAAGAGAGACATACTTGTAAGTGATTCTTTTATTCGCTATTGATAGAGAGAGAAGGGGAGAGAGAGAGAGAGAGAGAGAGAGAGAGAGAGAGAGAGAGAGAGAGAGAGAAAGAGAGAGAGAAGAGAAAGGAAGATACACATTAATTTACATATGCATACATACACACATACATGTACACACATGCATGCTTACATACACACACCTATACACACATGCATGCTTACATACACACACACACATATACACATATGCATGCATACACACACATAAATTTACACACATGCATACATACACACACATGCATACACACATACATACACACACATATATACACATATGCATACATACACATACACACACACATATACACACATACATACACACACGCATATATACACACATATACACACATGCATGCATACATACACACACATATACCGGCATGCATGCATACACACATATATACACACATGCATACATACACACATATACACACATGCATGTATACATACACACACATGTATACACATGCATACACATACACACACATACACATACATGCATGCATACATACACACACGTACACACACATGCACACACATGCATGCCTACATACACACACATACACATACACACACATGTATACATACACACACACATGTACACATGCATACATACACACACATATATACACACATGCATACATACACACATATAATCCTATTTTTATTTTGAAGTTTTTTTTTTACATCAAATATATAAAAAAAGGATTAGGGTTTTAGCGTTAAATATTTACGATTAGGGAAAATAGGATTACGTAAGGAAAAAAAATCTGAATATATAAATAAATATATATATAAAATAAGATAATTATATACATAAATAAATATAAAAAGAACTAGTATTTTAAATAATTTAATTAAATATATATAATTAAATATATAAAATTAAATATATAAAAATAGGATTACGTAAGGAAAAGAAATCTGAATATATAAATAAATATATATATATAAATAAGATAATTATATACATAAATAAATATAAAAGAACTAGTGTTTTAAATAATCTAATTAAATATTTGTTATTAAATATATAAAATTAAATATATAAAAATAGGATTACGTAAGAAAAAAATCTGAATATATAAATAAATATATATATAAAATAAGATAATTATATACATAAATAAATATAAAAAGAACTAGTGTTTTAAATTATCTAATTAAATATATATAATTAAATATAAGTAAGTAAAGAAAAAATCTAAATATATAAATAAATATATAAATACACAAACACACATACTTATATACCTATCTATATTCACATATATATACATATACACATATATATATACATGCATACATATATATACATGTTTTAGTTCTAGGGTATTTGGATTAGGGTTTTAGGGTTTTAACACGTACATAACATATATACACACATACACATACACATATAATACATATATACATGTATATACACATGTGTATAGAAATATACATAATTTAGGTCTACATCTTTAAAATTAGGGTTTTAGGGTTTAGGCATACATATAAATTTATTAAGAGGAAAAAAATCTGAATAAATAAATACATATATATATATATAAAATAGGATCAATCAAGAAAAAATCCGAATATATAGATAAAATAGGATAGCTATATAGATTAGGATTTTAAAACTAGGATTTTAAGTTTTTTTAAGGTATTTAAGTATTTAGGTCTTTAAGAGTTAGATTTTTAGGTTTAATAAAAAAACATATGTTCTAAAATGTCCATATTGTAGCAGATGGCTTCTTTGGATCTTGAAGAGAGAATGGCATGTCCTTGCACATAGTGCAAGTATCAAATTTATCGGAAATGACGGATTTGTACTGCACATGTTAGAGAGTATGGATCCTTTGATAGGAGTCGACTAGAAAACCTACGCTATCATTCGCATGGTCCCCCAGGTGAGCAGATGGACCCAAACGACATTGCACCGGTAACCTCTCGTGGACAAAAGAGAGCAAAAAAGGACTTAGACGTAGAAGCAAGCACTAATAATATTACACAAAATGAACATATGGAAGAGATGCTTGAAGCATTTTATGAGATGGACGAAGATCATGATGGTGAAGAAGGTGTCCACGAGAGTTTCATGGACACAACAGAAATTCCACGATCAGAAGTTGATGAAGAATATGAAAACATGCGAAGATTAGCTCGTTTACCACTTTACAATGAAGCAAAGTTATCTGTACTACGTGCTTCACTCGCGATGCTCAATCTACAATCCATTTATGGATGGTCAGATAGTAGTGTCACTGAATTGTTTGCATCAGATGTCTAAAGACTACTTTTACACGAAACGACGATCTTGCAGGACTCAAGTCTCATGATTGGCACAAGTTTTTACAGTTTGTGCTCCCTGTAGCCCTAAAAGATTGTCTTTCAGAGGATGTAAGAAAAACCATTTATAAAATTAGTTCTTTAGTATGATGGATATCTTCTCAAGAGATAAATAGAGATAGCATAGAGAGTGCGAAACTCAATGCTATCGAGGCTGTTTGTATGGTAGAGAAATACTTTCCCACAAGTATTATCACTATTCAGCTTCATTTACTGGTTCATGTAGTATATGAAGTTGCAATAGCAAGAACTGTCCATAGTCGATGGATGTTCTTCTTAGAACGCTTTATGAAGACATTAAAAGGGTTTGTTCGATAGAGAGCACGTCCAGAGGGTAGCATGGCAGAGGGATGGCTTGTACAAGAATCTCTTGTATTCATTACTGAGTTTCTACGTATATCGGATCCCGAAATGCCTCGCTTATGGAGCGATGATGAAGATGTTCGTCTCGTAGGCAATGAGCCACAACGTAAAGGATTGCAAAGAAAATTAGATGCAGCTTTCAGAGAGAAGGCAATGAAGTTTTGCATAGTTAACTCTGAGCCTATGAAAAAGTGGTTAGAAAGGTATGAACTTGCCAAGGAAACTAACGCAAAGGAAAGAGCTCAGTTTCGAAGAAATCGTTCCACTCGATTTTTGCCTCTTCCAGAAAATCTTCGACCTCTCCCACCTTTTCCAACGAGCAGATGGCTAGATGCAGCGGCTTCAGAAGCAAAGGCAGCGGGTGAAGATATCTTTGAAGAAGAAGAAGGACTCACAAAAGGATGTGATTGGGAGTATATCAAATACGGTGCACTATGGTCTCATGGACGACACTTTCGAATCGCACGAATCGATCAAGACCGGTCTACTTTTGATAGTGGAGTGATGGTAAATTTTTTGCAAAAAAGTAGAGCGAGTGCAAGAGATGATAATGCTCTAGAAGGCGAGTTAGATTATTGTGGTGTGATTCAAGACATCTTGAACTATCTTTCAGAAAGTTTGATTACTTTGTTTTTGACGTGAAATGGTTCAAAGTAGTCACCTCTAGAAGAAATACAACAGTGAGACGAGATAAGAGCGGTTTGCTTCAAGTCGACTCCACAAGATTATGGACACATGAAAGGGATACATTTGTACTTCCCGAACAGTGTGAGCAAGTTGATTTTATACCAGATTCAAAAGACCCAGAGTGGCTATTTGTTTTACAAGTCGCTCCACGTAGTAGAAAAATTTTTGAAAATGCAGATGTAGAAGAAAGTCCATCTCTAGTGGACTCAGAGATTCATTCGATAGTTGAGGAGGAAGAGATCATTGTTCGAGAAGAAGAGGTCATTGAAGAAGAGGTCATTGTTTGAGAAGACGAAGCAATAGATGATGATTAGGAGGAATCCAGCATAGCAAGTGATTTAGAAGCCATCAATTTAGAGATAGATATTCTCGGTGCATCAGATCTTCAAGAGGATGCTAGAATAGAGGACTTTTGAATAAAAGACTTGTACGTACTAATTTTTGGCTTTTTTTTGTTTATTCCCTATATTATTTTTCTTATCGCATGCTAATTATTTGAGTTCTTTTATTACAGAGCACGATGGGAGACAGTCCTCCAGTCACTCCACAGTCCATGTCCACTTTTGGAGTTCATCTCTCAGGTTCCTCCTACGTATATGGCCGCTGCATCAGAGTATTGGATCGCTCGTGGTAGCACTCCTCCCGGCCTCACTCCTGGCGGCCTTACTCCTGCCGGCCTCACTCCCGCTGGCCTCACTCCCACCGGTGTCACTCCCGTCGGTGTCACTCCTGAGGGTGGTGCTACTCCCGTAGGAGGTATTTCTCCTAGCTTTGTGACTCCACCACAGCCATCTTTGCAGCCATCTCCTACTGGGTCTACTAGTAGACATGTGCATTCGACAACTCAGCGCGATACAGGGTCTGGCCCGTCTCATAGATCGAGGTCACGCTCTGGAGTAGGAGGTTCTAGGAGTGGATCTACAGGTAGGTCTGGAGGCGGAGGAGGCGGTTGTTGTGGAGGCAGTACGAAGGACGTTGTGTCGCCCGCTTCTACTCCTAGGACGAGTACCTCAGATGTAGGTACGCCACACAGTACACCACGCAATACACCACGTACACCTTGGGGTGCTCATGACCATGATGACTCCAAGGTGTATAGTATCCGAGATGGAGCTCCGGTGATGGATGCGGCTGGCAAAGCAATGCGTGCACGCATACGATAGCTTTGCTCCATCCAGTTTGGACACTCCATCATGCTTTGTGAACAGGATAATGATCGGAAGAATTATATCACACAGACGATTTACTAGGAGTTCCGACCAGCCGATGGATAGTTGATTGTCAGTTCAGAGTGGATTCTGCACACCGCACGTGAGGTCATGTCGCATCGACGATCCGAGGCTCGTGATGCATTCAGAGAAGGCTTACCAAAGCCTGTGTGGTTAGATGCTGAGGAGTGGGACATGATTCGTGATGAGCAGCAGCAGACTTCTCATCGATATCCCCAACAGCGAAATGCCGTAGCCACACGTCTAGACACGATTGGACCGTCACATTTGGGCAGCAGGGGATATGACACGATGCGTCATGAGTTTGTAAGTACCATTTCATTTATTGAATTTATTTGTGTTAAATTTCTCATATATATTTCTCTAATCTTTTTATATTTGTTTCAGGAGCTGGCAATGGGTCGTCCTCCAACACGAACGGAGGAGTCTTATGGATATAGTCATGGGTTGACTGCACTATTGCAGGACTTGGAGGGACGTGGTGCGGTAGTTTCATGGGAGCGTTTGCGATGAGGTAATTAATTTATAAACTTGGTTTTTACTTGTTTGTAATTTTCATGTGAATTTATCTCATTCCATTAATGTTCTTTGTTGCAGGACTGTTGATATGGAACGTTCTTTGCATGTGTATGGCAGTGGAAGACCAATATTTTGTATTTGATTTCCATATGGCAATACATTGCTTTGCCACATTTTGTAAAAGCGTCATATATGATAATGGTTTGCCACACTCTTGTACATGCTTCATTATTGAAATATATAACTTCTTTTGTACATGGTTCATTGTTCATTCTGATTATCAATCTCTTTTGTGTACAATAATACTCTGTTTCATGAAATCATATTTCGGTTATCATTAGAGTACACATCACATGTACTCGGTTTTTTTTGGGCAGAGTGTATTGTCTTTTGTTCAGCAACATCATGGTAATGTTGCTGTAGCAAAAGACAAAACATTCTGCCCAAAAAGAATTTTGCAGGTATGGTCGTCGGTATACGCGACGGTACTCCCAGTAGTGTCATCGGAATAACCGTCGGTACACCCAGGAGGCGATGCAGCAGAAGCCAATTACCGATGCATATACCGACGTTTATACCGATGCATATACCGATGCTTTTACCGATGCTTATACCGACGCCTATACCGACTCTTTGGTACCGACGCAGAAACCGACCTTTACACCGGCGTCGCGACAAATAAAGCCGCGTTCATTTTCCTCGGTAAAAACCTCGGTATACCATCGATCTGTTGTAGTGATGAGTGTATCTATAAAATTACAAGAATATTCAAATGTAGGGATAAAAATCTAAATATGTATGACTTGTATGACCTGATAGGTTGTAAAAGAGTGTATATGAGTGACAAAAAGAGGAAGGATTAGTCTAAAACTGATAATCAGCAAACCCTTATCTAACCTTAGGCTGTGGAAGACCCTAAGTCAGACACGTGTGTGAAAAGATCACATACATACAAAAGTAGTTAAGAATGCTAACAAGTTTGCTGCCAGAAATCCTCAAACTCATATGAACATACCTTCTCAAACACCTCATCCGAATATACATAAAGCATACATGTACTTATTCTCTTGTACCTTATGCCGAATAGGACTCCTCCTCATATGGATGTTACTGCCTCCATAAACTCCAAGTAGTACATGTGTGCATAAAGAGAATATGTACTTGAATTCTTAACATAAGATGCAAATCTTATGTTAACCACCATCCAATGTCTTTGAAGTAACCCAAAATCTTCATGTAGAAGACAATCTTCAACATGTAGAAGAAAATCTTCAACAACATCATGTGAATGGCCTATCCACACCACGAAGCTGCTTATAGCCTCTCCAAAAGCAAGAGTGTGAGCACACTCTTCTTCTTCAAGAAGAAGTCCATAGCTGGTCCTCAACATGCTCCAAGATAGCAACATGGCTGCCCCATGTGCTAAGAAGAACCACCTCTATTGAGGGACGAAGCTCCAAAGCTTGTGTTGCAGAAGGTGTAGGATGAATAGAAAGTGACCCAAGCTTGTTCTTATATAGTAGTTAGTGTATCTTGAAAAGCACCCTTCGAAGAGCTATTGGTCTTAGTAAAGCACAAGAAAAACTCTACGATCAGTTATGTAGAAATCTATGAACAAGAATTATGCATTGTGATCCGTCCGTTTACGAGAAAGGTGAATAAAAGATATTTCACGAACGTGCTTGCTACGGCTAGGATTTGATCTCAGGTGGGTTTGATAGGAGGACACTGATCTATCCACGCACCCAACACCTTTTTCTTGTACAAGGAGTGAGATTAAACTCTACACATATTGTAACAACATGAGCAAGTTTTGACCAATGAGACACTGAATCAAAGTTTTCCAACAATCCCTCGTGCAATATCGCAATGGTACAAACTGTACTGGATTTGCAAATTGTATAATCTTCAAACTTGTACTCCTCAAAATTGACCTTCAAACCTTTTCTTCAAAAGTGTTCTTCAAAACTGAATTTGACTTTCCGTCAAACTTCAAACATTGAACTTGCTAAATATGAACCATATTACCTGAGAAAATATGCAAACTAGATATCCAATAGTGTACACATCAAGCAATCATTTTCTTGACAACAAATAAAGAAAATACTGACTCTGAACCTGCTATCTCCTGTCTTCTCAAACTTGAAAACATACACTAGGATCCACATATTTGCATTTACCTTATGAAAGCTTTCTCAACGTACTTCTGTTGTGTCATGTAAATACACTTAACAAAATCAGGAATTGAATCCTGGAACATGTGACTGACAAGTCACAACTTAGTATATTATGAACACTACTGGTTCATCTCTAATTATACTCAAGTCAACTCAACTCAACTCAACTGAAATCAATTGAAATCAACTCATGAGGCTCATCAAAAAATCTATGATATCATCATATCATCATTCATAAATCCTTCATACCTCTTTCCTTCAGAATCTGGTATAAACATATATGTGTGCACTTCTCAAACATACCTCTCTGAAATATCAAGCTTCTTTGCAATAGAACTCTGGAACCTTCTCCCGAACAAGAACACCTTAATAGGAACTTTCTCGAAACATTCTCTTTCTGCCTTCTTCTTTCAAAGCTCAAATATAAAGAGAAACTGACAAAGGAAATATAGGAATACCTGAAATAGGAATACCTATAGGTATGACTCTGTATTCTTCATATATGGCTAAAAATAAATCTTCATATTTCATCACTCCCCCCCTCCCAGATGATTTAACACTAGTATCCAGAATTCTTCAAATATATTAGACTTTATGAAATCTGGAACGTCTTCCTTCTTTCAATAAATCTAATCTTCCATGATTTAGCATTGCTACCATATCATCAATACCTGTGTCTTGAAAAAATATATGAACCCTTTTATTGGCATTGCAGTTGCCAATAGCTTTCACTGTAAATCTTCAGCTTCCCATATTGTAGAATAAGGTTAGCTGATCCTAACATAACAAAACCTTGCTAAAAGCATTTTAGGATTCATAACCTCCTACAACATAACAAGTACCTTCTTCTATTTCTTTGCAACACAAATCTGATAGAATCTGAATCTTTGACTTACTTCTTCCAATGTTAGTAACTTCACAAACAAAGGATAGACAAGTGACTCATAAATACTCAAGATCATACAAGATCTATCTAGATCTATCAATATCTCTCCAACAAAATATCTAAATAGAGTCTGCTCTCATCAAACCTTCATGACTGAATGTTTGATTTGCTTCCTGAATGTCTTTAAGTGTCCATGCTTTTCACATAAAGTTGTAAAACTTTTCTTTAACCAAATCCTTCCCAAGGACCTGCAACTCCTACTTGAAACATATGTGGACAAACGTCTCACCTTTAGAACTCCAAAAGCTGCAAGTTGATACTTCATCTTTTCATATTCTTCCCGGGTGAAATGTGATAGTACTTGCTTGATTTTCTTGTGGCTAACTCCACTTCTCAATCAAGTGAAAGGATGTGACGGAACACCTTTTTGAATACAAGCATGTATCCAAAAATCAAGACAATCATACAAAGTAGATTCTTCAACTAATTGGTACATCAAAAAAACTAAATTTTCTGAAGTTTTCTAAAAATACTGAATATGAGGTAACTTTTCCAAACACAAAACCTCAACCCAACTCTCCAACATCTGCTACAAAAAAACTCTTTTACCTCAAGAGTTAGATAAATAAGAAATATACTTCTATGCAACTTTTCATATACCAAGTAGCTCTGAATTGACACTCCAAGAATTCTTTGAGGGAACATATAAGCTGTCTGCTCAAAAGCTTCAACTAAAACATAACTCATACACATATGAGTCAAGACATATATCTGCTGCTTTTCTTTCCCTCAATATAATTCTTTGTCAAAACCTACTAAAACACGACCAAGTATAATGCAAAACAAGCAATTGCTTCGTCTTTAAACTATCTTCACACAAGATGTTCTCGTAGATTTGTCTTTGGATGTACAGGATAAACTAGGAAAAGTATATGGAAAACATAAGAGAAAAGGAAGTCTTACTTTCCCTTTGGAAATGTTGGACTTTCTTCTTCTGCATCTTTCTTCCACCTGATGATGATGTCAACATCTTCAAACTTCTCTTGCATACCTTTTGTTCTCCTCATCTTGAAGTAGCAAGCACTCTTAACTTCTTCAAATGAACTTTTCTCTTCCTCTAGTGCGAAGAGTAAGAGACAAAAAAAACATGGTATATAAATGGAAGTGAATATAGAATCATGTTTTGCCATCTCCTCATATCTCTAAATCAAAACTTTGCTTCAAATGACTGATATGACTGAATTCACCAACCTTTTTTCTGAATGATGAATTACCTTTCTAGAGTAACCTCTCTAGATATAAAATGTGAGCAAAAACTTTCAACCAACTTACAATTCAAGATTGGCTGAAAACAAAAACTTATGCTCTCCTCATTTGTCTTCTTAGATGAGCTTTCTTGCAATGAAAGAGATCTCTCAAAAATCTCTAGAAAAACCTGTAGATACCTATTTTGATGTAGCCTTTAACTTTCAAATAATGAAAGTGTATAAAAGCACTCCTTGAATCCTTCAAATCTCTTCATAATTGCTCTTCTAAGATATGACCTGAAAATGATAATCTGATAGTAGAAACTGATACCTATGATTTGATGTTGATATATTCCTTCATCTTCTCCAAACCATTGTTCTTCCTTGAATTTGAAGTAGCCTTCTCTTCATCAAGTCTGGGTCTTCAAACAATACTTCTGTACATACTTTACAGAAGTATTCGGCTGCTAACAGATCATCAACTTCATACTTCCACACTGATGAATAAACATGTGACTCAATTGTCTAATTCTCAAATATGTACTCATCTAGATTAAGTGTGTACTATGATACCAAATGTTGGAATTTTAGTAGGCCCATAACTAATACCACAGGTCCAAGTTCCATAGGTCCATGATCTACAACATAAATTTCAGCAATTTTCCAATATTGACAAAACATGAACATACCACACTTAATCATACAAATGATGAGACAAAGATAGAGAAAAATTAGACAACATGTGTAAAGTGTTACGTAAGCACTGCTTAGTCACACTATCATACATACAAATGTCAATTTACAATGTGGGAGCGAAACTCTCAGCCACTCTATGTGAACAAAAATAGATGGATGAGTGTATCTACAAAATTACAAGAATATTCAGATTCTAGGGACAAAAATCTGAATATGTATTACATGTATGACCTGATAGGTTGTAGAAGAGTGTATATGAGTGACAAAAAACAAAAGGAGGAAGGATCAGTATAAAACTTATAATCAACAAATCCTTATCTAACCTTAGGCTATGGAAGACCCTAAGTCATCCACGTGTGTGAATAAGTCAGACACGTGTGTGAAAAGATCACATACTTACAGAAGTAGCAAAGAATGCTAACAAGTTTGCTGCCAGAAATCCTCAAACTCATATGAACATACCTTCTCGAACACCTCATCCAAATATGCATAAAGCATACATGTACTGATTCTCTTGTACCTTATGCTGAATAGGACTCCTCCTAATATGGATGTTACTGCCTCCATAAACTCCAAGTAGTACCTATGTGCATAAAGAGAATATGTACCTGAATTCTTCACATAAGATGCAAATCTTATGTTAACCACCATCCAATGTATTTGAAGTAACCCGAAATCTTCATGTAGAAGACAATCTTCAACATGTAGAAGACAATCTTCAAATACATCATGTGAATGGCCGATCCACACGACCAAGCTGCTAATAGCCTCTCCAAAAAGAGTGTGATCACACTCTTCTTCTTCAAGAAGAACTTCATAGCCGCTTCTCAATATGCTCCAAGATAGAAACATGGGTGCCCCATGTGCTAAGAAGCACCACCTCTATTGAGGGACCAAGCTCCAAAGCTTGTGTTGAAAAATGTGTAGGATGAATACAAAGTGACCCAAGCTTGTTCTTATATAGTAGTTAGTGTATCTTGAAAAGCACCCCTCCAAAAGCTATCACTCTTAATAAAACATAAGAAAAAATCTACGATGGCTTATGTAGAAATCTACAAACAACAATAGGTTTATGAGAAAGCTGTATAAAAGATATTTCTCAAACGTGCTTGCTACCACTAGGATTTGATCTCGGGTGGGTTCAATAGGAGGACACTGATCTATCCACGCGCCCACACCTTTTTCTTGTACAAGGAGTGAGATTAAATTCTACACATACTGTAACAACTTGAGCAAGTTTTGACCAATGAGACATTTAATCAAAGTTTTCCAACAAAGGAGACATTTCAAGAGATGAATGTGCTAGGCTTCAAGATTTTGTATAAACCTAGAGAGATAGTTGGTAGGAAAGCAAATATTCGGATGAGTACATGTTATAAGATAAGGAGTGCTGCCAAGAATCTGAGAAAAGCAAAAATGAGTAGGAACATTAGTAGAGGAGGTCGGGGGGTTGGATTTCAAGCTTGCTGGAAGTGGGGGTGACCCCCCTTTGCAGGAATCCATATGAAATGTGTGTAGTAAAGAGCCAATGTGAGAAGATTGGCTCAAGGAGATGGTGCCCGCTGTGGGATCATTGAGCACTTGGATGCCCAAGCAATATTGAAGGGGGCCAAAATCACTTAGTGAAAAAGCATCATGTAACTCACATTTGGTAGTTTGAAGGGCTATCATTGAATTATTAAGTAACACAATATCATTCACATAGATGGCTAGTAGGAGAAATACATCGGAGGAGTTTCATGAGTAGACGTTGGGTTCTGATTGGAACCGAGAGTATCTGCAACATGTCATCACTTCATGAAACTGCCAATACCATTGATGAGGAGATTGCTTCATGCCATAGATGGCCTTGAGTAGGCGGCATACATGATGTGGATGGTCAGTAGACTCATCGCTAGGGGGTTGCATTATGAAGATCTCTTCTCTCAAAGTGCCATGCAAGAAGACAGTTTTAACATCCATCTGATGAAGATGGAGACGAAATTGAGCTGCAAAGGCAATGAAGAGGCGAAAAATTGTGATTCGCAAGACGGGGGAAAAGGTCTCCGTGTAATCAATGCTGGGGACTTGAGAGAGTACATGAGCAACTAAGCAAGCTTTGTAATGGGATATGGTGCCATGATCCAGTAATTTCCTATGGGAAAGCCACTTGCAAGACATAATTTTACGACTAGGAGGGAGAGGGACCAGATCCCATGTGTTATTCTCAATTATGGATTGATATTCAGAATGCATCGCAACATGCTAGTGGGATGCTTTAGATCCCGATAAATCCTCTTCAAAAGGAATAGAATATGTGAGGTTAGAGCCATGAATTTTGAGAGAAACAGGTCTGTCGTTAGATGAGGGCCTGATGATGTCATCTTGTAGGTGGCAGTAGGCAACCTATTCATAGATTTCATGTAATTTGCACCACTTTCAGTGGTTGAGAGTTCTTATTGTTTGCGTTAGAGTGTCTACAATGCGGGAAAGTTGCAAAGGAGAAGAGGGGTGAATGTCGGATGGTGGGTTACTCCCAAATGGGGTTAAGAATGGCAAAATGAACCGATTGGCAAGGTGAGGAGGATTGGGCAACTGAGGAAAGAGAAAGTGATTCGTTTGTTTGCCAAGTGACCATGGAGGAGCTGTTGAGGGACATGTGGTATCAATGGGGGCAGGCGATGGCATCCGTGATCCCAAGGGAGTTGGAGGATTCGCAAGAGCAACCTGTATAGGTAAATCAGGCTACGACCATGTGACAGAAGGTTCTGATGTAGAGGTTTTTTAACCGGATTGAGGAGAATGGTGAGTCGCTAGAGACTTAGTAGTCGAAGTATCGAGAAGTGGTGGAGCATTGAAAAGAGATATTTCATAAAAAATGATGGAATGAGAGGAAAGGAAATTATGACGTGCATGGTCATATAGACGATATGCTTTAACTCCAAAGCGTTCATCATAGCCTATAAAGATGAGATGAACACTTGAGGGATCGAGATTCCGATGAAGTTGATGAGGTTGTACTAAATAAGCAAGAGACCCAAAGATCCGTAAGTGATTGACATTGGGGGATTTGCCATGCCAATGATGGTGAGATCTCTGTTAATGATCATCTGAGTGAGGCATCCTATTCTGCACATAGTAGGCAGTAGCAATAGCTTCTTCCCAATACGACTAGGGCAAGACACCTGTTAAAAGCATGACATGAGCAGCCTCAACGAGGGATCAATTCTTGTGCTCAAAGATGTTGTTCTACTGAGGTGTTTAGGGGATAGAGAATTGCTGAAGGATGCCTTCATGTTCACGCTGACAGTAAGAACAAAATGCATTAGATATGTACTCCCTGCCATTATCAGGTCGTAGGATTTGAAAAGCTATGTTATATTGCCTTTGCACCAAGGTATAGTAGTTGATGAAGTAGGTGAGTACATCTGTCTTATTTGAGAGAAAATGAACTGTTGAGAAGTGGTTGAATCGCACTGCCTCCACAACAGCTGCCTCCTCCACCTCTAGACCTACCTGTAGATCCACTCCTAGAACCTCCTACTCCAGATTGTGACCTCGATCTACGAGACAGGCGAGAACCTGTATCACGCTGAGGTATCGAACACACATGTCTACTAGTAGACCCAGTAGGAGATGGCTGAAAAGATGGTCGTGGTGGTGTCACAAAGCTAGGAGACATACCTCCTACGGGAGTAGCACCACCCGCAGGAGTGACACCGGCAGGAGTGAAACCGGTGGGAGTGACACCGGCGAGAGTGAGGCCAACGGGAGTGAGGCCAGCGGGAGTGAGGTCAGCGGGAGTGAGGCCAGCAGGAGTAAGGCCGCAAGGAGTGAGGCCGGGAGGAGTGCTACCACGAACGATCCAATACTCTGATGCAGCGGCCATATACGCAGGAGGAACCTGAGAGATGAACTCCAAAAACTGCTCCTCTGTCATGGAATGTGGAGTGACTGGAGGATTGTCTCCCATCGTGCTGTGTAATAAAAGAACTCAAATAATTAGCAAGCGATTATATATATTCATTTATTTATTCAAATTTTTTTCCTTATTTTTCTCTATATTTTCTCTTAATATAAATATAATTGAGTTATATGTAGGCCTAAATCCTAAAACCCTAATCTTAAATATCTAGACCTAAAATCTGTATACGTGTGTATATACATGTATATATATATTATATGTATATGTGTATGTATGTGTAAATAGCCTAAAAACCCTAATCCTATTTTTATATATTTGATGTAAAAAAAACTTCAAAATAAAAAATTTATATATTTAGTTATATATATTTAACTAAAACACTAGCATGTGTGTATATGTGTGTATGTGTGTGTATATGTGTGTATGTATGCATGTGTGTATATATGTGTGTGTATGTATGCATGTGTACATATGTGTGTGTATGTATGCATGTGTGTACATGTGTGTGTGTATGTATACATGCATGTGTATATGTGTGTATGTATGCATGTGGGTATATATATGTGTGTATGTATGCACATGTACATGTGTGTGTGTGTATGTATGCATGTGTGTACATGTGTATGTATGTGTATGTGTGTGTATGTATGCATGCATTTGTGTGTATGTATGTGTGTATGTATGTGTATGCATGTGTGTGTATGTATGTGTGTATGCATGTGTGTGTATATGTCTATATGTGTGTATGCATGCATGTGTGTATATGTGTGTGTATGTATGCATGCATGTGTGTATATGTGTGTATATATGTGTGTTTGTATATGTGTGTGTGTGTGTATGTATGCATATGTGTATATATGTGTATGTATGTATGTGTGTATGCATGTGTGTGTATGCATGTGTGTGTATGTATGCATGTGTGTAAATTTGTATGTATGTGTATGCATGCATGTGTGTATATGTGTATGTATGTAAGCATGCATGTGTGTATAGGTGTGTGTATGTAAGCATGCATGTGTGTACATGTATGTGTGTATGTATGCATGTGTAAATGTGTAAATATGTTTGTATGTGTGTGTGTATGTATGCTCTATTTTCCTATCTCTATCTTCCTTTGTTTCATTATTCTTTATCTCTCACTCTCTCTCTCTCTCTCTCTCTCTCTCTCTCTCTCTTTCCTCTCTCTCTCTCTCTCTCCTCTTCTCTCTCTCTCTCTCTCTCTCTCTCCCTCTCTCTCTCATCTCTCTCTTTCTCTCTCTCCTTCTCTCTCTATCAATAGAGAATAAAACAATCACTTAAAAGTATGTCCCTCTTTTGGATCGTTGTCGTCAAAGCATAATGTATGTCACCTATTGTCCAATTCCAAACAATCGACGCCAAAGAACTTCTGCAAAATCAAAGAAAAGAGAAATTATAAAACCTTAAGCATAGAGAAACACAAATGCTAACAGTACACGTTGCACTTACCAAGATGTGAGATCTAAGCCGAGAGAGAGTGTGTGTGTGTAGATAGAGAGATCTGTGTGTGTGTGTGTGCACAATACAATGCAGGTCGCAATTCGGTTCGCGCATGCAAGTTCGACAGAAGACCAACAATACTCAAACACATGCAAAAATGTGAGGTTTTGCTCTCGGGTTCGTGGTATGTTTAAAACTCGCCCTCGGTATATCCGTCGGTTTATACGCCGGTATGTACGCCGGTAACTTCTAGTAACTTACCGATGCTTATACCGACGCATATACCGATGCTTATACCGATGCATATACCGACAGCGGGGGGCCACACGATGATCCGTTTAAAATGGTCATACTGATGGTCACTTGACCGTCGGTATCTCTAAGTGACATTTTCCAACGCCCATACCGACGCCGAGTGTGACCATCAGTATATGCAGCGTCGGTATGCCCCTCATATGTTGTAGTGATGGCAGCAATATATTAACATTATATGCTAATTCTGTAAGTATGTGATCTTTCACACATATATATGTTTTAGGGTCTTCCATAGCCTAAAATTAAATTAGGGTTTGCTGACTTTCAATTTCCAACTGATCTTTCCTCTTTCTTCTCTCATATACACTCTTCTACAACCTATCATGTCACACATCTCACACATATTCAGAGTTCTATCCGTACATCTGAATATTTTTGTAATTTCTGTACATTCACTCATCCATCTATCTCTAATCACATAGAGTGGATGAGATTTTTGCTCCCACATTGTAAATTGACATTTGTATATATGGTAGTGTGAGTGAGCTGTGGCTTAGGTAGCACTTTACACATGCATGTTGTCTAATCTTTCTCTATCTTTGTGTCATCATTTGTATGATTGTGTGGTATGTTCATGTTTTGACAATATCGGAAGATTGTTGAAATCTATGTTGTAGATCCTAGACCTATGGAACTATGGACCTGTGGTATTAGTTATGGGCCTACTAAATTTCCAACATTTGTTGCAAGTGGTTGTTGCACAAGAAATTATCAGTCAATGGTCAAATTTCATGCTATAAAGCACGTTTGGTTTCCCACGGCTTCACTAGAGTTTCGAGCATTGATTACTTCGAGATATTTTTGCCAGTTCTACGGATGACTACATTTCGACTGTTCCTTGTGTTGGCCGTCCACTTTCAGCTCCACTTGCATCAAATGGATGTTAAAATGCCCTTCTTGCATGGCAGATTGGATGAGGAGATTTTTATGATGCAGCCTCGAGGATATGAGTCTACTGAGCATCCCTACTATGTTTGCTAACTGCACAAAGCAATCTACGGTCTTAAGCAGTCTCTTCGCCAATGCTACTGACAGTTTCATGAGGTTATGACCAGCTCTAGTTACTCACGCTTCCTGGCTCAATCGAATGTCTACTCTTGACACTCCTCTGATGCGTTCTTCCTTCTCTCTATTTATGTGGATGATATTCTTCTTCTCAGCAGTTTGATTACAACCTTAAAATCCACAAAGCATGAATTATAGAATGCCTTTTCCATGAGGGATTTGGGCCCCCTTCAATATTGCCTGGGCATGCAAGTTTTGCATGATCCTCGGACTGGTTCCATAACCTTGTCTCAGTCAGCCTATCTTAACTCATTGCTCTAGAAGTTTCATATGGAAACATGGAGAGGGACATCCACACCATTCTCACTAAAACCGCACCATGTTTTCCCTTTGCTTAAATCCTTGGCAGCATACGTTATCTTGTTACATGTACATGTCCAGATATCTGGTTTGCTGCCAATTATCTCTCACAGTTCATGCAACAACTCCAATCTCACCACATTCACTTATTGAAACACCTACTTCGCTACTTGAAGCAGACACAACACTACTCGTTGACCCATAAAATTCATCTTGAGGCCACCCACTGGACCCTTTATGGTTATTCCGATGCAGAAGGGGGGGCGATCATGTTACAATGCATTCTACATCTGGCTACCTATATATGCTCTCTGATCTTGCTGTTGTATGGCAGAGTAAAAAGCAGGACCAGAGTACTCTGTCATCAACAGAAGTAGATTATGTGTCAATGACATTAGCCTTGAAGAAAGGACTTTGGGTGCAAACTCTCCTTAAAGAAACCGAACTCATGCTTTGACAACCACTCCTCCACTGTGATAATCTGTCTACCATAATTCTAGCAAAAAATTTGAAACATTCTGAAAAGATAAAAGAGAAAACACATTGCTCTTAAGTTGCAGCTCATCAGAGAAATGGTTCAAGAAGGAAAAGCAGAACTAATTCATGTCAGGACTCAATATCAATGGGCATATTTTTTAACAAAATCACTCCTTAAAGCTAACCATGTAGAATGCTGTGCTCAAGTAGGCCTGAACCTAATTTGACAAGGCTTGCATTTTTATGGGAGGTGTGTCATTGAATAATAAAATGTAAGCGCTATTTAGACCGTGAATGAAATGTAATCGGAAATTATAATGAAATAAAACAAATGATCGTCATGGGAATTCGGACCCTTTCCGGATCTCCCGTCACATGTATACGAACCTGTTTTGGGTAACTGATTAATATATGTTCTCCGTCTTCTACCGTCTTCAACATTATCATGATCAATAGACGTCATGTTCAGAACGTCCGAGAAACGAGAGATAACTCGATTCCGGCGCCTACTGCAGTGATCGGCTGTGGCGGAATGGATATTTTGATCCGAGATTGTATAGTATGGAGTAGATCTGTAGATAGGTATTTCTCGAGGTGTCTTGCGGCTGTATTTACATACGCGATATTCGTGTGATTCAGCGCCGTTGCTGTTCCTGTAATTTGTATCTCTGATGATACTGTCTGATTTAGGGATATTGGTTTCTATTGATGCCTTTTGCGATATAAGACGATGAACTTACTTATGCATAGGATCTACAGAAAAACATCTGAAGAAAATCTTATACTTTTGCACACATAGTCCGCTCGCGCCCGAGAGTCTTTCTGCCGCTGGTAACTGTTTTTCATCATAACGATTAAGGCAATCAGCCGTATAAGGATCCTCAGTGTGTTCACAAGGGGACTTAGAATCGCTGCATAAATTAGCATCTTCATTGTTTCGCATTTCAACTCCAGAGCGTGTAGGCAGTTGCTTGGCTCTCCAACCAAGATTGGGGGAAATGGAAGGGCTTTCTCCTGTATCTTTGCCTATGCCGGAAAGGAAATTGAAGCATGCTTCATTGACTCTCTTCCTCCCAACAGCAATGGTGGTTGCGATAAGGATGTATGATGCATGTGATTATTGACGATGCTGGAGCAAGACATTCGGGGCTAAGCTTGAGGCAGATTTGA
Source organism: Ceratopteris richardii (assembly GCA_020310875.1). Classification (NCBI taxonomy): domain Eukaryota; kingdom Viridiplantae; phylum Streptophyta; class Polypodiopsida; order Polypodiales; family Pteridaceae; genus Ceratopteris; species Ceratopteris richardii. The sequence goes on from CM035434.1 coordinate 69,423,851, forward strand.
TCAAGAGTGAAACAAAACAGATAAGCTGTCACCTGCTAGTGAGGTTGTGAGTTGAACCGTTTTTCTGATGATTATCTAAATGTTCTGATGGAAGATAGAAAAAAATCCAAAGAACATGTTTGTGATGATGTTACAGAAGCCGCTTTTGAAGCTTCTAAGACATCTACTTTTGCCGTAATCTCAGCACTTTCCTTAAAATTATTGATGGTCAAGCTGGTTAGCCAAAATTCAACTATTGGGTTGTGTCATCCAGAAGCTTTCATCTAGAAGGCATGCAAACTCTCTAACAATCATGGTCTCTACATTCACTTGTAGGATTTGAACGGAGGGTCAGCTCTACTGAGCAGGTCATAGCATTTAGGTATCTTCCGTGTTGCAACGGAGTTCGGTTTTACTGAGAATTGTGACCATCCGTGATGACATGGCATTGTTACATGTAAAGAACAACAAAAGAAAATGAAAATATACGGGTCTCTTCTTAGTGACCGGGCTCGTATCAGGTTGAGCGGTGCCCCTAGAAATCTTAAAAAAAAGCACCAATCAATGTCTCCCAACACAAAGAGTCCATTTCTGCCAACACAGAGAGTCCATTTCTGCCAACACAGAGAGTCCATATTCCAAGCCCCTTCTTCTGGTGGTTGGGTCTCTTGCCTCTTGAGGTGGGAGCGAGGGTTCAACTCCCGTTGGCACCATGTAAGGGACATATTTAACTTGGAAAGTTGTACCTTGTGGCTGATGTACCACCGTTTGTCCTACCATAGATGTGAACGCAGTTTAACCGAGCTATGTAAACCCCTCTTTTTGTGGGATAAGGGAGGTCCCATAGGCCCCTCACATCTTTTCTAGACACGTCATGGAACATAAGAATCAATTTTGTTCCGACCCTCCCTTCTCTGCCCCAACGGGTTTTCTCTTGCCACATCGGAATTTGAAAGTGTTTAAACATAAATTTGAACACTCTTCCGCCACCTTATGTGAATGAATGCTGGAAGAATTCGGAAGAACTAACATCGTTCCACCTAGAACAACCTGAAACTAAGGCATTTATTGTGAAACGACCCTTATTCCTATCTCTCTCCTTCTTCTTCTTCCTTGTCTCCTGTCTGCGTGTATCTATAGAGAATGAAACCTCCATAGCTTGCAAGTGTAATAAGTGGTATCGGAGTTTAACAAGTTGGAATCTTTTGTAGGTAGAATAGCCAAAGAGGAAGAAGTAAAGGTGGTTATGTGTCACATGGAAAGTTCTCTAATGAAAGTTCTTGTAGAGATTATGGCAGAGATAATATGCTTGTAATGGAGCATGTGTTAAATAGCATGTCTAAAACTAGAAATCATATGAATTGGTACATAGTTTTAGTTGAAGAGATCATATGATAAGCATCGGATATGGCATACAAAAATTGACCATATCAACTTAAGGAAATTAAAGTCTATGGAAAAGCAACCATTAGTGTGTAGAGTACCAAGATTTGATCATTTAAATTTTGAGAGGATATGTGAAGCATGCTCATTTGGAAAACATCATCATATGAGGTTTCTGAAAAGACAAATGCATAGAAAGTGACCTCTAAAACAAAACAAGTTGATGGCTCATGTAGTTTTTGATACTCATTGACGACTATAGCCAATACACATGGATATTTTTCTTTGAAGCATAAGAGTGAAGTTTTCAAATGTTATATCAAGCTCAATAACATGGTTGAGAAGCAATTGGGCATGTACATAAAATTCTTAAGATCAGATTCAAGGGGAGAAAATATTTTAAAGAAATTTGATCAATGTCTTAGTGATCATGGAATCTAAAGGTAATTGTCTTGTAGATACACACCACAATAGAATGGTGTTGCAAAATGCAATAACCATGTTGTTGGAACATCAAGCTTACACTATGCTTGAGGTGGATTTGATCTACATCAAAGGCTATCGCGTCGAAAGAATATCCGTTGGAGAGTTCTTTTTCATATGCTCATTTATTGTATTTTTTGAGAATATTTTGATGGCTCATTTACCGTTGTAAAAGCCTTGAGTTGTACACATGTAAAGGTACAAATATAGGGCCAAAATTCCACGAAATTTTGGTGGTTGAAGTTGCATTCAATCAAGCAATCAATCACCTAAAAGTAGATCAATCAAGATCTTCACTTTTCCTAGATTGTAGGGAAGTAAATTGATTCCCTCCAACAATCATTCCCACCTTCATTTGAATTCAAATTCAAGTTGTAAAAAGTCGTGGAACACTCCTAGAGGCTATATAAGGAGATGAAATCACTTGTACATTACATGGAAGCAATATACATACACTTGTGACCATCATTGTCTTGCTCCCTTCAATTTCTGCATCATCTTCTTCGCCAACAGTAATCTTGCAGAGGCTGCTGCTCTCTCCTCAGAGCTCCAAATTGAGTGCAAGAGGACTCATTGGAAAGGAGGTACCACCGGTGAATGTCGCATTCATTCCTATAGCATATTTTGCTTATTCCTTATACTTTTGTGCATTCCATACACTCAACCTTATGTGTATCACTCCCATAAAAGGATTTTTTCTAATTGTAATCACGCTGGTCGCTATGGGCATTTGAAGTTCATTGTCTCTTCCATAGATAGTAAGTTTTTTGAGCTAGTCGCCCCGAGAACCTATCTGTTTTGTATCGACTCATTCTCCTTGATGCTCCAAGGTACATAGTGTGTTTCTTTGCACTTATAGCATGCCTATAAGGTCTATTTGAGTCTCCAAAAGCTCAAGGGCTGGTCTTGTGCCGGTTGGCTTGACCAAACTTCATCACTTCGAAACGCACTTTTCTACCTTCGACAAGCTTCTCCAAGTTCTTTCAGTGGTATTAGAGCTAGTTCAAGATGGGTGACGGCTTTCCCTCAATGATCGAGAAGCTTGATCGACACAACTACGCGGCTTGGCAAATCAGAATGGAGGCCTACTTGCAAGGTAGAAATCTTTATGGAATTGTAGCAGGTGATGAAGCTATGCCTATTCCAAGATCCAAAGGAGGACCTACACAAGAGGAGACAGATAAGCTCACACTTTGGTGCGCAAGGGATGCTCAAGCAAGGTCGTACATACTAAACTCTATCTCTCACTTTCTATTACCACATATTAGAGGATGCAAGACATCTCAAGAGACTTGGGATGCCCTGGAGACTTTCTTTTCTGCTAGTACCAAAGCAAGAAAGAATCATCTTTGGAACGAGTTCAACCAAATGAAGAAGACACCTAAACAAACCATCACAGAGTTTGTTACAAAGGTCAAGGAGGTTGCGGATCAGTTAGCATCCATTGGAGAGCTGATTGAAGAAGAGGTCATCATGCGGCAAATTCTCAACGGCATTCGAAGTGATAAGCAATGGCAATCCTTCACGATGGCTTACGATCTCATCATGGATGTGCAAACTCCAGACTTCAACATCTTTCTTGGACAACTCTTCAATCAAGAAGCCAACAATAGCATAAAGGAAGGTAACTCTTATCATGGTAATTCAACGAGTGCTCTATATGCAGATAAGAAGGATAAGAAGCAGAAAGGCAAGAAGAAGGAAGAAGACGAAGAAGAGACTTCCCAAGCCAACTTCGCAAGCAAGAGCAAGTGGAAAGGGAAGAAGAAAGGACCAAAGCAAGACAAAGCCAAAGGTCAGAATGTTCAACCTTGTGCCATATGCGATAAGACCAACCACACCACTCAGAACTGCTGGTTCAATGGGAAGACCCAGAAAGGAAGTGGAAGAGGTGGATATGGCGGCAATAGAGGCAGAGGTGGACACAACTTCAACAACAACAATAGAAGCTATAATAGAAGGGACTACAATAATTATTCAGAAGATCAACCAAATGAAGACTCATTACTTCTTATGAACCTAAGCCACAAAGAAGGTAAAGAAGATGATCATTTGTTCTACATAGATTCAGGATGCTCGAATCATGTTGCAGGCAACATTGCTCTTCTATCTGACTTGGAAAGTCCAAAGCATAGACATGAAGTGCAAACAGGGGATGACACGAAGCACAATATGGAGAAGATTGGTAATGTCAAAGCTTCCAATGGTAGGACAAACATTCTGAGTAAGGTTCTCTATGTATCCACTATCACTAAAAACCTAATAAGTGTAGGCCAAATAGTTGAAAAAGGCTTGCAAGTTAGGTTCACCCAACATGGAGCTTTTGTGGAAGATCCATGTCAAGGCTTCAAGAAGATAGCCCGAGGTGAGAAGCATGGTAGGCTCTTTACTTTTGAAGTAGGAGATACCAGGAACATAGCTCTATTCAACTTTGGGTCTCAAACCCTAAGTGAGCTTGAAGTGTGGCATAAGAGACTTGCTCATGTGAATGAAAGAACCTTGAAGGATATATGCAGGGATCAAAGTGTTCTAGGACTTCCGAACATATCAAAGCAACACATGATCAACAGGTGTGATGCATGTCAGATTGGGAAGGCACAAAGACAACCATTCAACCACAAAGGCTACATCCACAACAATTTATTGGACTTAGTACATACAGATGTATGGGGACCAAGTCAAGAACCTTCATTGGCAGGATCAAGGTATTATGTCTCATTTATTGACGACCATAGTAGATGGACTGTTCTATACTTTATCAAGAGTAAGAATGAAGTGTTTGATTGCTTCAAGAAGTATCTTGCGCATATGGAGAATCATACAGGTAGATCACTAAAGAAGCTCAGATCTGATGGAGGGGGAGAATACTTCTCCAAAGATTTTGATGAGTTCTTGCAGGATAAAGGTATCAAAAGGGAAGTGACTACCAGGTACTCTCCTCAAATAAATGGAATTGCAGAGAGGAGAAACAAGACATTGGTTGGATCAGCCCGAACAATGCTTGAAGAGAAGAAGTTGCCACATTATCTATGGGCAGAAGCTATTTCAACTGCAGTGTACCTTGTCAATCGACTACCATCCAAATCACTTCAAGGTATGACTCCTTATGAAGCATGGCATGGAAGAAAACCTAGTCTTGGACATTGCAAGGTTTTTGGTTGTTTAGCTTATGTTCATGTACCATCACAAATAAGAGGTAAGCTAGATGAAAGGGCAACAAAGGCAGTGTTTATTGGATATGATTCAACTCAGATGGGTTACAGGTTCTTCAATCCTTCAACCAAGCAATTCACTACAAGTAGAGATGTTGTGTTTGAAGAACACAGGTCTTGGTATGATGAAGACAAACAAAAGGTAACACTACCATATGATCTTGATTCTCACTCTCATCAATTAGGAAGGAAGCATGATACACAGGTCCAGGATCGAAGAAGTGATACAGACGATGACCAAGATGAAAGAGAAAGGGATTACAAGCTATGGAAGTCAAGAGGCAAAGCAAAGATGCAAGAGGTTGGAGAATGCTCCAAACAAGCACCTAGAAGATCAGCAAGAGAGAAGAAACAACCAGAAAGGTATGGATATGATTCCACATTTGTTACAAAGCATTCAATCTACTTGGCAAAAGACTCTATTTCAGAGGAACCCTCAACCTATGAAGAGGCAAAGGGAAACCCTAATTGGGAAAAGGCCATGAACGAAGAGATAGATGCATTGAAGGAAATGGACACTTGGGATTTGGTTCCAATGTCACCGAATCAAAAGGTAATTGGTTGCCGATGGGTATATAAAATTAAAAGAAATTCAGATGGATCAGTTTGCAGGTACAAGGCAAGATTAGTTGCCAAAGGATGCTCACAAACTCATGGTATAGACTATGAGGAAACATTCTCACCAGTTGCAAAGATGACTACAATCAGGACATTGATAAGTGTAGCTGCTGCAAGGAATTGGAGACTCCTCCAACTTGATGTGAAAAATGCATTCCTAAATGGTTGGATAAGTGGAGAGGTATACATGTCACAACCACCAGGTTTTGAAAACCCTAATCATCCATCTTATGTTTGCAGACTTAAGAAAGCATTGTATGGATTGAAACAAGCTCCAAGAGCTTGGAATTACAGGTTGGTTACATATCTTCAAGACCAAGGGTTCAAAGCTAGCAGCTCCGATCCTTCTCTATTCATCAAAAGGGATCACAATGAGGTTATCTATCTATGTGTATATGTAGATGATATTATTGTGACAGGTGATGATCTAAATGGCATTCAAAGGATCAAGAGACACATGCAAGAGGAGTTCAAAATCAGTGACCTAGGTGAGCTCACATATTTCCTAGGTATGCAGGTGATATATACAGATGAAGGAATGTATTTGACTCAAAGAAGATACATTCAGGATCTTCTTCTCAAGTTCAAAATGGAGAATACTAAACCTGTAGGTACACCTTTGGAGATGAATCATAAACTTAGTGTTTATGAAGGTGAGAAAATTGAAGACATTAAAGAGTATCAAAGCTTGGTAGGTAGCTTGATATATGCTACTCACACAAGGGCAGACATCTCATATAGTGTGGGAGTGCTTAGTCAGTTCATGCACTCACCGAGAAGACCACACATGGATGCGGCTAAGAGAGTACTGAAGTATCTCAAAGGTACAATCAACGAAGGTATATTCTATCCTTACTCTTCCGATTTGGATATCAAAATCTACTCAGATGCAGATTGGGCAGGACCTAAGGATGATAGAAAAAGTACATCTGGTTACTTAGCATTTGCAGGTTCAAAGCTAGTGTCATGGAGTTCCAAGAAGCAACCAACAGTTGCTTTATCCTCAACTGAAGCAGAGTACAGAGGCTTGACCATAGCAACTCAAGAGGCAATATGGTTAAAAGCATTGTATACAGATTTGGGACTTGTGAGTTCCAAACCTCACATATTTGGAGATAATGTAAGTTCCATGCATCTAGTAGCAAATCCTATTTTCCATGCGAGAACCAAGCACATAGAAGTCCATTACCATTTCATCAGGGAGAAGCTCATGGCAAAGGAGATTGACATTTCTTTTGTTCCGACCGAAAAGCAAGTAGCAGATATGATGACGAAGGCACTTGATGGAATAAAGCTTTGTAGATTCAAAGCTATGGCAGGTATTCAACCTATCAGAGAATGAAGACTCAAGCATACTTTAGCTTGAGGGGGAGTTGTTGGAACATCAAGCTTACACTATGCTTGAGGTGGATTTGATCTACATCAAAGGCTATCGCGTCGAAAGAATATCCGTTGGAGAGTTCTTTTTCATATGCTTATTTATTGTATTTTTTGAGAATATTTTGATGGCTCATTTACCGTTGTAAAAGCCTTGAGTTGTACACATGTAAAGGTACAAATATAGGGCCAAAATTCCACGAAATTTTGGTGGTTGAAGTTGCATTCAATCAAGCAATCAATCACCTAAAAGTAGATCAATCAAGATCTTCACTTTTCCTAGATTGTAGGGAAGTAAATTGATTCCCTCCAACAATCATTCCCACTTTCATTTGAATTCAAATTCAAGTTGTAAAAGTCGTGGAACACTCCTAGAGGCTATATAAGGAGATGAAATCACTTGTACATTACATGGAAGCAATATACATACACTTGTGACCATCATTGTCTTGCTCCTTCAATTTCTGCATCATCTTCTTCGCCAACAGTAATCTTGCAGAGGCTGCTGCTCTCTCCTCAGAGGTCCAAATTGAGTGCAAGAGGACTCATTGGAAAGGAGGTACCACCGGTGAATGTCGCATTCATTCCTATAGCATATTTTGCTTATTCCTTATACTTTTGTGCATTCCATACACTCAACCTTATGTGTATCACTCCCATAAAAGGATTTTTTCTAATTGTAATCACGCTGGTCGCTATGGGCATTTGAAGTTCATTGTCTCTTCCATAGATAGTAAGTTTTTTGAGCTAGTCGCCCCGAGAACCTATCTGTTTTGTATCGACTCATTCTCCTTGATGCTCCAAGGTACATAGTGTGTTTCTTTGCACTTATAGCATGCCTATAAGGTCTATTTGAGTCTCCAAAAGCTCAAGGGCTGGTCTTGTGCCGGTTGGCTTGACCAAACTTCATCACTTCGAAACGCACTTTTCTACCTTCGACAAGCTTCTCCAAGTTCTTTCACATGTGATTGAAGAAGTTGCTAGAGCCATGTTAAATGAAAAGAGCATGCCAGATATATTTTAGGCAAAAGCTAACAGGGGAGCACTAGATTGTGCTCTTTGAGTACACTAGACAAGATTTTGAAAATATACATCTGATAACAAGAACACCCACGTAGGGAAAATGATACAAGAATATGTGATTGATATAAGATGTCCCACAACCCAAGACTGCTAGGTATGAATAACTCGACTAGATATGATATACGAGATCCCACGGCCCAGGAGTGTAAGTATGAAACAGGATATAAGGATAACAAGAATTCCCTTTAGGGAGATGAAGTAGATACAGGAAATAGCTCAACAAAATCTCATACTACAAGATTACAAGAGGACAGGACATGATGTACAAGAACTAGACTAGAAAAGACTAGAACAAGGAACAAGACAAGAACTATAATTAAAACTTGGAGAGTACTTACTTAGCGGTCTCGACTCCTTGAGCTTCCAAGGCTGGTATTGAATGTGGCCAACCCCTCCTTATATAGGTTTTCAAGGGTGGCTCATGAAAGGTAGTTACGGATTGATGATATCATCGACGATATCATCAATTCAAAACATTAGCTTTGGATGTCGGAATGAGGTAAGTAGATAGTCGTTCATAAGGTTTTGGCACACTTTGGATGCAATGGAAGCATTGGTTTCCTCAAAATTCAGAGCCAATCATGGATATAGAAATCACATAGAATCTAAGATTCAAGATGGTTTTTTTTTTGTCTATGATATCACCTCCCCTCAAGCAACGAGTTTCACGGGGAGCGGTCATGTTCTTTAGTCTCGGTTTCATTGGATTTCTCTTATGGAATTCTCGAACCTTGATTGGTGCTCTCTGAAGGTTTTCTACAGGTTCCTAAGTACGATCATTGATGTCATATCACTTTTAATGAATAAGGTACTCCAATCTTCCTCAGGATATTCTCAAATCTAGGAGATGATCAACTTCAAATTCTTCATGATCATCAATCTTGATAGGTGGTGAAGGACTAGGTCTCTCCCCCTCAATGGTGAAATATGATATGGTTCCAACATGGATACATGGAAAACTAGATATATTTTCATGTTACTTGGTAGCTAGAGCTTGAAGGTGATGGATTAATCTTGACCAAGATGGTGAATGGACCAAATCTTTGATGATCTAACTTTGCACAAGGCCTTGAATTTTGCAAATTAGTTCTGAGTTACCATATTTTATCCCCAATTTAATACAATGGATTTTGAACACGATGTTGTTATGCATAGTACTTATATTGCTCTTGAGCTTGATGAATCTTTTTCTTGATTTCTTTGTGAATTATCATGAGGTATTGGGCCTTGTCTCTAGCAACTAGGTTCTTGACATGATTTGAGAGTTGTATATCCATCCTTGGATGTTGTCCATAATTTGTAAACATGGGAGTCTGCTTAGTAGATGCATGAATACTATTGTTATAAGCAAATTTTGCAAAGGATAAAAGCTCAAAGCAATCATTTTGATGATAGTTGTTGGTGCAACGGAGATATTTCTCTAGGACTTGATTCATCCGTTCTATTTATCCATTAGTCTGTGGATGATTTTTTGTAGATAGTTTGACTTGAACACCAAGGAGCTTGCAAAGACCATTCCAAAAGCTAGACATGAACTATGGACCTCGATCACTGAAAATATTATGAGGCAATCCATGAAGCCTAAAGATGTATCTGAGAAAAGTTCTAGTAGTGGCTACACCTATGATTGCCTTGGTACTTGGAATGAAGTTTACCATCTTTGTAAATATATCCACAATAACAAGAACTGCATCATACTTATCTGACTTTGGTAGATCTATGATGAAATCCATAGACAATGAAGCCCATGGCCTTTCTGGAATAGGTAAAGGTTGCAAGAGGCCATGAGGTTTATGTCTAAGTACCTTAGATCTATTGCAAGTATCACTTGTTCGGATATATTCTTTGACTTCCTTCCACATTTGAGGCCGTAAAAAATCCCTTGATATGAGTTGTATTCTTTTATTCACTCCAAAATGTCCTATTACAAGGTTGTCATGAAGTTGCTGAAGTACTTGGATCCTAGGCCTTTCTTGAGGAACATACAATAGGTTCTTATAGAATAGTAACCCATCCTTTTCCTGAAACTCATTTACTTCTTGGACTTTTTCTTCTTGAGCTTTTTTCTTAAACTTATAAAATGATTCATCCTATGGTAGATTCTCATGGATCAAATGAGTGAAGGTTGAATCTTCATGTGGCTTGAAGAGATAACTGCTAACTAGAGATGCTCCGGCTTGAGTAATACACTCTCTTGTTGGTCAAAGGCATCTTCACCCTTCTTTGGTGCAAGGTAAGATCTTTTGGACATGGCATCTGAGTGACATTGTTGACGTCTTGCATGGTATGTGATGACAAAGTCAAATCTGGATAGAAGTTAATCCATCAAGATTTCCTTCTATTGAAGATGCGCGTGATCATAAAATACTCTAAGTTCTTGTGACCTGTATACACAATAACTTTGTGAGCTTCTCCGTCTAGATGGTGACACCAAGTATGAAGCATATCTACTATGGAGAGAAGTTCTTTATCATGTGTTTCATAATTAGTTTCTAGAGGGAAAATGTCCTTGAATGATATGCAACTAGATGTAGGTGTCCATCATCTCCATATTGGGATAGAAAGGCTCCTAGGGTAGAGTCTGATGCATTCGTTTCTAGGAAGAAGGATTTGCTAGAATTAGGATGAACTAGAATTGGGGCAATAGTGAATTTTGATTGCAAGGTTGGAAAGGTTTTTTCTACTTCTTCAGTCCATGAAAATTTTTATTTTCTTGTAAACTTGGTAAGAGGGCTCACTATCTTGTAGTAATCTATAATGAATATTTTGTAAAAATTGACAAATCCTAGAAAACATTGTACATCTTGAACATAAAAAGTTGGTTGCCAATCAAGGATTGTGTTGATCTTCTTAGGATCCATAAAGATTCCTTTCTTTGATACAATGTACCCTAAAAACTCCACTTCTGTATGATGGAAAGAGCACTTCTCCAATTTTTCATAAAACCATTTTTATCTTAGTTTCTCTAGGACTATCTTTACGTGATATTCATGATCTTCTGGATTTCTAGAGAATATGAAGATATCATCGAAATATATTACCACAAGATCATCTAAACACTCTCAAAAGATATCATTCATCATATGTTGAAAGACTGCTTGATTATTTGTGAGACCAAATGGCATAACTACATATTCAAAATGCCCATACCTTGTTCAAAATGTTGTCTTCCATTCCTCTCCTCTGATCCGAACAAGATTTTATGCTCCTTGAAGGTCAATCTTTGTGAAGAATTTTGCTTTTCTGAGGCATTCCAAGAGCTTTGATATAAGTGGTAGAGGATATATGGTCTTTATTGTGACTTTATTCAACCCAAGATAGTCCACACACATTCAAAGATTTATGTCCTTCTTCTTTACAAATAGGATAGGAACTCTTGCCGGAGACTTTGAGCGTTTGATAAACCCCTTGGCTAGATTCTCATCAATATTCTTACATAATTCTGTAAGTTCCTTTAGGGATAGTCTATAGATTCGCTTGAAGGGTGGTTGAGCTGCCTCTTGAAGTTCTATGGCACAATCATAAGGTCTATGCTCTACGAGAATATATGCATTATTTTTTTTCAAAAACATCTTCAAAACCTTGGTATTGGTCGGGTAGCTTCATTGAATCATTTTTCTTGGGCTCTTGAGTTGGTATGGCATAGATCATATATGTAAGTTCCTTCCGTACTGCATGGATGAAGGCTTTGGCTCTATATTATGTCGGGTTCTTCTGGATATCTCAAGAGATGATTTTATTCTTTTCCCAATTAATTTGTGGATAATGTTTTTTAACAAGGGTATTTTGATGATAACCATTTTTACTGGAATCGATATTACATCGAAACATATGTGGGAATCATGGTCACCAAGGTGTGCTCTTAGTGGTGTGGTTTCTATGGTTATATTCCTAGATGCTAGAGGTCATCCATATACTACTCCAACTACTACTAGTTTGTTCTTTTGAAGTAGTAGAATTCCATGTTTTTAACAAGCCCTTCATCAATGAGACATGAGGAGCTCTAAAATCTACTAGAGCTATAAGGGGAAAGGTCTTCTTAGTGCCAAATATATATATAGGTTTCATTTTGCTGGTATAAGGGTCTCAAAGTCTGCTATAGGTCTAGCAGAACTTGTCAAGGTCATTTTGTTCGACTTTTCCACATACAATCACTTTTCTGCATCAAGGTATTTTAGTTAGTGGCCATGGTTGAAAGCACTGATGTATTCCATATGTTGGCTATTGAAGATAAGTTGGACGTTACCGACTACCCATTGTGGGCTTATATGATGCGACATATATTAGTTGCAAAAGGACTATAGAACATTGTGTACAATGTTGAGAAACATCCTATTACACCTACAAACATAAGTATTGAAACTGATGCAGATGGCATTGAAGATGGTGATATTCTTCAAATTTCTGTTCATGTTGTGCTTTTGTGCTGCACCTATTGCACAACAAATTCATTGAGATGGCATAGATGCTCAAGAACATGCATTGATAGACTTCTCTATCAAACATGCCATTATTCCTTAGAGTCACTCTTGCAGAATAGTTAAGGATGCTTGGGATACACTTAGCACAGTGTACCAAGCTAGGAATGAGGCTCCTCTTGCTTACTTCTCAAAACATTTGGAGAGTGAGCATATGAATGAAGGTGATTCTATGGACAATTTTCTAATAAAGATTAAAGACTTAAAGGAACAACTAATTTCTGCTGAGGAAGTTATACTAGATAGCTCACTTGTGCAGACCCTTTTGAATGGTCTTCCTCATTCATATTAGAGTTTTGCTTCTACTCTTCATTTGATGATGAAAAGTTATCCAAATGCCTTGTCAATTGAGGAGTTAGTCTTTGTTTAATACAGGAAGATCAGTCTAGGCACAAGAGATCCATTATGCGTGTTGTAGATCAGGATTTACTAGCTAGTTAGAAGGGCAAAGGTAAGTGGAGCTCATCTACTAGTAAGCACAAATCTACAAATGCTGCACATTCGAAGAAGGAAGATAAAGATGAGAAGAAATCAGAAAAGCTGAAATTCTTTTATAAGTACTGTAAACAAAATGATCATGTCATACAAAAGTGTCCAAAACGGGTTGCAAAAGAGGCAAAGAAAAAAAGAGGCTCGAATGGTTGTTGTAGAGGCTTCTACACAAAAAACAGAGCATGCTAGTCTTGTGCAGAATGAAAAATGCGTGTCTACTATTGTTTGCAGTTTTGACCCATCTTCTCCTAAAGAGTGTCAACAGTAGACTCCGATGTTTGGTACTTTGATAGTGGGGCAACCAAACATATTACCTTGTAGCATAGTTTCTTCACTTCACTCGAGCCTGCCCCTAAAGGGAATATTGTCACCTGCGCCATAAACTCCTCTTATCGTGTCATGGGAGTTGGTAAGATCATTCTGACCACTATTGATGGTAGTTCTTTCACTTTGTGAGATGCTTTATTTGTGCTAGGGATCAGGAAAAATATCTTATCAGTTTTTGCATTAGCCAAGATATGCTTGGTTGTGAAATTTATTGATTAGAGATGTACAAGTCATGATCTATCAAATGGTGACATGATTATTGCATCTGGCATTTCATGTCGTGGGTTGTATAAGCTCATAGACTATGAAAAATCTATGAATGATTCAACATGTGTAGTACATGATTCTCAGGCTATATTAGATGCAAAGCTTTGGGATGCATTCTTTGGTCATCTAAATTTCACTAGTTTTCTATGCCTGCAGAAAAGTGGTGGTGTCCCCTTTTCCAAAACTTGAGGCACCCAAAAAACATGTCTCTGGAGGTAGTATTTTGGGCAAAATGCATCATTTCCAAAAGATGGTTCAGTTTGAGTTACTCAAAAATTGGAGCTTGTTCACAATGATGTCTGTGGTCCTATGCAAGCACCCTCTTTTGGAAGCTATCTTTACGTCATGACTTTTATTGATGATTTTTCTATGCATGCATGTGTATATCCATTGAAAGCAAAGTTGGAAGTGTTCACGTGCTTCAAAAAAGTTTTGGTTTTGGTTGAAAATCTGTTAGCATGTAAAATGGGCACCCTCCATTTTGATCAAGGGGGAAATATATGTCTTCTAACTTTAATTCATTTCTCGCTAAACGTGGGATAAAACATCAGTGTAGAGTGCCATATAAACCTCAACAGAATGGAGTTTCTAAAAGAAAGAACAAGTCACTCATGGAGATGGCGACGTGTATGGTCAAGTGTCAAGCTTTACCACATACTTTATGGCTTGAGGCTGTTATGTGTGCAACATATGTACTTAACAGGTTTCCCACTAAAGCACTACAATCTATCACTCCATATGAGGCTTAACATGGTCCCAAACCATGTGTTGCTCATTTGTGTGTTTTTGGTTGTCTCGCATATGCATTAGTGCGTGAACAATATCTCGAGAAATTTGATGATAGAAAGTAAAATCTATTTTTGTTGGGGACAATTCTCTATATCATCCGAGGCAAACACATTTTGGTTAGCCGTGATGTTCTTTGTGTGGAAGATACTATTCAACCTTTACTTTCATGTACAAAAGACACACCTGCTAGCTCCAAAGACATGTATGATACTTTGCTGCCTCTTTTGATAAATGGACAGTCTAGTGCTAGTCCTAACGAGGAAACTTCTCAACCTTTCAAGGTTTCATGTGATGATGCAGATCATTCCATATTTGATGTAGATTTACATGATGCACTTGTTGATGAGAGAGCATATATTGAGGAGGCAAAAACTATGCCAAAATTGTTGGTGTAGACTTTGTGTGATAGCAAGTAAGATGCACTTCTATCATATTATACTTGTTGAATCGATCATACTACCTCTTTTATATCACGTTGTTATGATATGGCTACCTCTAGTCTCTGTGATGAGACTGAGCCTGTTTTGTTTGAGGAAGCACAAAATTCTAAACATTGGATGGCTGCAATGCAATCTGAATATGATGCTATCATGAAAAATGGTACCTGGTCTTTATGTGATTTTCCTGTTGGTTAGAAGGTCATTGGCACTAAGTGGGTATAAACGCTGAAGTGTAAACTTGATGGAACAATCGATAGGTATAAGGCTAGGCTTGTTGCAAAGGGTTATGCACAGGAAAGAGGCATTGATTTTGATGAGACTTTTGCACCTACATGCAAATGACTTTTGTTCATAGCATCTACGCACTTGTAGCTCATTATTGTTGGAATGTACATCAGTTGGACATTAAGACAACATTTCTAAATGGTGACTTGCATGAAGAAGTGTATGTTTTTTAGCCCCATGGCTTTCTGTAGAAAGGGCATGAAAGGAGGTGTGCAGGTTAAAGAAGGCATTAGATGGTTTAAAGCAAGCACCAAGTGCTTGGTATGAAAAGATACATGCCTATTTGATTGCATATGGTTTTGAGAACAATCCAACTGAAAGCACCTTATATGTTAAGCATGCTAATGATATGCTTCTGATCAGTTCATTTTCTTTTAATTTTACTTATTTATATTTATTTTTATGTTGTTTATTCTTTTATTCATACATTTCTATTTCTATTTTTTTAATATCCCATCTTCCTTTTAATTTTTTAATTCACACTATTACTTTTTTGCTTTAATTTTCTACTATTTTAATCTTATTCTGTTTTTTTTAATTTATTATTCATTTTTAGTTCCTAGTATGTTTTTTTCTTATTTTTTCATTATTATTTATTAATTGATTCCTTAATCATTTTTATTTAATTACTATCTATATAGTTTATTTATAATTTACTTAATGAATATTTATTCGTTCTTAATTTTCCTTTTTAGTTAAGAAATAAATTGAGTAAATAGTCCTAGTGAAGAAAATAACAAAAGAAAAATTGAACACACACGCACGCACATACATACATACACACATACACACACACACACACACACATATATATATATATATATATATATATATATATATATATATATATATATATATATATATATATATATATATATATATATATATACCTTACTCTCTCTCTCTTTCTCTCCCTCTCTCTCTCTCTCTTTGATTCCTTTCTCTTTCTCTCTTAGAGTAATAGTAGCCATGTCATGCAACCGTTTGAATTCAAGAATGACAAGCCAACACAAAAGCATAAAGTGGGACTTGATTGATAGGGACAATAATCAAGATATTCTATCACTTATCAGGACCTTTCGTGGACGTTACTACTTAGATTCTAGACCTTTTATAATATTGTTTGTATTTAAATAGTATAATAGTAAATGAAGCTGAAGAATGATCCCATTTTTAGCCTTTAATGAAGCTGAAGAATCAGGACTCCATTTTTACCTTTGCATAGACTAGCTATGCAACATGCTCCCACTTCCTTACGGAATGATATAATTTGTAGATGCAAAAAGGAGCTTCAATTGTCAAAAGAACTTTCATCACATTGCGATGGCATAAAACAACTTCGCACACCATCACAGGGAAGCAAAAAAATGAGTGGCTAAAGTTTCTTATGAAACATCATCGTGAAGCCCTGACAGAAACAAAGAAAAGGAAACGTTTATTCGGAGGGCTTGTAATTGGGAACTGGATTATTTCTCTAACAGACACGGAGATTTGTTAATGCGATAGAGAAATCTTGTGGATATGGTACAGAGCACTCTTTCTAAAGAGTTTTGCATGACGACCAGTTTCCAACACCACTCTCTCTATACACGACCAGTTTTGCATGACGACCAGTTTCTCTCTTACTCTTTGTCTCTATCTTCTGTGTGTGATCTTCTTTTCTCTGCAACGCCTTCACTCCGAACTATGCAGCGCCTGTCTCCTCTTTCTATCGTCCTCTGTGATTTCAATTTCATAACAACAATCTGTGTTTCCTCTGTGTTTCCTTCTGATGGTCAAGTTCACTTCGAATCTCTAGAACCATTGTATGATAACCAATGGCACCGAGTCCTCTTGCTTCCTTCTGTTCTTCGATCGAATCACCGATTTGTTGTGCGTGTGGAAGAGCTTCCTTGAATTCTTTGAAAGATTAAGTTTGTGCTCTCTCTCTCTCTCTCTCTCTCTCTCTCTCTCTCTCTCTCTCAGCACTAACTTCAAACGTGAAGAGCTAAGATGCGGAAGTGCCCAAACACCTAAAAGCTCAGTCTCTACACTCTCTACCACATACGAATGCTCAAAGGAAGCCCTTGAGACGGTAATGAAGTAACAACAATAAATATCACACAACAAGTGCAGGGAAGTGAAGAATTGGGCTACCTTGAGGTAGGCAAAGTGTCTTTAGAATTGCCAAGAATGACGTGCGAGAATGTAGTGCAACAGGATCATTCAACTCTCTCTCTCTCTCTCTCTCTCTCTCTCTCTCTCTCTCTCTCTCTCTCTCTCTCTCTCTCTTTCTGATACACACGTTCTCTCTCTACGCATATGGCACAGTGGTATAGTTTCGAGGTGGCTTTCCCATGAGGTCATGGAGAGGAGAGGTGAAGGAAAAGAAATACGGTTTCTCTCTCTCTCTCTCTCTCTCTCTCTCTCTCTCTTTCTCTCTCTCCCTCTCGGTAACAATGGAGTTCAGGGAAGAGGGTAGCGAGATAGAGTACTCTCTCTCTCTCACTCTCAAGGAAATGAGGTACGAGAAATGAAAGAGAGGTAGAGCTGAAAATTTACGTGAAGAACATTAGGAAACTTAATGTTAATCAAGTCTTTATTCTATAGAGACAAAAAGGACTAAGTTTCCAATTTGAGCGAGCCTTTTAATTTTTCATGTATGCAAATTCATGGACCTTTTCTTATCCTCCATTCCAAATTTATGATAGTTCATTCTATTTTCCATTTTTATTAATTTTGTTTTTCATTTTCTATTTTTATTTTTATTTCTTATTTTTCACTTCTTTCTATTCTAAGATTAAGTTTTAATTCAATAATTTACATCTTTACATATAGGGTTTTTTCTACGAGATCTTAGTGTTGGAAAAAGGGTTTGTAAGGTTTCAAGTTAGTTTCTTTAATTAGACAACTACGGTTTTCCATGGTTAACGTTATTAGACAACTAATGTTAGGGCAAGAACATACATTAAGGTTTAAATACATGTGTTTCTATGGTTACAATTTGGACTTTCTTAGGTTTTAAAGTTGGGCTTCAAAGGTTTGAAGATGGATTTTAGGGTTTTAAAGTTAAACTTCTAGGATATCTACTTGTTACATGGTTTTCAATCATTCTCTCTAAAGTTAGGTTTATACAAATCAGAGTTTTGAATGGCTAGAGTTTGATCCACTCAAAGGCTTAAAGACATCTAGATACAAGGGTGTTAGGGTTCATGTGCACATGGCGTTTCAAGGCTTTTTGGACATATACTTGGTGTTTTTTATGAGATTAAGGTTAATAGAGAGTTAGGGTTTGAAGGGGTAATGGTTCTTAAAGATTCTTGGTCAATTAGGGTTACTAATTGGCGCAAAAATCTATATATTTGAAGATTTTCTCATACACAACCAAAGTTGTGTAAGTATTGAAACATATATACATATTTGGATATTCTTTTGCTTCCTATAGATAAATCAACAAATCAAAATCAATAGAGAATTCCTTAAAAATAAATTAATTATAAAAACTTTTAATACATCATCCTCAGGAGATTTCATCCCAATAACGTTTGGCACTAACATGTCTTGAACCTTGTATCTTGTGTTGTGCTTTCTCTGGCCACTTTAGAATGACAAAATCGTATGACACTTCTAGAAATTTGGTCATCAAGGCCTTTGTTCTTGTCGTTAATTTGAGAAAGGACTTAGTTTTCTTAAAATAGAGATTTTATATCTTGTCAAGCACTTGTCTATGGAGTTCCTTGGTATAAGTGCTATGAAAAAGCCTTCCTTCCTGGCCACCGACATCATAAAGTGGTCTTGTTTGAACACTATAAAGGACTTGTTCCCTAGCCCATATAATATTGCTAGAAAAAGCTCCATGAATGTGTTAATTAGTCTTCCAAGCAGTGGATTTTACATAATGCTAGAAAGTTTCTCACATGGTCATCTAGGTCTTCAATTGGCACTCCTCAAAAGATTTGGAAGTTGATGTTGATGCACAAAAAATGGACGCAAGGACACCTTGGGCCATGTTTGGATATAAAAGGAAGTGCTTGGATGGAGAGTATTGTTGACATTTTTCTACCATTAGGAGTGCAAACATGACTAAGGAAAGCATGACAAGATCAGCTTCTAGTCATAGAAAGTTAAATATCCTTAGTTAATAGAATCAATGAGCACCTTTGGTCCCACCAAGAGTGTCAAATTTGTAGAGCACTAGCGACAATTATACGACATCATTATTATCTCATGGGCTTCTTCTATACATTATCGTCGCTATGAGGACTGTTGAGAGGTCAACATTTACAAAACTTTATAGATGACATTCAGTAGGTTTATACCTTGCAAGTAAATAGCGTGAAACAAATATATTACATGGCATCATCTATAAAATAATGGATGACTCACCGCAGATACATGTAAGAGGACAGTAAATATCTCTAGAACATATATTACACCGGATTACTACAGAGAAGAGACAAAAGAAAATGTTGAACTTATGATGTATTATAATGGATTGAGAAAATATGGAGTAAGATGTAGAGCACAAGTCAGAGCTCTAATGCCTCTAATTTTCATACGAACATAATCTTTGAATGTAAATCCTATTCTGGAGCAAGCTTCAATAGCTTCCCAAAATCCTTTTCTATCCCATAAATAGTCTTGCCATGCTCCTTCCTCCTGTTCTAGAAATCTTCCTACATATTGAAGTCACCACAAGGAATGATATATAAAGGAAAATAATCAATAGACTACCAAGTGTCAATTCTTTCATAGTGGTGATTCAGAGTATAAACTAAAGCGATGGAGAAAGGGTAAGCACCATCAAAAGAGGTTGCAATCCAATGGTGATGTGGGTTCATTCAGAATCCCACAAATGTGAGGACCACATAAACTTGAAGCTAATGGTGGTGCCACCCCTAACATGAGGGTGATCAGTGGCGATCCAACAATGGAGATTCAAAATAGAGTTCAACCTCTTGAATAGGTCATCATTGCTAATTCTTTCCTTTCAAAGACTTATAAATCTTGGTTGATATTTTTATCACCAAGCCAATGAGCAATAATAGCCCCTCTAGAGGGATCTCAAAATCCTCAATAATTGAATGACACTACAATCATTTCTGAGTTCGTACTTGCAGAGTAATCGAAAACGTCTCCTCCTTGAGTATAATATGCTGCCAATAATTTCTTTGACTTGGTGGAGCTGGTATGGAGCTTCCAATATTGTTGCTGACCGCCTCATAATATCAACATTTTGGTTCTCTTCTTATGATGATCATAAGATGGTATGTTCAGAACGTTCGACAAATTCGAAATACCTTGATTCCGACGCCTACTGCAGTGTCCTGTGCCTGTGTTTACATACGTCATCTTCATGTCGTATGTCTTTGAGGATACTGTTTGATTTATGGATATTGGTTTCCATTGTTGCCGATGGCGATATAAGATAATGAGCTCCCCTATGCACACTATCTACAGAAAAACATCTGGAGAAGATCCTATACTTTTGCACACATAGTCCGTCGGCGCTGGAGACTCTTTCTGGCACTCGTAACTCTCGTTCATCACAACGATCAAGGCAATCAGCCATATGAGGATCCTCCACAGGATAACTTGAATCACAGCACAAATTAGCATCTTTATTGTTTCCCATTTCAACTCCAGAGCCTCTAGGAGATTGCTTGGCTCACCATCTAAGCTTGGGGGGAATGGGAGGGCTTTCTCCTATATCTTTGCATATGCCGGTCAAGGAACTGAAGTCTCCTTCATCAGATCTCTCCCTTCCAAGCGGGAATGGCATTGAAAATAAGCAAATATGATGTGTGTGATCATTGTCGATGCTTCTAGAGTAAGTCATTTAGGGCCCTCTTTGAGGAAAATTTGATCAAGAGTAAATGAAAATAGAAAAGCTATCTCTTGGCAGCGAGGTTGGTAGTCGAACCATTACTCTTATATTGAGAAGTCCCAGAGCTATGGTAGAATTCCTATATGCAGACTTGGAGGAATTATGGTCCAGTTCTATGGAAGGAATTTAGAGAGCAAGTAGAAAAATGCTATTGTTCTCCACACTACCAAAACGAGAAGAAGATGGAGTTCTACAATTTTCAACAAGATGAAAGTGCAAGCATAGCTTGTCTGTTGATGAGTACAAAGGCAAGTTCCTACATCTTCACAAATATGAATTGTAGGTTAGTGGTGATGCTTTGAAGAGCAAGTTAATTCAAGCACTTCATGAGGAATTTCGCAATCAACTCAAGGAGTCTAGATGTGTTTATTTTCTAGATGTTGTTGCGATGAAGGAGAATTTGGAGAAGATGGAGAAGTTCTATTTATAGAAGATGAATAGGACCAGATTGATTACAAGGGGACATATGTCAGGGAGGCCTGTAGGCATTTTATGCATGTAGGCAGAATTTTGGGATTACAAGTTGTATAGTCTCTCTCTAGAACTTATTTATATCATGTTTTCTTGTTGAGAATTGAGCATAAAGATGAAAGAATGAGGAAAAAATCTGTACGAGAGAAATGTAAAGCATGCATAACAAAATAAAAGTTCCTTCGTGAAGTTTTTGTGAATCATGTTTTAAGTACTTCGTTTAGTGCTTTAGATTTAGTTCATTGTAAGAAGATGCCTTGATTTTGTTCTCTATGTTGAATTTTCAAACTTGTAGGGCTCAAAAGTGATACTTGGAGGTGGATTTGGACCTACTTCATCTCTAACACTATTGTGAAGATTAAAATATTGAATTGAAGTTTCTATCACAAGCTTAAGATCATTCCTTATTGTTTCTGAGTTACAAGGCTTGGAGAAATGCTGATTTTGTAGGTACTTAAACAAAAAAAATAAGGGCTTCTCTATTTCTATTGTATTGGTGATCTCAAAGCACATGTGTGGTCATGCCTGGTTAAGAATGTCTTAGGATATGTTTTTTTGATGCTTTTCTTCTTTTTTTTTTGGACAAGTATTGCTAAAGGAAGCACTACTACAAGTTCATGCGTTTTGCCAAAGTTTTGTCAAGAATTGACTTTTTCTCAATTTGATGGTTTGCACACTTCTTTAGGCAATTATCAACTTTGTTATAAGAATACTTGTGCATAAAAGAGTAAGAAGCCAAAAATTAGAGAATTACCTTGTAATTGAGATTGTGTGTGAGAGTGAGAGTGTGATTGCAAGTGCAATTGTGAATAAGATTGTGATAGCTCAGGGGTGGTTGGGAGGTAGTGGCTTTGTCAAGAAGTTATTTTCCAAAAATATTGTATTGATTGACTCATATCAAATATGTGCGAGTTTCTCTTTCTCTCTAAGTCATATCTTGTCTACTCTTCTACACAATTTCCCTTATCTTGTGCAAGTTCTATTTTTCTCTCTTCCACTATTTGTGAGTAATTGCAAGCTTGTGTTTGAGAATACATTGTGACTGAGGAAATGCCACAAGTGATATTGGAGATGAATCCATGCTCGAGAATGATGGAAGGTTTGATGCAAAAGGTCCGTGAGCAAGAGGATCTTATTGGGAATCCCTTTGGAGAATTATGCAAAGAGGGAGGTGGAAAGCAATGAGAAGGTGCAAGAAATTTATATGTGGAGCTAAACGATGAAGTAGATGAATGTGTAGTAACATTTAGTATGCTTAGAGGAAGACACAGATGCAATTTTGAAGATATGGAGCTAGGTGAGTTTGCCCTCAATCAAGTCATCAACAAGGCAAAATTGAATGATTTTGATGGTGAGAAGAAGAGTGGCAAAGCTCTAGAGGCTGGATTGAAGAGCTAGAGGATTCGTCTTATCTTTGACATTTAATTGAGGAGTCGAAGGAGAAATTTAGGATCTTTCACGTGTGTAGCATAGCAAACTATAATGGAATTCCTATATGTAGCCTCAGATGCATTCTGATCCACTTCTATGGAATGAATTTAGAGAGCAAGCAGAAAAATGCTATTGTTCTCCACACCACCACATGGAGAAGAAGATTGAGTTCTACAATTTTCGACAAGATGAAAGTGCAAGCATAGCTTCTCTATTGATGAGTACAAAGAGAAGTTCCTACATCCTCATAAATATGAATTGTAGGTTAGTGGTGATGCTTTGAGGGGAAAATTAATTCAAGGTCTTTATAAGGAACTTCGCTATCAAGTCAAGGGATATGAATGTGCCGGTTCAATTTGTAGAAGGTGAATAGAATCAAATTGATTGCAAGGGGACATAGGCTAGAGAGACGTGAAGGAATTTTATGCATGTAGGCAAAATTTTGGGATTACAAGTTGTATAGTCTATCTCTAGAACTAATATGTATCATGTTTTCGTGTTGAGAATTGAACGTGAAGATGAAAGAATTAGGAAAAATTCTATTTAAGAGAAAGGTAGAGCATGCATAATAGAATAAAAGTGTCTCCGTGAAATTTTCATGAATCATGTTTTAAAGTTTTGCGGAAAATTGGCTTTTTGTAAATTTGATGGTTTGCACATTTTTTTGGGCAGTGATCAACTTTGTTATAAGAAGACCTCTGTGTCAAGTAGTAAGAAGCCAAAAATCAAAGAAGTACCTTGTGATTGAGAGTTAGCATGAGAGAGAGCGTCATTGTGAATGCAAGTGTGAATGAGGTTGTGATAGCTGGCGACTTTGTCAAGAAGCTATTTTCCAAAGCTATTGTATGGATTGATTCACCTCTATAATATGCAAATTTCTCTTCTCTCTGAGTCATATCTTGTCTACTCTTCTACACGGAATTTCCCATATCTTGTGCAAGTTAAATTTTTTCCTCTTCCACTATTCTTGAGTAATTGGAAGCTTCTGTTTGAGAACAGATTGTGATTGAGGAAATGCTACAAGTGGTATTAGAGTTGAATATATGCTCGGGAATGATGGAAGATTTGATGCAAAAGGTTCATGAGCAATTAGAGGAGCTATTTAAAAGATTCTTGGAGAATCACAGAAAGAACGAGGTGGAAAACAATGAGAAGATGCAATAAATTTATTTGTGGAGTTAAACAGTTAAGTAGATGAAGGTGCGGGAACATTTAGTATGCTTAAAGGAGGACAAAAATGCAATTTTGAAGATATGGAGCTAGGTAAGTTTTCCCTTAACCAAGTCTTCAAGAAGGCAAAATTGACTCATTTTGTTGGTTAGAAGAAAATTGGCAAAGATATGGAGGCATTAATTGAAGAGCTAGAGGATTTCTTTGATCTTCGACATTTTATTGAGGATCCAAGGAAAACGTTAGGATCTTGCAACTGTGTAGCATCTCAAAGCTATGGTGGAATTCCTATATGCAGAATCGGATGCATTCTAGTCCAATTCTATGGAAGGAATTTAATGAGCAAGCTGAAAAGTGCTATTGTTCTCCACACCATAATATGGACAAGGCGATGGAGTTCAACAATTTTCGACAAGATGAAAGTGCAAGCATAGCTTTTCTCTTGATGACCACAAAGAGAAGTTCCTACGTCTTCACAAATATGAATTGTAGGTTAGTGTTGATGCTTTAAAGAGCAAGTAAATTCAAGGGCTTTGTGAGGAACCTCGCTATCAAGTCAAAGGATCTGGATGTGTCCCTTTTGTAGATATTGTTGCGATGGAGGATAATTCTGAGAAGATGGAGAAGTTCCATTTGTTGAAGGTGAGTGGAACTAGATTGATTGCGAGGGGACATAGGGCATAGAGACCTATAGGCATTTTATGCAAGTAGGCAAAGTTTTGGCATTACAAGTTGTATCGTTTCTCTCTAGAACTTATTTGTATCAAATTTTCTTGTTGAGAATTGAAGATGAGGATCAAAGAATTAGGAAAAAGTCTATATGAGAGAAAGGCAGAGCATGCTTAACAGAATAAAAGCGTCTCTATGAAATTTTTGAGAAAATGTCTTAAGTACCTCACTAACCACTCTAGATTTAGTTCATTGTAAGAAAATGCCTTTATTTTATTCTCTCTCTTGAATTTCTAAACTTGGAGGGCTCAAGTGATATTTGGAGTTGGATTTGGACCTAGTTCATCTCTAGCACGATTGTGAAGATCCAAATATTGAATAAAAGTTTTTGTCACAATCTTAAGATGATTCCTCGCTGTTTTTGAGTTACAACTTTTGGAAAAGTCCTGATTTTTTAGGTACTTAAACAAAAAAACAAGAGGACTTATCTATTTCTATTGTATTGCTGATTTCAAAGCAGATGTCTTGTAATGCCTAGTTATGAATGTATTCAGATATGACTTTTGGATGCCTTTCTCCTTTTTTTGGGCAACTACTAATAAAGAAAGCACTACTACAAGTGCATGATTTTTGCCAAACTGATCAACTTTCTTATAAGAAGACTTCTACATCAAAGGCTAAGAAGCCAAAAATGAGAGAATTACCTTGTGATTGAGAGTGAGCCTGAGAATGAGAGTGTGATTGCAAGTGCAAGTCTGAATGAGATTGTGATAGCTCGGGAGTTGTTGGGAGCTAGCAGATTGATGAAATGCTATAAGTGGTGTTAGAGTTGAATCCATGCTCGAGAATGATGGAAGGTTTGATACAAAATGTTCGTGAGCAAGAGGAGCTTATTCAAAAGCTTCTTGGAGAATTACACAAAGAACAAGGTGGAAATCAATGAGAAGGCACAAGAAATTTATTTTTGGAGCTAAACAATGAAGTAGATGAAGACGAGGTAACATTTAGTATGCTTAGAGGAAGAGAAAAATGCATTTTTTAAGATATGGAGATAGGTGAGTTTGTTGTTAACCAAGTCTTCAAGAAGGAAAAATTGCCTTATTTTGATGGTGGGAAGAAGACTGGCAAAGATCTGGAGGCATGGATTGAAGAGCT
This sequence comes from Ceratopteris richardii, assembly GCA_020310875.1. NCBI lineage: Eukaryota > Viridiplantae > Streptophyta > Polypodiopsida > Polypodiales > Pteridaceae > Ceratopteris > Ceratopteris richardii. Next base: position 69,449,826 of record CM035434.1, read on the forward strand.
AGAGGACTTCTTTGATCTTTGACATTCTATTGAGGAGTCCATGGAAAAACTTAGGATCTTGCACTTGCGTAGCATCATAAAGACTCTGATGCATTCTAGGCCAGTTCTATTGAAATAATTTAGATCGTAAGGAGAGAAATGCTATTGTTCTCCACACCACAATATGGAGAAGAAGATGGAGTTCTACAGTTTTGGACAAGATGAAAGTGAGAGCATAGATTGTATGTTGATGAGTAAAAAGAGAAGCTCCTACATCTTCACAAATATGAATTGTGGGTTAGTGGTGATGCTTTGAAGAGCAAGTTAATTCAAGGGCTTCATGAGGAACTTCACTATCAAGTCAAGGGATTTGGATGTGTGGATTTACTGGATGTTGTTGCAATGGAGGAGAATTTGGAGAAGATGGAGAAGCTCAATTTGTAGAAGGTGAATAGAACTAGATTGATTGCGAGGGGACATAGACCACAGATGCCTATAGGCATTTTATGCATGTAGGCAAAACGTTGGGATTACAAGTTGTATAGTCTCTCTCAAGAACTTATGTGCATCATGTTTTCTTGTTCAGAATTGAACATGAAGATGAAAGAATGAGGAAAAAATCTATATGAGAGAAAGGTAGAGCATGCATTATAGAATAAAAGTGTCTCTATTAACTTTTTGTGAATCATGTTTTTAAGTACTTCATTTAGCACTCTACATTTAGTTCATTGTAAGAAAAAGCCTTTATTTTATTCTCTCTCTTGAACTTCTAAACTCTTAGGGCTCGAAAGTGATACTTGGAGGCGGATTTGGACCTAGTTCATCTCAGACACTATTGTCATTATCAAAATATTAAATAGAAGTTTCAGTTAGAAGCTTAAGATGATTCCTCACTTCTTTTGAGTTAAAAATCTTGGAAAAGTGCTGAATTTTTAGGTGGTTAAAAAAACAAAAAAGAGGGCTTCTCTATTTCTATGCTATTGGTGATTTCAAAGCACGTGTGTTGTCATGCCTAGTTAGGAATGTCTTTAGATATGTATTTTTGATGCTTTTCTGCTTTTTTGGACAACTAGTGCTAAAGAACACACTACTAAAAGCGCATGCTTTTTGCCAAAGTTTTGTGGAGAACCATATTTTTCTAAATTTGATGGTTTGCAAACTTCTTTGGGTAGTGATCAACCTTGTTATAAGAAGATATGTGCATCAAAGAGTAAGAAGCCAAAAATCATAGAATTACCTTGTGATTGAGAGTGAGCATGAGAGTGAGAGTGTGATTGCTCGTGCAAGTGTCAATGAGATTGTGATAGCTCGGGGGTGGTTAGGAGGTAGCTGCTTTGTAAAGAAGGCATTTTCCAAAGCTATTGTATCTATTGATTCACATGTATAATATTAAAATTTCTCTTTCTCTCTAAGCCATATCTCGTCTACTCTTCTACACCAAATTTCCCTTATCTTGTGCAAGTTATATTTTTCTCTCTTTCACTATTCCTGAGTATTTGAAAGCTTGTGTTTGAAAATAGATTGTGATTGAGGAAATGCTAAAAGTGGTATCAGAGCTATTCCATGCTCGGGAACAATGGAAGGTTTGATGAAAAACATTCATGAGTAAGAGGAGCATATTCAAAAGCTTCTTGGAGAATTACCCAAAGAACGAAGTGGAAAGCAATAAGAAGGTGCAAGAAATTTATTTGTGTAGCTAAACGATGATGTAGATGAAGGTATGCGAACATTTAGTATGCTTAGAGAAAGACAAAAATGCAAATGCAATTTTGAAGATATGGAGCAAGGTGAGTTTGCCCTTAACCAAGTCTTCAAGAAAGCAAAATGGACTGATTCTGATGGTGAGAAAAAGAGTGGCAAACATTTGGAGGCATGAATATGAGAGCTAGAGGATTTCTTTGGTATTTGAAATTTTATTGAGGAGTCCAATGAAAACGTTAGGATATTTCACCTGTGTAGCATCACAAAGCTATCGTGGAATTCCTATATGCGGACTTTGATGCATTCTTGTTCAGCTCTATGGAAGGAATTTAGAGAGCAAGCAGAAAAATGCTATTGTTCTTCTCATAACCATATTGAGAAGAAGATGGAGTTCTACAATTTTCAACAAGATGAAAGTGCAAGCCTAGCTTGTTTGTTGATGAGTACAAAGAGAAGTTCCTACATGTTCACAAATATGAACTGTAGGTTAGTGGTGATGCTTTGAAGAGCAATTTGGTTCAAGGGCTTCGTGAGGAAATTTACTATCAAGTCAAGGGATCTTGATGTGTCAATTTTCTAGATGTTGTTGCGATGGAGGAGAAGTTTGAGAAGATGAATAAGTTCAATTTGTAGAAGGTGAATAGAACCAGATTGATTGCGAGGGGACATAGGCCACAGAGACCTATAGGCATGTTATGCATGTAGGAAAAATTTTGGGATTACAAGTTGTATATTCTCTCTCTACAACTTATATGTACCATGTTTTCTTGTTGAGAATTTAACATGAAGATGAAAGAATTAGGAAAAATTCTATATGAGAGAAAGGTACAGCATGCATAACAGAATAAATGTTTTCCTATGAAAGTTTTGTGAATCATGTTTTAAGTACTTTGTTTAGTGCTCTACATTTAGTTCATTGTAAGAAAATGCCTTGATTTTATTCTCTCTCTTGAATTTATAAACTTGTAGGGCTCAAAAGTCATACTTGGAGGTGGATTTGGACGAGGTTCATCTCTAACACTATTGTGAAGATATTAATATTGATTAAATGTTTCTTTACAAGCTTAAGATAATTCCTCATAGTTTTTTAGTTATAGCTGTTGGAAAACTGTTGAATGAGATGAAACAAAGAGATGCAGTCATAGGCATGGACTTGTTAGTTTTGGAATTATGCAACATTTGATTGCAAAAAAAAAACAATCACTTTAAGGATAGATGATGAATCTATCCACATTATAGGTGGTGCACATAATCCTAAGCCTATTCTAAATTCTGTTATGTAGTTAATTAGAGGTATGTTTAATAGTTGTAGATCATTTGTAGTGTATGTGAACAATCTGCATGAGGAAGACAATGATGAGACACTTCCAAATTATGTAGAAAATCTTTTGAAAGAATATGTAGATGTATTTCGAGAAGACCTACGTGATATACCTCCATCTAGGAAAATTGACTCACCGGATTACTACACAGAAGATACAAAGTAAAATGATGAACTTTTGATGTATTATAATGGATTCAGAATATATGGAGTAAGATGCAGAGCAGAAATCTTCCTAGACACATAATCTTTAAATGTTAATCCTATTCTAAAGCATGGTGATGGACTGTCAATTTTCTATTATGTTGTTGTTTTCTTTCTTGCATAGGCGTTTGATAACTACTTCTTGTAAAATTTTATGTCTCCAAATGGGAGAGTCAAGAGATTTCACTACATCTTGTTGATGTTTCGTAGATCTATTCCTAAAGATGGTGGCATGCACTCATACCTATTAAGAGATAGCTTCGAAGAAACCCCAAGTATCTGGTTGCAGTGATTCATAATTAATCTAAAGGGAAGTGCTTAGATGGAGAGGAATTGGTGCTATTTTTCTCTATTACACCAGCCTATGGTCTTACTATGACTACCGGCTCGATTAGGAGTGCAAACATGACTAAGGGAAGTATGACAAGATCAGCTTCTAGTCATAGAAAGTCAAATATGCTTAGTTAACAAAATCAATGAGCACCTTTGGCCCCAGCAAGAGTGCCAAACTTGCAGAGCACTAGTCATAATTATATGACATCATTGTTGTCTCGTGGGGTTCTTCTATAGATAATGAGGGCTATGAGAACTATTTAGAGGTGACATTTGGTAGGTTTATAACTTGCAAGTAAATAGAGTGAAACAACTATATTACATGGCATCATCTATAAAGTAATGGATGACTCATGGTGGATACATTTAAGAGGACAATAGATATATCTAGAACATATATTACAGCAAATTACTACAGAGAAGAGACAAAAGAAAATGATGAACTTTTGATGTATTAAAATGAATTGAGAAAATATGGAGTAAGATGCAAAGCACAAATTAGAGCTCTTATGCCTCCGATTTTCATATAAATATAATCTTTGAATGTCAATCCTATTCTTGATCATGGTGATAGACTGCCAATTTCTTATTATGTTGTTGTCGTCTTTCTTGCATAGGAGTTGCATAACTACTTCTTGTAGAATTTCATGTCTAGAAATGGGAGAGTCAAGAGATTTCACTACATCTTGTGCAAGTTTCCTAGATCTATTCCTTGAGACGGTGGTATTCGCTCATGCCTAACAAGAGATAGCTTCCTAGAAACCCCAAGTACCTCATTGCAACGATTGACAATGAACTTGCAAATATCCTCATCACAAGTGCATTCAACAACCTTGTTTCGAACCATATAGGGGATAACTTTTTTGTTTTGTTCATTCTTGAGGAGTCTCCATATTTCTTCACTCACTTTGTTTTCCATGCCCAACCACCAATACTGAAAGTATAATTTCAATTCTCGCTCTTGATTTCCTCTTCATATCTTAACATGCTTTTGATCTTAAGCATGCCTTTTTGCAAGCGTCAATTACCATTGTTAATCTTTACCTGTAGCCAATGGAGTTCTCTGCAAAGGTTCTCCCTTCTAATAATTTGAATATTTTGGATTCCCTTTTTAGATCTATGCAATATGATGTGCACTTGGTTGATAAGTTTAACCTAGGTCCTTAACGAAGATGATTGTTGACTGAAAGCTTATCTCTAGGGAAAAGAGATATCCTATTGAACTTAGGGTTAACAAAAGACGCTTAGATATGCATGGGACCAAGGAGCTTTGTGATTCTTATTAAAGGGTTTAAACATTAACACAAGTAGAAAGTGATCCGAGCCAACAATGTTCATAACTTGGGAGGCAGAGGAGGCACCAGATTGTCAATAATTCTTTGAGAAACATAGCTCTATCAAACATAGCCCTGCACAAATCAAGACTAGACTAGAGGTTTGACCAAGAAAAACCCCTTGTTGTCCTTAACCTCTACCGATTCATGACAATAGCTCCCGAAAATCCTTTTCCATCCCATAAATATTCTTGTCATGCTCCTTCCTCCTATTCAAAAAATCTTCCTGCATATTGAAGTCACCACAAAGAATGATACATGAGGGAAAATAATCAAGAGACTACCGAGTATCAATTATTTCAAAGTTGTGATTTAGATTATAAACTAAATTGATGGAGAACGGGTAAGCACCACCAAAAGAGACTACTAGCCAAAGGTGGTGTGGGTCCATCGAGAGTTCCTCAAATCTGAGAACCACACAAACTTGAAGCTAATGGTGGTGCCACCACTAACATGAGGGTGATCAGTGGCAATCCGAGAATGAAGATTCAAAATAGAGTTCAACCTCTTGAGTAGGTCATCATCACTAATTCTTTCCTCTTGATATTTTTATCCCCAAGCCAATGGCCAATAATAGCCGTTGGAGAGGGATCTAAAAATCCTCAGTCATTGAATGAGAGTTCAAACATTTCAGAGTGTCTTTGTCATGTTAACCTTTCTTGTTCTAATGATATTTTGAAATCTCACCACATTTATTTTGAATTTCATTAATAGGACCAAACACTCAAATAAATTTTCACCTTTTCATCTTAGTATAACATGAGGCTTATGTCAAGAAAACCTTCTTCCATCTCAATGTGTTTGTGCTCATTGAAAATATATTTCTTGAGATATGGTCTACGATATAAAATCTCATCTTGAAATAGTCATTCCTGTCATGATATGAACATTTTATACGGTAATCTAGGGATATTATGCCAATCTTGATGAAGATCTATGATGTTGTTCCCTCATTCTGAGCCTTCATCATCCTAATCTCAAGTGTTTTTGCTTTCTATCGCATTTCAATTTACCTTTTTGCTTTTTCATATTGCATTCGCATTGCTTTTGGATTTTGTTAGAGAGGGTTTGATCTTTGTAATTGAAGAGTGCAATGTTTTTGGTGTCTTCAATCTCAAATGTAAAGAGTCTACAAGATTTCTCACCTTTTGCAATCTTCTTGAAGCTTTGTTGAGGGTCTTCCACATATGCTCCATGTCTTGTGAGTCTGACCTATAAGCCTTTCTCAACAATGTCCAAATTGATTAGATTTTTTTTTATTGTTGGCACATATAAAACCTTGTTTAAGAGGTTCATGTTACCATCAGAAGCTTTGACATTTCCAATTTTCTTAGCAGTGTCTAGTGTCATCACCTGTGTGCACTTCATGCTTCCCTTTGGGTTCATCAAGATCAGATAGTAATGCTACATTTCCAACCACATGGTTGGAACAACTAGAATTAATATAGAAATGATGTTCATCATCTTTACCTTGCTTGGATGTCATGCTCATGATGAGTAGAGAGTCCTCTTGGTCTTCTTGGTGGTTCTTATAATCTCTTCTTCCTCTGAAAATACCTTTCTGGTTTTTTCTTTTCCCTCATAGATCTTCTTAGGCCATGATGTGATGATTATGCCTCATGTCCAAGTTCCTGCAATTTTGCTTTACCTTTAGACTTCCATGCTTTGACATTTTCCATCTGAGATTCTTCATCATCCTCTGAGGTGTCTTGTTCTTCAATCTTCGGTTGTTCTCTACCAAGCTTTGGAAAATCTTCTTCAAGATCATATGGTAAATTGACCTTCCTGCATGAATCTTCATACAATGAATTGTTTTCATCAAAAACTACATCTCTGCTTACCAAGAATCCTTTGTTGGTAGGGTTGTATAACCTGTAGCCCTTTTGATTGTTGTCATATCCAATAAATACACACCTTTTTGCCTTTGGATACATCTTGCCTCTAACCTGTGAAGGAACATGAGCAAAAGCAATACATCCAAAAATTTTACAATGATCTAAGCTTGGTATTCTTCCATTCCAAGCCTCATATGGAGTCATCCCATCAAGGGAATTTGAAGGCAACCTGTTAATCAAGTAAGTGGCTATAGATACAGCCTCAGCCCATAGATAATTAGGCAAATGCTTTTCGTTTAGCATGGACCTTGCAGCTTCAACAATTGTCTTGTTCCTCCATTCTGCCACTCCATTTTGCTCTGGAGTGTACCTTGTAGTTACCTCTCTTTTGATTCCTCTTTCTTGAAGAAAAGAATCAAACTCATGGGAGAAGTATTCTCCCCCTCCATCTCACCTTAGCCTTTTTAGTAATTTACCTGTTTGATTCTCCACAAGAACCAAATATCTTTTGAAACATGAAAAAACTTCATCTTTGTGTTTCATAACGAATAGGATAGTCCATCTGCTGCAATCATCAATAAAGGAGACATAATACCTTGATCCGGATATTGAAGCTTCCTTGCTAGGTCCCCATACATCTGTATGAACCAACTCCAAGAGATCTCCATGCATATAACCTTTCTTCATGAATGGTAACCTGTGAGACTTTCCAAATTGACATGCACTACACTTATAAATCATATGTTGTTTTGACAAATTAGGGAGTCCAAGTACACTTTGGTCCCTACAAATTTGCTTTAATGACCTTTCACCAATATGTGCTAACCTTTTGTGCCATACTTCCAATTCTGTGAGTGTCTAACTACCATAATTAAAGAGAGCAATGTTTCTAGTGTCTTCTAATTCAAATGTTAACAATCTACCTGTCTTTTCACCTTTTGCAATTCTTCTGAATCCTTGACTTGGATCTTCAACAAATGCTCCTATTTTTGTGAACCTGACTTGCAACCCTTTCTCTACTATCTGCCCAACACTTATCAAATTCTTTGTAATGGTAGGGACATAGAGTACCTTACTGAGTAGGTTGATGTTTCCATCAGGTGCTTTGACATTGCCTATTTTCTCCACAAGATGTCTTGTATCATCTCTTGTTTGTACCTCATGCTTATTCCTTGGATCTTCTAAATCTGATAGGAGTGCCACATTTCCTGTCACATGATTTGAACAACCTGAATCTATGTAGAAAACATGCTCATCAGATTTACCTTCTGGCATATCCATGTTCATGATCAATAATGAATCCTCTTTGTTTGAGTCTTTTGTGTAGTTATTGAAGTCTCTCCTTCCTTTGTAGCCTCCTTGATAGTTTGAATGATTGTAGTTGTTGTAGTTGCCATGATAATTGTTGAACCTTCCTCTTGAGTAGCCATAACTTCCTCTATTGTATCCTCTCGCTTTTTTATTCCTGGAATTCCTAAAGCAATTTTCAGTTGTATGATTAGTTAATCCACAAATAGAAAATGAGTTGAAGTCTTTGGATCTCCCCCTGCCTTGTCTACCTCCTCTTCCTCTACCTCTGCGTCTTCCTCTACCTGCATAGTTAACTTGATATGTACCTGCTTCATCATCCACTTTCTTTGCCTTTCCTTTGTTATCTTTGGACTTGCTTTTATCAGTGTATAAAGCTGAAGATTTATTACCTTTAGAGCTTTCTCCATTTTTGATAAGCTTTGCCTCTTGAGTAAGTAGTTGTCCAATGAGTGTATTGAAATCAGGTACATGCATGTCCATGTACAAATCCATAGCTGTGGTGAATGCTTCCCATTTGTCATCTGCCTTCAAGCCATTGATGACCTACCTTACAATTTGCTCTTCATCTATTACCTCTCCAATGCTTCCCAACTTATCCGCTATGTCCTTGAGGTTCGTGACAAAATCAGTCACATTTTGTTTGGGAGCCTTCTTGACAGTTGTGAAATCCAGCCATAGTTGATGCTTCCTAGCTTTGGTACTTGAGGAGAAGAAGGCTTCAAGTGCATCCCACACTTCCTGAGATGTCTTACAACTTCTAATGTGAGGCAACAAAAAATCTGAGATAGAGTTGAGGAGATAAGACCTTGCAAGTGCATCCTTGGAGCACCATGTGCTCAATCTTTCTTGCTCTTCTTGTGTTGGTTCACTTTTGTTCCTGAAACTTGGCATAACTTCATCTCCAGCCACATAACCATATGAAATTCTACCTTGGAGATAAGCTTCCATTCTTAATGACCAAGCTGAGTAGTTACCTCTGTCCAATTTTTCAATTGATGAAGGAAATCCATCTTCCATCCTTGCTCTGATACCACTGTGAAGAGATGGATAGGTATGTGCTTGAAGATGAAGAGGTGTTGCAAAATCCTTGATCTACACCAGCCAAATGAACTCCAGGAGTATATGGTGGGTCCTTTTATCTTGCCAATGGATTTATTAGAAACCCTATGTATCTTGGAAGATCACTCTCAAAAAGATAGATCAAAACAGATAAGTTGGAGCTAGCTCAGAGTTGAAAAACATGCTATTTTGGTTCCTACACCTGTCGAGTGTTTTGCATATTTCTCTGAGCATAGCAGCAATTAGCTTAATTCCTCTTAGGGAATTCTAGTGAACTTAAAGATCTAACTTTCAAGAGTAATCTCATAAAAAATAATGAACCACACAGTGAGAATGATGTTTAACAACTGATGATATCATCTCGATTTTCACGGGCTGCTACAGTTTGAGACCAGTGAGCAGAAAAATGAACATAACTCCAGATTCAAGAATGCAATGATTATGAAAATTTGTATGCTTATACTAGACAGTACGAGGAAGCTAACAAGCTTTAATTCATTGAATTTGGATAAGCACACACTGAGAAAGAGCTCTGACAAGATGAGTACAAAAGTCAGGTACCTCACAGAGAAGTGAAAATGATAGACATGGTTGACTTCAATTGAACATAACTGAATATTGCCATACTCAAATGAAATGAAATTTGATGAGCATATATTAGACTTATAGAGCTAACTTTACCAAGTTAAATCATTGAAAATGATGCAGCAAGCTGAGAGAAACCATCTCTGCAATCTGACTGAGAAAACTGAGAGATATGGTAGTGAGTAGTACACTTCACAAGAAGATGGAAATATGATCTCAAATGATCATGAAAATGAAAGTATATTGCTTGTACAATACAATGGACTTATTGATAAATATGTGTGCCTTGTAATCACACCTTGATATGGCATAAAGCTCAGCTCTTCGAGGTCTTCACATAGGTCTCTCTAACCAGGACTAAAATTGCCATCTATTTATAGTTGAGCTTGGGAGGCTAACTTCCCTCAATCACTCTCCAATCAATTAGTGATTGATTTGATTCTCTATCTACCACAAATCACGAATTTGTGGCTCCTCTTTCCCTTTTTGATTGAGTGGACTCAACAACTTAAGATTATCTCACTTTTACATGAAGTAAACTCTTCAAAAGTTACAAGAGGTAGTTCACAAGTGAACTTTGCATAGTCTTCATTTTAAAGCTTCTTCTATGACTTTGTGGGACTCAAGCCAATACTTAGGCTTGTTATAGACTTGCTCCAACACCTCCTTCCCAAAAGATAGTTCAGTATGGCCTACTTAGAAATAGTAGCTTACTCATAGTGATCTTTGTGGTCCAAGGCAAACATCTTCTTTTGGAAACTACTTTTTACTTTGTGACTTTCATTGATGAGTATTCCATGTATGCATGGGTATATCCATTGTAAAAAAAGTCCGAAGTGTTTATGTACTTCAAATAATTTGTGGTTTTGGCTAAAAATATGTCAAGATGTAAAATGGGAACCCTTCCTTATGATCAAGGTGGGGAATGTATGTCTTTCCATTTTAATGCATTTTCGGTTGAACGTGGGATAAAACATCAGTGTACAGAGCCATATACACCTCAATAGAATGGAGTTACTCAAAAGAAGAACAAGTCACTCATGCAGATGGCACGGTGTATCGTCAAGAGTTAGGCTTTACCACATAGTTCCCGCCTTGAAGCCGTTATGTGAGCAACATATGTACTTAACAGGTGTCCCACCAAAGCATTGGAATATATCACTCCATGTAAGGCTTCAAGTGGTCCCAAGCCATTTATTGCTCATTTGTGTGTCTTTGGTTGTCTAGCATATGCAATAGTTCTTGAAAAACAATGCAAGAAATTAGATGATAAAGAGTGAAATGTATTTTTGTTGGGTAGAGTTTTGAAAACAAATGCTTTCATCTGCATTATTAAGAGAATGAACACATTTTTGTTAGCCATGATGTTTTTTTTGGTCAAAGATGCAACTCAACTTTCATGTACTAAGCATACATACATTAATTAGCTGCAAAGATGTGTATGAAACTTTTCTACCTCTTTTTATACGAGGAAAATCTAGTGATGGTGCTAATGATGCAATTTCTTAGCCTTTGCAAGTTCCACATAATGATGGAGATCATTCATGTTTTATAGAGATTTACATGATGCACTTGTGGATGAGAGGTTTGATATAGAGGAGGTAGAAACTATGCCTAAATGGTTGGTGAAAACTTTGGGAGATAGCAATTTAGATGCACCTCCAACATATCGTACGCATTTAGGCTCTCATAGTGCTTCTTCTGCATCACATTGCTATGCTATGGCTACTTCTACACATTGTCATAAGAATGAGCCTGTCCTGTTTGATGAAACAAAAAATTCAAAAAATTGGATGGTTTCTAAATAATTAGAATGTGATGTTGTTATTAACAATGGTATGTGGTCATTATGTGACTTTCCTCTTGGCAAGAAAGCCATTGGCTCTAAGTGGGTACACAATTTGAAGTGTAAGACTGATAGAATAGTTCATCGGTATAAGGCTAGGCTTGTTGCAAAAGGTTAATAATGCTCAAGAAAGAGGTATTGATTTTGATGTGAACTTTGCACCTACATGCTGAATGACTACTCTTCATAACATCTGTGCACTTGCAGCTCATCATGGTTGTAATATACATCAGTTGGACATTAAAACTACATTTTTGAATGGTGACATACATTAAGAAGTGTATGTTTTTCAGCCTCATGGTTTTGTTTAGAAAGGGCATGAAAACAAAGTGTGCAGTTTGAAAAAGGTATTATATGGGTTGAAGCAAGTAGCATGTGCTTGATATGAAAAGATACATGCCTACTTGTTTGCAAATGGTTTTGAGAACACTCCAACTGAGAGCACCTTATGTTTTAAGCATGCAAATGAGGTGCTTCTAATCATTGTTGTCTATGTTGATGACATGTTGCTCCTTATTCCTAATGAGAAGTATATTGTGATTTTAAGGCTCATTTGCATACCTCATTTAAGATTTCAGATTTGGCACATTTGCATGAATATTTGTGAATTTTGTTTATGCAAGTTGATGGCAGAATAGAGTTGTGTCAAAGAAAATATATCAAAAAATTATTGGAGCATTTTGTCCTTGAAGACTGCAAAGCTATTGCAGCTCCTATGGAAACACGTTGATGGTTGAGTCTTCATGATGTTGGAGGTGCATTTGTTATTGTTCCCTACTAGTGGGCTCTTGGATGCTTGATTTACTTGTGCATTACTCAACTAGATATTCAATTTGTTGTCTCAAACACGAGCAGGTTTATGGATTCCCTAGATGTCAAACAGTTAAGTGCATCTTTTGCTACTTGGGTGGTAACCAAATACTTGGATTGTTTAATCCAAGGGAGGGATCACTACCACAACATTTAGATGCTTTTTCTGACTCTCATTGGACTGGTTGCTATGACACATGTGTGTCAATGAAGGTATTTGCATCAAGCTTAGTAGCTCATGCATATCTTGGTTGAGAAAGAACCAGCATATTGTGGCCACTTCTAGGTGTGAGGCTGAGAATAGGGAAAATTTCACCTCGACTATTGAGTTTGTGTGCTGAGATGCCTAATGGTTGTTTTGGGTGTTGGTCATTGTTCTACGACCATCATCTTCAATGATGGTCAATGCACATTGGAAGTTGGAAGGAACCCACTGTTCATGCTAGCGCTAAGCACATTGAGTTGCATTATCATTATGTGAGGGAGAGGTTCTCCACTAGAGAGATCAATTTGGCATATGTGCCTACATAGGAGAACATTGCAATCCTTTTCATAAAGGCTCTACCTACGGAGAATTTTGAAGATTTTTGCAAAGCTTTGGGCTTACTTCCTTTTGTGATTTGATTGCACATAGCTTGGTACTTCCTTATACACGAGCGCCTTTGTGGCCCTAACCTCAAGTGCCTTTGCTTTCTATCGCTTTTCACTTTGCCTTTTTTTCTTTTTCATATTGCATTCATATTGCTTTTGGCTTTTTCTTTTTGTCGTATCTACGAGGCACATACCTCAAAATCTAAAACTTTTGATGTTTGTATGACCAGATTTCTCTAACAAGGTTTTGATTATTAGCACACGAGCGGTTTCGAAAATACGAACACGATGATGTCAGTTGGAGTCTACTACTAGATTTGCATCTTGGGCACGCCTGCGTCTAATTTGAGTGACAAACGCCGAAAGAATGTTTGGCTCCTGATTGGAGACCTTCAAATGAATCAAGACATAGGCATAATTCAGGGAAAAATTAGGTGAAGGTTTTGATTAATTCTCTCTGATCAGTAATTGGATGTGGTTAAGATTAGTTCACACTTAGTCAGATTGAATTTTCTTAAAAAATGGTGAAGTGAATATTATTGGTGGTGAAATCAATAATAAGATAGATAGGGATCACACAAACACTATCATTAATGTCAGAGTATAATAAATGATTATGATTCATGAATCAGTCACATAATCTATGGTTCCAAACAGAGTTTCATTTCCATTAGCTTCTGCTTTAAAAGGGTTCATCCGGCGTAGGGATTGGAATATAATTTCCTTCAAACTATGGAGAAAAAGCCACGGAATCACAGGGCTATGAAATAGCAACAATGCTTGTGCGATAAGGGAGAAAAGTCCTGCTTGCAGAGTAATCGAACTCTTCTCTTCGTTGAGTATAATATGCTGCCAATGGATTCTTTGACTTGGTGGAGCTGGAATGGAAACGGGAGACAGATATTGTTGCTGACCTCCTCATAATATCGACATTTTGGTTCTCTGATTTCTTACCATGATCATCAGATGTTATGTTCAGAATGTCCGACAAATTAGAAATACCTGGATTCCGGCGCCTACTGCAGTGATCGGCCATGGCGGAATGGCTATTTGGATTTGAGAGTGTGTAGTATGGAGTAGGTCTGGGGTGTGTAGTTCCTATCGATAGGCATTTCTCCAGGTGTCGTGCAGATCTAGCTTTCCTATGGCTGTATTTACATAGGTAATCTTTGTGTCCCGTGTCTCTGAGGACACTGTTTGATTTATGGATATTGGTTTCCATTGTTGCCCATGGCGATATAGGACGATGAGCTCCCCTATGCACAGTATCTACAGAAAAACATCTGGTGAAAATCCGATACTTTTGTACACATAGTCCGCTCGCGCTGGAGAATCTTTCTGGCACTGGTAACTGTGGTTCATCCCAACGATTAAGGCAATGAGCCGTATGAGGATCCTCAGTGCGTTCACAAGGGGAACTAGAATCGCTGCACAAATTAGCATGTTTACTGTTTCGCATTTCAACTCCAGAGCGTCTAGGAGATTGCTTGGCTCCCCAACTGAGCTTGGGGGAAATGGGAGGGCTTTCTCCTGTATCTTTGCGTATGGCGGTCAAGAAACTGAAGTCTGCTTCATCGCATCTCTCCCTCCCAAGCGGCAATGGCGGTTGCGATAAGCAAGAATGATTCGTGCGATCATTGACGATGCTTCTAGAGTAAGTCATTAGGGGCTAAGCTTGAGGCCGATTTGATCAAGAGTGAAAGAAAACAGAAAAGCTGTCTCCTGGAAGTGAGGCTGTCAGTCGAGCCGTTACTCTTATATTGAGAAGTTTTTGATGCGCGAAATGCAAAAGATGTTTCCTAAGATGTCTCCTTTTTCCGTGGAGGGACGCATAGCCGTCAAACTACGTACAGTACATGGTTATCATGTGAGAACTTTCTTTGAAGCTGATTGATGGTCAAGCTTCTTAGCCAAAGTTCCGCAATTTCGTTTTCTCATCGAGAAGCTTTCGTCTAGAAGAGCAGGCAAAGACTCACTTGTACGAAAGATTTCAAGGGAAAGGACCCTTTTACTGATAGCTCTTGTGGGAAGGATTTGAACGGAGGGTGCAGCAGAATTTATTTTTATTAAGACTGGTGATTGAACACGGTCTCCGCTTTCTGAAATTCAATCACCATGTTCGATCATTGACAGACATTAGAAGCTAACGATGTGGATACACAGAATGAGGCATTAAAAGTGAGGAATAAAACACTTATCTAACTTTCGAAATTTAAGGTTTTCCCTTTTGACATACTACATTCTAGTGTCCATTTAGTCTCTTCTCAATAGGCGAGGGAACTGGCACATTTTAGTTCTGTTCGTAATGGGCAATTTATGCATCGAAACAAATTCTTGTAGGTCTTGCCTCCAAGAATGGTGTGTGCTCTATACTATTTGACCATAGCCATGTGGCCATCATTCAAACCCATTCCACTTTAGAACCTTAGGACTTTACCTAATCACTACAAGAAGTACCAGGGCGTAATGATGGTTGATGCAACACACTCTTGTCGTTGCATGACTGCTTATTTTCTCCGAATGAATGTCGAGCGCACACCATCATTTAAATGACACTCAAATTGAGGCTATTTTGAAATCCATGAAAACACCTTACTTCTGAAAGCTAATGATGTAGATACAAAGGATCCATATTTCAATACAGATCACGCAATTTGGCTCGTACTATGCTTAGGGAATTATGTATATACACAAAACCATCTATTTCAAATCCTTCTTGATATTAGTGTGCATTGATATCTACT
This sequence comes from Ceratopteris richardii, assembly GCA_020310875.1. Taxonomy (NCBI): domain Eukaryota; kingdom Viridiplantae; phylum Streptophyta; class Polypodiopsida; order Polypodiales; family Pteridaceae; genus Ceratopteris; species Ceratopteris richardii. Next base: position 69,465,479 of record CM035434.1, read on the forward strand.
ACTTCCTCATTGCTGAAAGCACAATGTGAATACACATAATCCATGTTCTTGGTGGTGTCATATGTGATTGTGGAACGTAAAGAAACACTACACAAAACAATAATCAAGCTCTTGAAAATAATATGGACGTGCTTTAGGGGTATAAGAAATGAGGAGAAAAATAATATGGACATGCTTTAGAGGCATAAAAAGTGAGGAAAAAATTAATCTAACTTTCGAAATTTAAGGTTTTCTCTTGTGGCATACTCATTTCTAGTGTCCATTTAGACTCTAGTTTAGTCTCTTCTCAATAGCCAAGGGAACAAGCCTAGCCTAGGGTCTAACAGATTATCTGAACAAATTTTAGTTCTCTTCGTAATGGGCAATTTATGCATCAAAAGAAAAGCACTTGAATCATTTTGTCCATTTTGTTATAAAAGAAACAAATTCTTGTAGGTCTTGCCTCCAAAAAAGGTGTGTGTGGATGTCTTTTTCTCACCCATCCTATTTATCACTTTGTCCCAAAACACATTGCCTCTATACTATTCGACTATAGCCATGTGGCCATCATTCAAACCCATTCAACTATCCCTTTAGAAACCTTAGGATGTCCTTCAAGCTAAGGACTTTACCTAATCACTAGAAGAAATATGGGAGCTTAGTCATGGTCTGAAAGCTAACGATGTAGATACACACGTCCATATTTTAATACAGATCATGCAATTCGGCTCGTCGTATTCATGGACTCTATTGACTGCTTGGGACATTATATACATACACAAAAAAATCTAGTTCTGATCCGTCTTGCTATTAGTGTGCATTGATACCTACTACTTTTTCATTGCTGAAAGCACAATCTGGATACACAGAATCCATGTTCTTAGTGGTCTTATATATGATTGTATAACTTTCTGCTCACATAAATCTCGGGTCATAAACTTGTTTGAATGCTTTATCAAACGTAAACAAGTACCCATTTCAATTTTCCAAAGAAGAGGATACATTATGTTTCACAGGTTGGCGTACTATTGAATGAAGAAAAAATCGCTCTCTCTTACTGATTTAGAGAACAAAAATATATGAAGGCGCGTTTCATAGAGCACAAAATGAAAAAGACATCAATTGCTTCCTTCCATGCTACTCTGCTTATTGAAAGAAGTGAAACAATTGCAGTGAGCAATGAACTTTTGTATCTACTCAGAGTGAAACACAGGTCTAGGAAAAAATGGAGTTCTTATGACTTATCATATCAAATCACTTGGAGTACACACATCTGTCATTGGAGTTTCATCGAAAGTCATTGAAGTCATTGGAGTTTCACCGAAAGTCATTGAAGTTAGAAATTGTATATACACAAAGGGATAGGTATGCTATAAAAAGCTTTGCAAATGATTAGTACAAACAAACATCAACTATATGCCAAGAACTCAACAAAAAACAAAAAGATCCAAAGTGCTAAGCATTCAAATAAATTATTGACGTATAATAAAGAAGATATAAAATCCCATAGCAAGAAAAAGATCCAAAGTTTCATATCAGCGTAAAAAGTTATGATGTTATTATAATCAAATTAAGAAACTTGAATACTATCCGGAAAACGCAAAAAAAGAAAAAATCCAAATTCCTAAAAATAGTATGGACATGGTTTGGAGGCGTAAAACATGAGGAAAGAGTTGTGATCTAACTTTCGAAATTTAAGGTTTTCTGTTGTGATGTACTCATTTCTAGTGTCCATTTAGGCTCTAGTTTGGTCTCCTCTCAATAGCCAAGGGAACTGGCCTAGGCTACGGTCTAAGACATGGTCTCAATGCATTTGAGTTTTCTTAGTAACAGGCGATGATGCATTGATAGAAAAGAACTTGATCTTTTTGTCCATTTCATTATAAAATAAACAAATTCTTATAGGTATCACCTCAAAAATTGGTGTGTGGATGTGTTTTTCTCACCCTTGTGTTCATTCCTTTGTCCCTAAATACATAGTCTCTATACTATTCGACTATAACCAAGTGACCATTATTCAAACTCATTCCACTATCCTTTTAGGAACCTTAGGATGTCCTTCGAGCTAAGGACTTTACCTGATCACTACAAGGAGTACGAGGGTGTAGCGATGGTTGATGCGAGGAACTCTTATTGCTACATGATTGCGTGCATCGCAGTGACTGTCAAGTGCACACACCATTGTTTAAATGATGCTCAAATCGATGCTATTTCCAAGGTTTTTAGCGATGTTAATTGAAGTGTCCCTAATGTGAGAGTTGCATATGCAACACGTCTAGAGTGTGGCATATGCGACACTACATAGTGTGAGAGATGTAATGGTACAAACTATCGCATATGCGACACTCATAAATATTGCATATGCAACAATCTAGAAGACTGTATATATGATGTCTACAAATCGGCTTTGCGACAGTCGCTTTTGATAAACCAAAAGACATTTGATCGCTCTTTGATCATCATTTTGCATGCATTTGATCAAACAGTGATCCAATGTTCATATCTACACTATGCATACGAGCTTGAGCTCTCTCTTTCTCAATCTCTCCCTCTCTCTTCTAGTCTTTGCCTCTCTCTCTATCTCTCTCTCCCCTCGTTCTTAATCTCTTTTTCTCTTTCAATTTCTCTCTTTCTTTGTCTCTTTCTCTCTACCTCTCCCTCTCTCTATCTCTTTCCATTTCTCTAACTTTCTCTCTCTCTCTCTCTCTCTATCTCTCTATCTCTTTCTCTCTCTCTCTCTCTCTCTCTCTCTCTTTAATGCAAGTTATTCCAGAAGTTCACTAAGCATATAAATATATGGTTAATTATTGTAAGTACAATTTTCATTGTTTGCATATCATTTAAATTGTTTTTTTTTCATTAATTAACATACAAAGACTTACACATTCAGATGCATATATACACATATACATGCACATGTATGCTCATGCATGTACATACACATACACACACACATACACATGCTTATACACATATGCATACACATGCTCATACGCATATGCATACACATGCTTATACACACATATACACATACACATGCACATACACACACATACATATACATACACTATAATAAAGTAAGTCTATGGTCTAAGGGCATGGCTAATTCAGATGGATCTAAAATCCAACATCGTTTGTTCACCCATGTGTATGACCAAAGATCTTGAGTCTAGACTTACTAAGAGGTCATGTGCTCTTGTAAACAAGTGATCCACTTTGCTTAGTGGTTAGGTCTCAAGGGTGTGAAGGAGGAGGTCTTGGCTCCAATACCCATGGGGTACATGGGGAGAGTATTTTTGTGAGAGAGGTCTAGAGCCTTCTAGAAGCATCCACTTGAGTTAACTCGAGTTAATTAGGACACTTGGCAAACATGCAGTTACATGGCCGACACATTGGTTGTTTGTATCCACCTGCCCAAGAAGGTAGTCCTCGAAAGAGAGCTATATATAGAGGCATTTTGTTGGGAGGAGAGTCATCTCTCTAGCACCTGATAGTCGTAATGTTAGTTTCTCTTGCATTGGTATTGGAGCAAGCTTTCATGGTGACCTTGGTGGCTCATCATCTTTCTTAAGCTCTTATGGAATCCTTCTAGGATTAGTGATCACATTCCTCCCAAGTTGGAGCTTTTATGGAAAGCTTGGTGTTTCATCTTCTTTATGAGATGATGTCTTGATCATTTATCTCAATTCCATGTGGTGTTTCTGTCCACACATGTGTAGAGATCGTGGAAGTTATGGAGGTGGAAGAAGTCAAGTCCACTTGTGATCTCCAAAAGTTTGGAGAGCTATTAAATAATCGTGATCTGACATGACATGACCAAACCTTATCCAATGGAGCTACCATCTTCGACATCTAAATCATGATCGTGATGCTATTTGGTCCACATCTAGTCTACAAAGCATCATGTAGAAAGAGTCACCACATGATGCGAACTAAAACTCCACCCACTATTTTACGCAAGCAAAGGGTATATATTATCTATTACATCCCAATTTGATGTAGAGTAGAAGATTTGAACATGTTACCTCTTGTTTACGAGCATACTACTCTAACCACAAAGCTCTATGTGTTTTGAACAATATATTGCTATAAAAGGTGTTCTAATGAAGGTCTATTTTGTTCATATGGGATACATGAGTAGCAAAACACTTGATGGTGGCTACAGGTGTGCATGCATTCAGAATTGAACCTTGCAACTCTGCATAAGAGAATTTTGCCATAACATGTCAGGATGTCATCTTGGATGCGAAGATATCTATATCATTTGCTATCTATATCAATGTTTCCAGCTAGTGATGGGCAAAAAAGGGCACATCGTGTGTTCCTTTGCTCCACACAATACTAAGTAAAGCTCCATCTAGGTCAACTTGTCCAAGTACAACTATGATTGCATGATATTTTACAAAGCTTTGGCTTTAATACCCACCTCAAAAGAGGATATTTGCAGATTGTCTACAACGATGGGATTCGAACCCACCACATGATGCGTACGAACTTGATGTGCTAACCAAATGATCGGCAACACTCAAATGCTCTTCCCTTACAAGTTTACAAATCTTTATGTGAATTGATCGCATGACCTCAAGGAGTTGAAATATTTTTCCCTATCCAAGAAGATATATGACCTTGAACTTTGTTCCTCTAGATATGTGAACTAGTTTCTCTACAATGATTTGGCCTTAAAAGAGCTTTCCCTTTTGATTTGCTTCACCTCAAGTCTAATTCAAGTGAAGCACAATCCACACATCATCTGAATGCAAAGGATGGGATAAGACAAGCATAGTCCAAGGAAGGCTTCATTTCTTCAAGAAGAGGACATGAGGAAGCAAAGGTCTTCAAAGAGGATTATGTGGCTCTTCTCATGGATCAAGGCAAGGACATAGCTTGAGTTATAGCTGATTGCTTTACAAGTTGATGTGTTCATTTCAATATTTGCTTTGCTCTATGCTTTCATATAGAATGCATTTCTATTATCATTGAAGTAGGGAATTAGGAATCTTCAATCTTAAAAGCATTATATGCAATTTAATGAAAGAGAAATAGGAGAGCATTGAAGTATGGAAACACCTATGAAGTATAGGCATGCATCTACAAAAGAATGTTGGTGCATCTCTTCTTTTGAAAGATTGTTTTGATGCACAAAGCACGTTTTCTTCTTGCTTGAAAAAGATAGCTAATGCTCAAGTTTATTCACATGACTGGTTATATCTTTTTAAAAAAGCTAGCAAGTAGAATGCTTGTGCATGGATGATTGGGAACATGCATTTTTCAAGCTCCAAAATTGCTTGATTTACGTTTGGTGCATGAAAGGAGAATGCCAACATGTGCATGCACTCACATGCATTTGCATGCTAGACTAGGCATTTCAATATCCATGATTGTTTATTAAGTAGTTGAATGCGTATACTTTCATGACTTCTTTTTTCTAACTTGACTTAGATAGCTAAGGAAAATAGCAAACAAGGTAGTTGCAAGGCTCCTGGTTGCCATCCAACTCAAATAGCTAGTTTGTTTTTTTCCAAATGTTATACCTAGGTATCACAAATTAGGAGTCTTGATTAGGAAAAGTAGGCCCTTCAAAAGTCAAGTATTCAATTTTCTTGCTCATTGGAATGGCAAAAAAAAGGACTGCTTGAAAATTTCCATGAAACTCCAAGTTTAGGAGAAAACTTAGAGAATCTTCACGACTAGCCTAGATGTAGTTGTTAGCTTGGATTTAAGAAATCAAGCATCCAAGTCGGTTGATAAAGTTTCCTTTGGAATTTTAATCGGATTCTTTCCCAACATGTGATAAGAATTAGATGGAACTTAAATCAATTGAACTTTCAAAGCTCAAAGGATAGTTGATATATTCCACATTTGTAAAAATATCATTGAATTTTTGAAGTTTTTCTTTCATTTCATTGCAAAGAGTGATGAACCTAAAAGCAGTGAATAAACTTAAGCATCACTTGAACTTAAGTGTTCAGTAGTTGGATGCTAGGTTCCATTACTGTATCTTTAGTCAAAATGCAAAGTTTTCAAAAAAAAAACATGGAAATTTTATTAAGCACTTTTCTAAGGATGAAAAAATTATGCTTGGTTTTGTTTAAGCTAATTAGAGCTTAAAGAGGAAACCCAAGTCAGAAAAATCTTTGGGAATCAAGATAATTCCTAAAAGATATGTCAAAGTAATCTTTCGGAACTAAGCTACTTCCTAAAGATACACCAATAAAGGAAATAGTTTGGTTAACTATTTCATTGATTACAAAGGAATATATTTTGGACAAGACCAAGACTTAAAGCTTTATTGTTTGTCCAAATGTCAAGATTTCTTTTTAAAATAGATTATTTCAATAAAGCAAAATATTTCAAGATGAATCATTGGCTTAGTGTTACTTGATTCCTTGAAAGGAATCTAAAATTCTTGAAAGGAAAATATCTCCCTAGATGAGACTGGAATCTTTCAAGTAACTTTAATAACAAGTAATTCCCAGTAATTCCCGAACCACCAGTATTGGTACTTAAGACCAAATATGAATAAAACCTAAATGTGTATCAGAGATTCTTAGCATTGGAGTCTAAGAGGCATTAGTGTATGCTTGGACTGAAGTTTAGGAAAAGATCTCTTAGAAATCCCGTGGGTAAGCAAAAAAGCTTTTGATATCTTATGACATCTTAAAGATAAAGACTAAGGCTTTACTCTAGTCACAGCATCAACTAGACTTGATCAAGCTTGGCCATGACTGTCCAAGAACTTGCTATTGGAACTAATCTAAAGTGTGCCCAAGTACTGGCAATAAAATACCCTTTGGGAATTATTAACTCACGTTCCATTTATCTCATGAAAAATTGTGAAAAACTAAGCTATTCCAATTCTGAAGAGAGTGGAGAAATTCCAAGAATGTATTCCACAACCATGAAGACGGTACTTAAGTCTATGAAAGGTAAAACGTAATGTTTGCCTACCCTTAAAGTGATTTTAGTACAAATCCAAAAAGCATGAGCGAATGCTTAGACTTAAGGAGTAGAGAGATTCCTGTAAAGTCCCAACTGAGGTAGGTTTGTAAAGTATTACTAAAGAAGGAATGCAAAGACTAGAAGTCAAAAGCTCTTATCACTACAAATTCATCAAGAATAAACCAATTGAACTTGAATCTATGAAAATTCAAGTACTTGGAATTCTAAGTGGTTTTCATTTGAAAATCCTAGCAAAGAACAATCGATATTCTATGAAGAGGTTTTCAAGATTCCAAGGCAAAGCAAGTGATTGTGAGATGATCATGTGAAGGAATAAAAACCTAGAAAATCTAGTTAGAGGTAGTGCGTGAAACTTCAAAATTCTCGTAAAGAACTAAAGTAAGAAGGTACTCTATCAAGAGATGTTTAGACTTTAGGATAAGTATCACCCACATACTAATGTGAATATAAAATAGGGTGGTATGGGACATTAGCTTTTATACTCAAATTGATGTAGGAAGGATGGTATGGGACATCGGACCATGGGATGAAAATTATCTTTTAGTACTACATTGGAACTTGAAGATAGGTTTGATCCTCAAAGGAGTTGAAAATTCAAAGAAGGAGTTTAAATTCAAGGAGGATTAAAGTAGTATCTCAAGGTTTTTCAAGATACTTTAAGATCAAGAAAATAGAAGACATGAATTAAGTAGCTTCTAGGATCTTCTTTTTCAAATAAAGACATATATTTGCTCTTATTTGAATAAAGAAGCACTTCAAGATAAAGTGTTGATTTAAAATTATTTAATAAATTGTTGAACAAGTGGATTTTGATATTGAAAAGATCCTTTCAACTAAGGGATAGACTGACTAAGTCAAGCACAAAGTTCCTAGTGTAACTTGGTAAATTCAATCCCTTGACTCCAAGAAATGCACAAGAACATCATTCCTAGTAAGCATTCATTGAAGTTAGGCATGAACTTTCAAATGAAGCATTATTTGTGTAAAATACTCATCAATAGAACGTCAGTGGGTCGACACACTAATGTTGGATACCACACTAGTATCTTGTGGTTGAATGACATTTTAGATTTGATCTAAATCTTTTGGAGAATCGAACTTATTTCTCTTAAAGAAAGAAAAAATGCTTCAATACCTTGTTCAAATAGATCTTTGAGAAGTAAAAGTCCTGAGTCATCTAGACTTTGACTCATAGCAAGTTTACATATCTTCAAAGTTTGAATTGGTTGAACAAAGTTTTAGTTGTTCCCTTTCACTTTCTAAATCTTTTGGATTTTACTCAGATATGGTATCTAACTCTTTTCACAAAAGTCAAGGGTTAGCCAATTAGAACTATGTAACTAAATTAAACATCCTAGATAGATTTTTTGAACAACAACTTTTCAATCTTCAAAACATAATAAGTCTAATTAGACTTATTTATTTGATTTTGTTCCAAGTTATAGCATAAATGATTTCCTAGAGTCCATTATACTCTAGAATAGAGAAGTTAGGAATTGCTGAGCAGATTGACAATTGTCAAGAACTTTTAGCTCAAGTCTTTGAGAAAAGTGTCTTAACTTGGATAATTTTCATTTTCAATTTGAATTGGTCAAGTTATAGTATGGTTGACCCAAGGTAAATGGTAAACTTTCTTCTCCTGTTTACATGGGATTTTTGAACTCATTTGGACAAAGTAGTCCTCTACTCGAGTGAAAAAATCAAGTAACTATTGGATAGGAGTAAAATATTGTACAAACATCCAAGATAGATGTTTGGGACAACCAAAATTCTAGTTCTCAAAACCAAATACAAGTGAATCAAGAGTTCTCAAAGTCTTGCGAGGGATAAGAAATCCCACCTTTGTTACTAAGTCCATGCATCAATCATGCCCAAAAATGGACTAGTAATTTAAATCCATCTAGTTCGAATGTCTATGCCCAGATCGCAGCTACTAAAAAAAATTGTGACCTGGTCCTGGTCATGGATGTTTTTACATCCACACTTATTATGCATTCACTACTTTGTACTTTGACTAGTTTATCAAAGTGCAAAGTGAGAGAGTGCTTTGAATCATTTGGGCAAGGATGCCACCACAGAGAATAGACATCTTCTTCTAGTTTTAGAACATAACCATGTTCTTCCAGTTTTAGAACATGAGGCTCGGGGGTTGCCTACATTATGTATATAGCTCTATTTTCGAGGAAGAAAATATTTTCCAAGGGGGAAAGAATGTAATAAAGTAAATCTATGGTCTAAGGGTCCGGTCAATTTAGACATATCTTAAATCCGAGATCGTTTGGTCACCCATGTGTGTGACCAAAGATCTCGAGTTCAGAATTAGTAGGAGGTCATGTGCTTTTGTAAACAAGTGATCCACTTAGGTTGGTGGTTAAGTCTCAACGGTGTGAAGGAGGAGTTGATGCGTTCAATCCCATGGGGTACATGGGTAGAGTATTTTTCCAAAGAGATCTAGAGCCTTCTAGAAGCATCCACTTGAGTTAACTCGAGTTAACTAAGACACTTGGCACACATACAGTTACATGGTCGACACATGGATGGTAAATATCCACCTGCCCAAGAAGGCAGATCCCATGAGAGAGCTATATATATAGAGATATTTGGTTGCAAGGAGAGTCATCTCTCTAGCACATGGTGGTCGTAATGTTAGTTTCTCTTGCATACACATACACACACATACAGATACACATACACACACATACACATAAACATACACATACACATACACACATGCATATGAACAAACATATCTATATTTACATGAGGTGAGCTTCCTAAATCATAACCTATCCTCAATCACAAGTTTTTGATCACCAAAGAAGAGTGGAAGAGAGAAAGAGGGAACTTGCACAAGGTAAGAGAAAATCCAATGCAGAAAAGTAGAGAAGATATGACTTAGAGAAAGAGAAGTTTTGGTATTATAGAATATAATAAATTGATACAATAGTTTTGGAAATGAACTTCTTGATGAAACCTCGACATATCGACCATTCCCAAACTATCACAATCACATTCACACTCACACTATCAATTACACTCTCACTCTCACTCTCACCCTCACTCTCAATCATAAGGTAATTCTCTAATTTTCGGCCTCCTCCTACTTGACACAACAAATCCCTTTCAAAAGAGAGTTTATCGTCTGCAAGGAAGTGTGTGATTCACCAAATCTACTAAAAGTTTGCTCTCCATGTGTTGCATGCAAGACTTTTGCAAAAGCATATGTTTGTAGTAGTCAACTGCTTTCTTTCATGGTATCTATCGAAACATAGAAGAAAGGAAACAAAAAGACATACCTGAAGACATCTTTAGGTATGCAAAAAATACCTATGCTTCAAAATCAGTATTCAAATAGAAAAAGAGAAGCCTCCTTTATTTTAAAGACCTAAAACAATGGCACTTTTTCAAGACTTTTAACTCAAAAACTATGAGTTAGATTAAGCTTGTCAGACACAAAAATGCTCAACTCTTTGATCTGCACAATAGTGTGCGAGATGACCTATGTTCATATTTGTCTCCAAGTATCACTTTTGAGCCCTATAAGTTAAAGGAATGCTAGAGAAAATCAAATCAAGGCATTTTCTTACAGTGAACTGAATGTTTTGAATCTACCACCTAAAAGTATTCCTCCCTTTTTGATAGTGATTAATTTGATTCTAACCACATAGGTAGTTGTGACATACAAGTGGTAATGCTACAAGATACCTTCAATCATTCTACTTTACTTTTATCTTAAGTGTTAGAATCTATGTTTTTACAAGAGGTGTTCACATATGCTTTATGAGTGATCAAAATATATGTGAGATACACCTTTGATGTTTTGATCAAACATCAAGGCTTGCCAAATGTACCAATAGCTCCCCCTTAGGCTGAAGATGATTCAGTTTCCAATCCTTAGGTATTTCCTATAATTTAATCATGAATTTGAACATTGCGTATGTGTAGATACATAGGACAATCATATCTCCCTGCTAGAAATCTTTTCCCTCAAAAAATGATAATTGATTTTTATGTGCTTAGTCCTAGCATGAAAGATAGGATTGTTAGCTAAATGAAGTGAGCTCATGTTATCTCAAATATAAATGGAGTCCCAAAATCCAACCCTAAATATGTGTATAGGGTCTTCATCCACATTGCTTCTTGTGTTGCATTTTTCAACTCTCTATATTCAGGTTTAGTTGAGGAAAGAGCTATAGTAGGTTGCTTCTTTGAAGACCAAGAAACAAGCTTTGTTCTTGCCTAAGAAAGATATCAATATGTACTCCTATCATCTTTTGAACCTACCCATATCATATTTTGAACCTACCCATATCATATTTTGAACCTACCCATATCTACAATAGTGAATAGCTTCACATTTAAATCAGATGTGTAAGGGTAATATAGACCTTAATTAAGTGTTCCCTTCAAATACTTCAATATCCTTTTTTTCTACATCCATGTGAGGTTTCCTAGGAGTTTACATGAATTGGCTAAGCACACTTTCTCCATAACAAATATCTACCCTAGTTAGGGTAGCATAGTTCAAGCTTCCAACTACATTTTGGTAGCTTGTACTGTCTTCAATTAGTTCTCCTTCATGAGCACTTAATTTGTGGTTTACCTTCATGTAATTACCTCCAACCTTAGTGTCTTGCATTTTGAACCTTGCAAGCATGTCCTTGATGTACTTCCTTTGTGTAAGCAAGATTTGATGATCTATGTAGACCACTTCCAATCCAAGAAAATAAGTGAGTAATCCAAGGTCACTTATCTTGAATTCCTCTTTCATTTGGGATTTAATCTTCCTAATTCCATCAACATCATAACCTTTAAGAATGATGTCATCTACATACACACACAAGTATGTAACTTCAAATTTACTTTTCTTAATGAAAATTGAAGAATCAGCCATATGCATATACACACACATGCCAAAGTTTTATGGAGAACCATATTTTTCTAAATTTGATGGTTTGCACACTTCTTTGAGTAGTGATCAACTTTGTTATAAGAAGACATGTGCATCAAAGAGTAAGAAGCCAAAAATCATAGAATTACCTTGTGATTGAGAGTGAGCATGAGAGTGAGAGTGTGATTGCACGTGCAAGTGTCAATCAGATTGTGATAGCTCGGGGGTGGTTAGGAGGTAGCTGCTTTGTCAAGAAGGCATTTTCCAAAGCTATTGTATCGATTCACATCTATAATATTAAAATTTCTCTTTCTCTCTAAGCCATATCTCGTCTACTCTTCTACACCAAATTTCCCTTATCTTGTGCAAGTTATATTTTTCTCTCTTTCACTATTCGTGAGTATTTGAAAGCTTGTGTTTGAAAATAGATTGTGATTGAGGAACCGCTAAGAGTGGTATCAGAGCTAATCCATGCTCGGGAACAATGGAAGGTTTGATGAAAAACATTCATGAATAAGAGGAGCTTATTCAGAAGCTTCTTGGAGAATTACCAAAGGAATGAGGTGGAAAGCAATAAGAAGGTGCAAGAAATTTATTTGTGTAGCTAAACGATGATGTAGATGAAGGTATGCAAACATTTAGTATGCTTAGAGAAAGACAAAAATGCAACTTTGAAGACATGGAGCAAGGTGAGTTTGCCCTTAACCAAGTCTTTAAGAAGGCAAAATGGACTGATTTTGATGGTGAGAAAAAGAGTGCCAAACATTTGGAGGCATGGATATAAGACCTAGAGGATTTCTTTGGTATTTGACATCTTATTGAGGAGTCCAATGAAAAAGTTAGGATCTTGCACCTGTGTAGCATAGCAAAGCTATCGTGGAATTCCTACATGGGGACTTTGATGCATTCTGGTTCAGCTCTATGGAAGGAATTTAGAGAGCAAGCAGAAAAATGCTATTGTTCTTCGCATAACCATATTGAGAAGAAGATGGAGTTCTACAATTTTCAACAAGATGAAAGTGCAAGCCTAGCTTGTTTGTTGATGAGTACAACGAGAAGTTCCTACATGTTCACAGATATGAAATGTATGTTAGTGGTGATGCTTTGAAGAGCAATTTGGTTCAAGGGCTTCGTGAGGAAATTTACTATCAAGTCAAGGGATCTTGATGTGTCGATTTTCTAGATGTTGTTGCGATGGAGGAGAATCTTGAGAAGATGAATAAGTTCAATTTGTAGAAGGTGAATAGAACGAGATTGATTGCGAGGGGACATAGGCCACAGAGACCTATAGCCATGTTATGCATGTAGGAAAAATTTTCGGACTACAAGTTGTATATTCTCTCTCTACAACTTTTATGTATCATGTTTTCTTGTTGAGAGTTGAACATGAAGATGAAAGAATTAGGAAAATTTCTATATGAGAGAAAGGTACAGCATGCATAGTAGAATAAAAGTGTTTCTATGAAATTTTTGTGAATCATGTTTTAAGTACTTTGTTTAGCGCTCTACATTTAGTTCATTGTAAGAGAATGCCTTGATTTTATTCTCTCTCTTGAATTTATAAACTTCCAGGGCTCAAAAGTCATACTTGGAGGTGGATTTGGACCAGGTTCATCTCTAACACTATTGTGAAGATATTAATATTGATTAAATGTTTCTTTCACAAGCTTAAGATAATCCCTCATAGTTTTTTAGTTACAGCTATTGGAAAACTACTGAATGAGATGAAACAAAGAGATGTAGTCATAGGCATGGACTTGTTAGTTTTGGAATTATGCAACATTTGATTGCAAAAAAAAACAATCACTTTAAGGATAGATGATGGATCTATCCACATTATAGGTGGTGCACATAATCCTAAGCCTATTCTAAATTCTACTATGCAGTTAATTAGAGGTATGTTTAATAGTTGTAGATCGTTTGTAGTGTATGTGAACAATCTACATGAGGAAGATAATGATGAGAGAGTTCCAAATTATGTAGAAAATCTTTTGAAAGAATATGTAGATGTATTTCGAGAAGATCTATGTGATATACCTCCATCTAGTCAAATTGAATCACCGGATTACTACACAGAAGATACAAAGTAAATGATGAACTTTTGATGTATTATAATGGATTTAGAATATATGGAGTAAGATGCAGAGCACAAATCTTCATAGAAACATAATCTTTAAATGTTAATCATATTCTAAAGCATGGTGATGGACTACCAATTTTATATTATGTTGTTGTTGTCTTTCTTGCAGAGGCATTCGATAACTACTTCTTGTAAAATTTTATGTCTACAAATGGGAGAGTCAAGAGATTTCACTACATCTTGTTGATGTTTCCTAGATCTATTCCTAAAGATGATAGCATGCACTCATACCTATCAAGAGATAGCTTCGAAGAAACCCCAAGTATCTGGTTGCAGTGATTCATATAGAATCTAAAGGGAAGTGCTTAGATGGAGAGGAATTGGTGCTATTTTTCTCTATTACACCAGCCTATGGTCTTACTATGACTATCGGCTCGATTAGGAGTGCAAACATGACTAAGGGAAGTATGACAAGATCAGCTTCTAGTCATAGAAAGTTAAATATGCTTAGTTAAGAGAATCAATGAGCACCTTTGGCCCCAGCAAGAGTGCCAAATTTGCAGAGCACTACTCATAATTATATGACATCATTGTTGTCTCGTGGGGTTCTTCTATAGATACTCAGGGCTATGAGGACTATTTAGAGGTGACATTTGGTAGGTTTATAATTGCAAGTAAATAGATTGAAACAACTATATTACATGGCATCATCTATAAAGTAATGGATGACTCATTGTGGATACATTTAAGAGGACAATAGATATATCGAGAACATATATTACACCCGATTACTACAGAGAAGAGACAAAAGAAAATGATGAACTTTTGATGTATTAAAATGAATTGAGAAAATATGGAGTAAGATGCAAAGCACAAATCAGAGCTCTTATGCCTCTGATTTTCATATAAACATAATCTTTGAATGTCAATCCTATTGTCGATCATGGTGATAGACTGCCAATTTCTTATTATGTTGTTGTTGTCTTTCTTGCAAAGAAGTTGCATAACTACTTCTTGTAGAATTTCATGTCTAAAAATGGGAGAGTCAAGAGATTTCACTACATCTTGTGCAAGTTTCCTAGATCTATGCCTTCAGACGCTGGTATTCGCTCATGCCTAACAAGAGATAGCTTTGAAGAAACCCCAAGTACCTCATTGCAATTATTGACAATGGACTTGCAAATATCCTCATCACAAGTGCATTCAACAAGCTTTTTGCCAACCATATAGGGGATAACTTTTCTTTTTGTTCATTCTTGAGGAGTCTCCACATTTCTTCACTCACTTTGTTCTCCATGCCCAACCACCAATATTGAAAGTATAATTTCAATTCTGGCTCTTGATTTCCTCTTCATATCTTAACATGCTTTTGATCTTAAGCATGCCTTTTTGCAAGGGTCAATTACCATTGTTAATCTTTACCTGTAGCCAATGGACTTCTCTGCAAACGTTCTCCCTTCTAATCATTTGAATATTTTGGATTCCCTTTTTAGATCTATGCAATAGGATGTGCACTTGGTTGATAAGTTTAACCTAGGTCCTTAATGAAGATGATTGTTGACTAAAAGCTTATCTCTAAGGAAAAGAGATATCCTATTGAACTTAGGGTAAACAGAAGACGCTTAGATCTACATGGGACCAAGGAGCTTTGTGATTCTTAATAAAGGGTTTAAACATTAACACAAGTAGAAAGTGATCCGAGCCAACAATGTTGATAACTTGGGAGGCAGAGGAGGCACAAGATTGTCAATAATTCTTTGAGAAACATAGCTGTATCAAACATAGCCCTCCACAAATCAAGGCTAGACTAGAGGTTTGACCAAGAAAAACCCCTTGTTGTCCTTAACCTCTACCGATTCAAGACAATAGCTCCCGAAAATCCTTTTCCATCCCATAAATGTCATGGCAAAGAAGTGAAGTAGAGATATAATTCAAAATGTATGTATTAGATCACATAGAAATACAATGTCATTAGCAATAATCTATTGCACAATGTGAGGGTAGCGATTGAGCTATGCAGTGAGCTCTCAAATCCCATTAGATCCCTCTCTATTGCTCTCCAAAATGGAGCATAGTTACCTGGGTCTTTTGATCCACCTTTATAGTTGTGTTTGGAGCCAATCTTGAATTCAAAGTCAAATGTTCACCTAAAAGTAGATCCTAAACTATAGGATATATTGTCTCATCGAACATCTGCCAAACGAATCAAGATTTGATGCTTCCTAACTCCACCTGGAAGTAAGGTACTTTCACAAAAGTAAAATGTAGTTGATTTTACATGGGATTGATCATATAAGACTTCATGAGATATATGATAATCATCCAAGTATGTGGGGTTGGATTCTCTTGCACCAACACTTGATTCCTCCATGTTGTACCATCATTGATCAACGTGACGCTACATAAATTGATCTTTTGTATGGGTAACATGCGGAAATATCTTTGAAGAGTGGCATTTCCTATGAGAAGACATTAATGGTGGGAAAAGGATGGTTAGAGACATGAATTATGGATGTAATTAAGAAGATGAAGGTTGCCACGCAAAGTGGAAGGCATTGGAACCATTAAGAATTAGAAAAAGGAGACATACAAAAATCAAAGCATAGATTGTAGTAGAACACTAGAGCACTAGGGCATCCAAATGTTAGAGTGCCAAACACCAAGAAGCACCATAAGAGTCTAGAATGAGCTCGCAATCAAGGTCATCAATGGACACCAAAATCACAGTTCATTTACATTGTCAGACTCTTTATTTCCACTAAGGATCAAGATAAATCTGGTATCAGTTTCAGCATTAGCCAAGATCCCCTTGGTTGTGTAAGTTGTTGATGAAAGATGTAGAGCTCATGAATTGCCAAATGGACACATCATTATTGCTTCTTGCATTTTATGTCATGGGTTTTATAAGCTCATAGATTATGCAAAATTTGTGAATGGATCAACTTGTGCAGTTCACAATTCTCACGCTATGTCAAATGCAAAGCTTTGGCATGCATGCATTGGTCATTTGAATTTTTCTAGGTCTCTACACTTGAAGAAATCTAAAATGATGTCCTCTCTGCCCAAACTTGAGGCACTTGGTAAACATGTCTATGAAGGCTATATTTTGAGCAAAATGTAGCATTCCTCCTTCCCAAAAGATAGTTCAGTATGGCCTACTTAGAAATAGTAGCTTAGTCATAGTGATCTTTGTGGTCCTAGTCAAACATCTTCTTTTGGAAACTACTTTTACTTTGCGACTTTCATTGATGTGTATTCCATGTATGCATGGGTATATCCATTGTAAACAAAGTCCGAAGTGTTTATGTACTTCAAATAATTTTTGGTTTTGGCTAAAAATCTGTCAAGATGTAAAATGGGCACCCTTCCTTATGATCAAGGTGGGGAATCTATGTCTTTCCATTTTAATACATTTCTAGTTGAACGTGGGATAAAACATCAGTGTGCAGAGCCATTTACACTTCAATAGAAAGGAGTTACTCAAAAAAAGAACAAGTCATCTGTGTGTCTTTGGTTGTCTAGCATACGCATTAGTTCTTGAAAAACAATGCAAGAAATTAGATGATAAAGAGTGAGATGTATTTTTGTTGGGTATAGTTTTGAAAAAAAATGCTTTCATCTGCATTATTAAGAGACAAAACACATTTTTGTTAGACATGATGTTTTTTTTTGGTCAAAGATGCAACTCAACCGTTACTTTCATGTACTAAGCAGACGTACATTAATTAGCTGCAAAGATGTGTATGGAACTTTTCTACCTCTTTTTATATGAGGAAAATCTAGTGCTGGTGCTAATGATGCAATTTCTTAGCCTTTGCAAGTTCCACATAATGATGGAGATCATTCCATTTTTTATAGAGATCTACATGATGCACTTGTGGAAGTTTGATATAGAGGAGGTAGAAACTATGCCTAAATGGTTGGTGCAAACTTTGGGAGATAACAATTTAGTTGCACCTCCAACATATCGTACGCATTTAGGCTCGCATAGTGCTTCTTCTGCATCACATTGCTATGCTATGGCTACCTCTACACATTGTCATAAGAATGAGCCTGTCTTGTTTGATGAAATAAGAAATTCAAAAAATTGGATGGTTTCTATGCAATTAGAATATGATGCTCTTATTAACAATGGTATGTGGTCATTATGTGACTTTCCTCTTGGCAAGAAGGCCATTGGCTCTAAGTGGGTACACAATTTGAAGTGTAAGACTAATAGAATAGTTGATCGGTATAAGGCTAGGCGTGTTGCAAAAGGTTAATAATGCTCAAGAAAGAGACATTGATTTTGATGTGAACTTTGCTCCTACATGCTGAATGACTACTCTTCATAGCTTCTGTGCACGTGCAACTCATCATGGTTGTAATATACATCAGCTTGAAATTAAAACTACATTTTTGAATGGTGACATACATTAAGAAGTGTATGCTTTTCAGCTTCATGGTTTTGTGTAGAAAGGGCATGAAAACAAAGTGTGCAGGTTGAAAAAGGTATTATATGGTTTGAAGCAAGTAGCACGTGCTTGATATGAAAAGATACATGCCTACTTGTTTGCACATGGTTTTGAGAACACTCGAACTGAGAGCACCTTATGTGTTAAGCATGCAAATGACGTGCTTCTGATCATTGTTGTCTATGTTGATGACATGCTTCTCCTTATTCCTAATGAGAAGCATATTGCTGATTTTAAGGCTCATTTGCATACCTCATTTAAGATTTCAGATTTGGGGCATTTGCATGAATATTCGTGAATTTAGTTTATGCAAGTTGATGGCAGAATAGAGTTGTGTCAAACAAAATATATCAAAAGATTATTGGAGCATTTTGTCCTTGAAGACTACAAAGCTATTGAAGCTCCTATGGAAACACGTTGATGGTTGAGTCTTCATGATGTTCGAGGTGCATTTGTTATTGTTCCCTATTAGTGGGCTCTTGGATGCTTGATTTACTTGTGCATTACTCAACTAGATATTCAACTTGTTGTCTCAAACACGAAAAGGTTTATGGATTGCCTAGATGTCAAGCAGTTAAGTGCATCTTTTGCTACTTGGTTGGTAACCAAATACTTGGATTGTTTAATCCAAGGGAGGGATCACTACCGCAACATTAAAATGCTTTTTTTGACTCTCATTGGACTGGTTGCTATGACACATGTGTGTCAATGAAGGTATTTGCATCAAGCTTAGCAGCTCATGCATATCTTGGTTGAGCAAGAACCAGCATATTGTGGCCACTTCTAGGTGTGAGGCTGAGAATAGGGCAAATTTCACCTCGACTATTGAGTTTGTGTGCTGAGATGCCTAATGGTTGATTTGGGTGTTGGTCATTGTTCTACAACCATCATCTTCAATGATAGTCAATGCACATTGGAAGTTGGAAGGAACCCACTATTCATGCTAGCACTAAGCACATTGAGTTGCACTATCATTATGTGAGGGAGAGGTTCTCCACTAGAGAGATCAATTTGGCATATGTGTCTACATAGGAAAACATTGCAATCCTTTTCACAAAAGCTCTACTCGGAGAATTTTGAAGATTTTTGCAAAGCTTTGGGCTTACTTCCTTTTGTGGTTTGATTGCACATAGCTTGGCACTTCCTTATACACGAGCGCCTTCGTGGCCAAGTGCCTTTGCTTTCTATCGCTTTCACTTTTCCTTTTTTTCTTTTTCATATTGCATTCATATTGCTTTTGGCTTTTTCTTTTTGTCGTATCTACGGTGCACACACCTCAAAATCTAAAACTTTTGATGTTCGTATGACCAGATTTCTCTAACAAGGTTTTGATTATTAGCACACGAGCGGTTTGGAAAATACGAATTGAAAATCGGACAGAAATGCTTGTCATCTTCATTACGCCGTGAGGTACATGAGAACATGTAAACTGGATGAAAAGGATGTTAATTATGGATGAACAACGTAAGTTATGCATGAAGATCTCGTCTGGATTATTGAATTAATATAGTGCCAATGCTAGATTGTCTAGTTACACTATGGGCGCTAAGTTGTTTTTTTCTTATAAATCATCTATTACCTACACACGATGATGTCAGTTGGAGTCTACTACTAGATTTGCATCTTGGGCACGCCTGCGTCTTTGAGTGACAAACGCCGAAAGAATGTTTGGCTCCTTGGAGACCTTCAAATAAATCAAGACATAGGCATAATTCAGGGAAAAATTAGGTGAAGGTTTTGATTAATTCTCTGTGATCAGTAATTGGATGTGATTAAGATTAGTTCACACTTAGTCAGATTGAATCCATGGTTCCAAACTGAGTTTCATTTCCATTAGCTTATGCTTTAAAAGGGTTCATCCGGCGTAGGGATTGAAATATAATTTCCTTCAAACTGTGGAGAAAAAGCCACGGAATCACAGGGCTATGAAATAGCAACAATGCTTGTGCGATAAGGGAGAAAAGTCCTGCTTGCAGAGTAATCGAACTCTTCTCTTCGTTGAGTATAATATGCTGCCAATGAACTCTTTGCTTGGCTCCCCAACTGAGCTTGGGGGAAATGGGAGGGCTTTCTCCTGTATCTTTGCGTATGCCGGTCAAGAAACTGAAGTCTGCTTCATCGCATCTCTCCCTACCAAGCGGCAATGGCGGTTGCGATAAGCAAGAATGATTCGTGCGATCATTGACGATGCTTCTAGAGTAAGTCATTCGGGGCTAAGCTTGAGGCAGATTTGATCAAGAGTGAAAGAAAACAGAAAAGCTGTCTCCTGGAAGTGAGGCTGTCAGTCGAACCGTTACTCTGATATTGAGAAGTTTCCGATGCGCGAAATGCAAAAGATGTTTCCTAAGATGTCTCCTTCTTCCGTGGAGGGACGCACAGCCGTCAAACTACATACCGTACATGGTTAGCATGGGAGAACTTTCTTTGAAGTTGATTGATGGTCAAGCTTCTTAGCCAAAGTTCAGCAATTTCGTTTCTCATCGAGAAGCTTTCGTCTAGAAGAGCAGGCAAAGACTCACTTGGACGAAAGATTTGAAGGGAAAGGGCCCTTTTACTGATAGCTCTTGTGGGAGGGATTTGAACGGAGGGTGAGCTTTACTGAGATTCTCCGTGTTGCAGCGGAATTTATTTTTATTGAGACCGGTGATTGAACACGGTCTCCGCTTTCTGAAATTCAATCACCATATGTGGGTAATCAGAGATTGACAACGTGCGTAATCAAGAAAGATGGATGTAAAAGTGTTCGATCATTGACAGACATTACTTCTTACTTCTGAAAGCTGACGACGTGGATACACAGGATTCATATTTCAATACAGATCACGCAATTTGCCTCGTAGCATTCATGGAAGCAAAATGTATATACGCAAAAGCATCTATTTCTGATCCGTCTTGCTATTAGTGTGCATTGCTGAAAGCACAATCTGGATACACAGAATCCATTTTCTTAGTGGTGTTATATGTAATTGTAGAACTTGAATGCTGTAAGAAACTGAACGTCCAGTTTCAATGCTTTATCCAACGTAAAGAACGACTACACAAAACAATAATCAAGTTCCTGAGAATAATATGGACCTGCTTCAGAGGCATAAAACATGAGCAAAAAAATAATATGGACATGCTTTAGAGGCATAAAAAATGACGAAGAAAATTGATGTAACTTTCGAAATTTAGGGTTTTCTCTTGTGACATACTCATTTCTAGTGTCCAATTAGGCTCTAGTTTAATCTCTTCTCAATAGCCGAGGGAACTGGCCTAGCCTAGGGTCTAACAGATGGTCGTAGCACATTTTAGTTTTCTTCGTAATGGGCAATTTGTGCATCAAAAGATAAGCACTTGAATCATTTTGCCCATTTTGTTATAAAAGAAACAAATTTTTGTAGGTCTTGCCTCCAAAAATAGTGTGTGCGGATGTGTTTTTCTCACCCATCCTATTTATCCCTTTGTCCGAAAATACATAGGCTCTATACTATTTGACTATATCCATGTGGCCATCATTTCAAACCTATTCCACTATCCCTTTATAAACTTTAGGATGTCGTTCGAACTAAGGAATTTACCTAACCACTACAAGAAATACGGGGGTATAGTGCTAGTTGCTGCGACACACTTTCGTTGCTACGTGATTGCTTATTTCATCGCAATGAGTGTCGAGTGCACACCATCATTTAAACGACACTCAAATTGAGGCTATTTTGAAGGCAATTGGAACCATTAATAGCCTCAAAAATACGATATTCATCATAGAATCCATGAAAACTCCTTACTTCTGAAAGCTAACAATGTAGTTACACACGATCCATATTTCAATACAGATCATGCAATTTGGCTCGTACTATGCTTAGGGAACTACGTATATAGACACAACCATCTATTTTTTATCCACCTTGCTATTAGTGTGCATTGATACCTATTACTTTCTCATTGGTAAAAGCACAATTTGAATACACAAAATCCATGTTCTTAGTGGTGTGCTATGTGATTGTGGAACTTGAATGCTATAAGAAATTCAACCTTCTAACATAAATCTTGGTCATAAATTTGTTTCAAGCACACACCATCATTTAAACGACACTCAAATTGAGGCTATCTTGAAGGCGGATAGCCTCATAATAGCTATGATCTTCATCACAGAATCCATGAAAACTCCTTCTGAAGGCTAACAATGTAGATACGCATGATCCATATTTCAATACAGATCATGCAATTTGGTTCGTAGTATGCTTAAGGAATTATGTATATAGACAAAACCATCTATTTCTGATACATCTTTCTATTAGTGTGCATTGATACCTATTAGTTCCTCATTGCTAAAAGCACTATGTGAATAAACAAAATTTATGTTCTTAGTGGTGTCATATGTGATTGTGGAACTTGAATGTTATAACAAATTCAACCTGATAACATAAATCGCGGGTCGTAAATTTGTTTCAATGCCTTATCCAACGTAAAGGAAGACTACACAAAATAATAATCGAGTTCCTCAAAACAATACGGACATGCTTGAGAGGCATAAAAAATGAGCAAAAAAATAATATAGACATGCTTTAGAGGCATAAAAAGTGAGGATAAAACACTTATCTAACTTTCCAAATTTAAGGTTTTCTCTTGTGACATACTACATTCTAGTGTCCATTTAGGCTCTAGTTTAGTCTCTTCTCAATAGGCGAGGGAAATGGCCTAGCCTAGGGTCTAAGAGATGGTCTGAGCACATTTTAGTTCTCTTCGTAATGGGCAATTTATGCATCGAAAGATAAGCACCTGAATCATTTTCTCCATTTTCGTCATAAAAGAAACAAATTCTTGTAGGTCTTGCCTCCAAGAATGGTGTGTGCGGATGTGTTTTTTTCACCCATCCTATTTATCCCTTTGTCCCAAAATACGTATTTGGGACATAGGCTCTATACTATTTCACTATACCCATGTGGCCATCATTCAAACCCATTCCACTTTAGAACCTTAGGACTTTACCTAATCGCTACAAGAAGTACCAGGGCGTAATGATGGTTGATGCAACACACTCTTGTCGTTGCATGATTGCTTATTTTCTCCGAATGAATGTCGAGCGCACACCATCATTTAAATGACACTGAAATTGAGGCTATTTTGAAAT
Organism: Ceratopteris richardii; assembly: GCA_020310875.1. Taxonomy (NCBI): domain Eukaryota; kingdom Viridiplantae; phylum Streptophyta; class Polypodiopsida; order Polypodiales; family Pteridaceae; genus Ceratopteris; species Ceratopteris richardii. Next base: position 69,488,956 of record CM035434.1, read on the forward strand.
CTGTTAGCATTATTAATAGCCTCAAAATAGCTACGATCTTCCTCATAGAATCCATGAAAACTCCTTACTTCTGAAAGCTAATGATGTAGATACAAAGGATCCATATTTCAATACAGATCACGCAATTTGGCTCGTACTATGCTTAGGGAATTATGTATATACACAAAACCATCTATTTCAAATCCTTCTTGATATTAGTGTGCATTGATATCTACTACTTCCTCATTCCTGAAAGCACAATGTGAATACACATAATCCATGTTCTTGGTGGTGTCATATGTGATTGTGAAACGTAAAGAAACACTACACATAACAATAATCAAGTTCTTGAAAATAATATGGACGTGCTTTAGGGGTATAAAAAATGAGGAAAAAATAATATGGACATGCTTTAGAGACATAAAAAGTGAGGAAAAAATTAATCTAACTTTCGAAATTTAAGGTTTTCTCTTGTGGCATACTCATTTCTAGTGTCCATTTAGACTCTAGTTTAGTCTCTTCTCAATAGCCAAGGGAACGAGCCTAGCCTAGGGCCTAACAGATTATTTGAACAAATTTTAGTTTTCTTCGTAGTGGGCAATTTATGCATCAAAAGAAAAGCACTTGAATCATTTTGTCTATTTTGTTATAAAAGAAACAAATTCTTGTAGGTCTTGCCTCCAAAAATGGTGTGTGGATGTCTTTTTCCCACCCATCCTATTTATCCCTTTGTCCCAAAATACATTGCCTCTATACTATTCGACTATAGCCATGTGGCCATCATTCAAACCCATTCCACTATCCCTTTAGAAACCTTAGGATGTCCTTCAAGCTAAGGACTTTACCTAATCACTACAAGAAATATGGGAGCATAGTCATGGTTGATGCGACACACTTTTGTCGCTACATGATTGCTTATTTTATCGCAATGAGTGTCAAGCACACACCATAGTTTAAATGACACTCAAATTGAGTCTATTTTGAAGGCTATAAGCAGCATTAATAGCCTCAAAATAGCTACGATGTTCCTCATAGAATCCATGCGATCCATATTGATACACACGATGTTGATACACACGATCCATATTTTAATACAGATCATGCGATTCGGCTCGTCGTATTCATGGACTCTATTGACTGCTTGGGACATTATATACATACACAAAAAAATCTATTTCTGATCCGTCTTGCTATTAGTGTGCATTGATACCTACTACTTTTTCATTGCTGAAAGCACAATCTGGATACACAGAATCCATGTTCTTAGTGGTCTTGTATGTGATTGTAGAACTTTCTGCTCACATAAATCTCGGGTCATAAACTTGTTTCAATGCTTTGTCAAACATAAACAAGTACCCATTTCAATTTTCCAAAGAAGAGGATACATTATGTTTCACAGGTTGGCGTACTATTGAATGAAGAAAAAATCACTCCCTCTTACTGATTTAGAGATTAAAAATATATGAAGGCGCGTTTCATAGAGCACAAAATGAAAAAGACATCAATAGCTTCCTTCCATGCTACTCTGCTTATTGAAAGAAGTGAAACAATTGCAGTGAGCAATGAACTTTTGTATCTACTCAGAATGAAACACAGGTCTAGGAAAAAATGGAGTCCTTATGACTTATCATATCAAATCACTTGGAGTACACACATCTGTCATTGGAGTTTCATCTAAAGTCATGGAAGTTAGAAATTGTATATACACAAAAGGATAGGTATGCTATAAAAAGCTTTGCAAATGATTAGTACAAACAAACGTCAACTATATGCCAAGAACTCAACAACAAACAAAAAGATCCAATGTGCTAAGCATTCAAATAAATTAATGACGTATAATAAAGAAGATATAAAATCCCATAGCAAGAAAAATATGCAAAGTTTCACATCAGCGTAAAAAGTTATAAATGTTATTATAATCAAATTAAGAAACTTGAACTATCTGGAAAACGCGAAAAAAAAAAATCCAAATTCCTAAAACTAATATGGGCATGCTTAAGAGGCGTAAAACATGAGGAACGAGTTGTGATCTAACTTTCAAAATTTTAGGTTTTCTGTTGTGATGCACTCATTTCTAGTGTCCATTTAGGCTCTACTTTGGTCTCCTCTCAATAGCCAAGGGAACTGGCCTAGGCTACGGTCTAAGACATGGTCTAAATGCATTTGAGTTTTCTTAGAAACAGGCGATGATGCATTGATAGAAAAGAACTTGATCATTTTGTCCATTTCATTATAAAATAAACAAATTCTTATAGGTATCACCTCAAAAATTGGTGTGTGTGGATGTGTTTTTCTCACCCTTGTGTTCATCCCTTTGTCCCTAAATACATAGTCTCTATACTATTCGACTATAACCAAGTGACCATTATTCAAACTCATTCCACTATCCTTTTAGGAACCTTAGGATGTCCTTCGAGCTAAGGAATTTACCTGATCACTACAAGGAATACGAGGGTGTAGCGATGATTGATGCAAGGAACTCTTACTGCTACATGATTGCATGCATCGCACTGACGTCAAGTGCACACACCATCGTTTAAATGATGCTGAGATGGATGCTTTTTCCAAGGTTTTTAGTGATGTTAATTGAAGTGTCACTAATGTGAGAGTTGCATACGCAACACGTCTAGAATCTGGCATGTGCGACACTACATAGTGTGAGAGATGTAATGGTACAAACTATCACATATGCGACACTCATAAATATTGCATATGCAACGATCTAGAAGATTGTGTATATGATGTCTACAAATCGGCTTTGTGACAGTCACTTTTGATAAAACAAAAAAAAAACATTTGATCGCTCTTTGATCATCATTTTGCATGCATTTGATCGAAGAGTGATCCGATGTTCATATCTACACTATGCATACGAGCTTGAGCTCTCTCTTTCTCGATCTCTCCCTCTCTCTTCTAGTCTTTGCCTCTCTCTCTCTATCTATCTCTCTCTACCCCTCGTTCTTACTCTCTTTTTCTCTCTCAATTTCTCTCTTTCTTTGTCTCTTTCTCTCTGCCTCTCTCTCTCTGTCTCTTTCCATTTCTCTAACTTTCTCTCTCTCTCTCTCTCTCTCTCTCTCTCTTTAATGCAAGTTATTCCAGAACTTCATGGAGCATATAAATATATGGTTAATTACTGTAAGTACAAATTTCATTGTTTGCATATCATTTAAATTGTTTTTTTTTGCATCAATTAACATACAAAGACTTACACATTCACATGCATATATACACATATACATGTGCATGTATGCTCATGCATGTACATACACATACACACACACACATACACATGCTTATACGCATATGCATACACATGCTTATACACACATATACACATACACATGCACATACACATACATACATATACATACACTATAATAAACTAAGTCTATGGTCTAAGGGCATGGCCAATTCAGATGGATCTAAAATCCAACATCGTTTGGTCACCCATTTGTATGACCAAAGATCTTGAGTCTAGACTTACTAGGAGGTCATGTGCTCTTGTAAACAAGTGATCCACTTTGCTTAGTGGTTAGGTCTCAAGGGTGTGAAGGAGGAGGCCTTGGTTCCAATCCCCATGGGAAGAGTATTTTTGTGAGAGAGGTCTAGAGCATTCTAGAAGCATCCACTTGAGTTAACTCGAGTTAACTAGGACACCTGGCACACATGCAGTTACATGGCGGACACATTGATGGTTTGTATCCACCTGCCCAAGAAGGTAGTCCTTGAAAGAGAGCTATATATAGAGGCATTTGGTTGGGAGGAGAGTCATCTCTCTAGCACCTAATAGTCATAATGTTAGTTTCTCTTGCATTGGTATTTGAGCAAGCTTTCATGGTGACCTTGGTAGATCATCATCTTTCTTAAGCTCTTATGGAATCCTTCTAGGATTAGTGATTACATTCCTCCCAAGTTGGAGCTTTTATGGAAAACTTGGTGTTTCATCTTCTTTATGAGATGATGTCTTGATCATTTATCTCCAATTCCATATGGTGTTTTTCTCCACACGTGTGTAGAGATCGTGGAAGTCATGGAGGTGGAAGAAGTCAAGTCCACTTGTGATCTCCAAAAGTTTGGAGAGCTATTAAATAATCGTGATCTAACATGACATGAACCAACCTTATCCAATCGAACTACCATCTTTGACATCTAAATCGTGATGGTGATGCTATTTGGTCCACATCTAGTCTACAAAGCGTCATGTACAAAGGGTCACCACCTGATGCGAACTGAAACTCCACCCGCTATTTTAAGCAAGCAAAAGGTATATATTATCTATTACATCGCAATTTGATGGAGAGTAGAAGATTTGAACGTGTTACCCCTTGTTTAAGAGCATACTTCTCTAACCACAAAGCTCTATGTGTTTTGACCAATATATTGCGATAAAGGTTGTTCTAATGAAGGTCTCTTTGGTTCATATGGGATACATGAGTAGCAAATCACTTGATGGTGGCTATAGGTGTGCATCCATTAAGAATTGAACCTTGCAACTTGGCATAAGAGAATTTTTCCATAACATGTCAGGCTACCATCTTGGATGCGAAGATATCTATGTCATTTTGCTATCTATATCAATGTTTCCAGCTAGTGATGGGCACAAAAGGGCACATCGTGTGTTCCCTTGCTCCACAAAATACTAACTAAAGCTCCATCTAGGTCAACGTGTCCAAGTACAACTATGCTTGCATGAAATTTTACAAAGCTTTAGCTTTAATACCCACCTCAAAAAAGGATATTTTTAGATTGTCTACAACAATCTGATTCGAACCCACCACATGATGCATACGAACTTGATGTGCTAACCAAATGATCAGTAGCACTCAAATGCTCTTCCCTTACAATTTTACAAATCTTTATGTGAATTGATCGCATGACCTCAAGGAATTGAAATATTTTTCCCTATCCAAGAAGATATCTGACCTTGAACTTTGTACCTCTAGATATGTGAACTAGTTTCTCTACAATGATTTGGCCTTAAGAGAGCTTTCCCTTTTGACTTCCTTCACCTCAAGTCTAATTCAAGTGAAGCAGAATCCACACATCATCTGAATGCAAAGGATGGGATAAGACAAGCATAGTCCAAGGAAGGCTTCATTTCTTCAAGAAGAGGACATGAGGAAGCAAAGGTCTTCAAAGAGGATTATGTGGCTCTTCTCATGGATCAAGGCAACGACATAGCTTGAGTTAGAGCTGATTGCTTTACAAGTTGATGTGTTCATTTCAATATTTGCTTTGCTCTATGCTTTCATATAGAATGCATTGCTATTATCATTGAAGTAGGGAATTAGGAATCTTCAATCTTAAAAGCATTATATGCAATTTAATGAAAGAGAAATAGGAGAGCATTGAAGTATGGAAACACCTATGAAGTATAGGCATGCTTCTACAAAAGAATGTTGGTGCATCTCTCCTTTTGAAAGATTGTTTTGATGCACAAAGCACGTTTTCTTCTTGATTGAAAAAGATAGCTAATGCTCAAGTTTATTCACATGACTGGTTATATCTTTTTAAAAAAGCTAGCAAGTAGAATGCTTGTGCATGGATGATTGGGCACATGCATTTTTCAAGCTCTAGAATTGCTTGATTTAAGTTTGGTGCATGAAAGGAGAATGCCAACATGTGCAGGCACTCACATGCATTTGCATGCTAGACTAGGCATTTCAATATCCATGATTGTTTATAAAGTAGTTCAATGCTTATAATTTCATGACCTCTTTTTTCTAACTTGACTTAGATAGCTAAGGAAAATAGCAAACAAGGTAGTTGCAAGGCTCCTGGTATCCATGCAACTCAAATAGCTAGTTTGTTTTTTTCCAAATGTGATACCTAGGTATCACAAATCAGGAGTCTTGATTAGGAAAAGTAGCCCTTCAAAAGTCAAGTGTTCAACTTTTTTGCTCATTGGAATGGCAAAAAAATAGGACTCCTTGAAAATTTGCATGAAACTCCAAGTTTAGGAGAAAACTTAGAGAATCTTAACGACTAGCCTAGATGTAGTTCTTAGCTTGAATTTAAGAAATCAAGCATCCAAGTCGGTTGATAGAGTTTCCTTTGGAAGTTTAATCGGATTCTTTCCCAACATGTGATAAGAATTAAATGGAACTAAAATCAATTGAACTTTCAAAGCTCAAAGGATAGTTGATATATTCCACATTTGTAAAAAAACTCATTGAATTTTTGAAGTTTTTCTTTGATTTCATTGCGAAGAGTGATGAACCTGAAAGGAGTGAATAAACTTAAGCATCACTTGAACTTAAGTGTTCAATAGTTGGATCCTAGGTTCCATTATTGTATCTCTAGTCCAAATGCAAAGTTTTCAAACAAAAAACATGGAAATTTTATTCACCACTTTTCTAAGGATGAAAAAATTATGCTTGGTTTTGTTTAAGCTAATTAGAGCTTAAATAGGAAACCCAAGTCAAAAAAATCTTTGGGAATCAAGATATTTCCTAAAAGATATGTCAAAGTAATCTTTCGGAACTAAGCTACTTCCTAATGATACACCAATAAAGGAAATAGTTTGGTCAACTATTTCATTGATTACAAAGGAATATCTTTTGGACAAGACCAAGACTTAAAGCTTTATTGTTTGTCCAAATGTCAAGATTTCTTTAAAAAAAAAATTATTTCAATAAAGGTAAAGATTTCAAGATTAATCATTGGCTTAGTGTTACTTGATTCCTTGGAAGGAATCTACAATTCTTGAAAGAAAAATATCTCCCTAGATGAGACTGGAATCTTTGAAGTAACTTTAATAGCAAGTAATTCCCAGTAATTCCCAAACCACCAGTATTGGTACTTAAGACCAAATATGGATAGAACTTAAATGTGTATCAAAGATTCTTAGAGGATTAAAGTAGTATCTCAAGGTATTTCAAGATACTTTAAGATCAAGAAAATAGAAGACATGAATTAAGTAACTTGTAAGATCTTCTTTTTCAAATAAAGACATATATTTGCTCTTATTTGAATAAAGAAGCACTTCAAGATAAAGTGTTGATTTAAAAATATTTAATAAATTGCTGAACAAGTGGATTTTGATATTGAAAAGATCCTTTCAACTAAGGGGTAGACTGACTAAGTCAACCACAAAGTTTAGTGTAACTTGGTACGTTCAATCCTTTGACTCGAAGAAATGCACAAGAACATCATTCCTAGTAAGCATTCATTGAAGTTAGGCATGAACTTTCAAGTGAAGCATTATTTGTGTAAAATACTCATCAATAGAACCTCAGTGGGTCGACACACTAATGTTGGATACCACACTAGTATCTTGTGGTTGAATGACATTTTAGATTTGATCTAAATCTTTTCGAGAATCCAGCTTATTTCTCTTAAAGAAAGAATAAATGCTTCAATACCCTCTTCAAATAGATATTTGAGAAGTAAAAGTCCTGAGTCATCTAGACTTTGACTCATAGCAAGTTTACATATCTTCAAAGTTTGAATTGGTTTAACAAAGTTTTAGTTCTTTCCTTTCACTTTATAAATCTTTTGGATTTTACTCAGATATGGTATCTAATTCTTTTCACAAAAGTCAAGAGTTAGCCAATTAGAACTATGTAACTAAATTAAACATCCTAGATAGATTTTTTGAACAAAAACTTTTCAATCTTCAAAACATAATAAGTCTAAGCAGACTTATTTATTTGCTTTTGTTCCAAGTTATAGCATAAATGATTTCCTAGAGTCCAGTATACTCTAGAATAGAGAAGTTAGGAATTGCTGAGCAGATTGACAATTGTCAAGAACTTTTAGCTCAAGTCTTTGACAAAAGTGTCTTAACTTGGATAATTTTCATTTTAAATTTGAAGTGGTCAAGTTATAGTACGGTTGACCCAAAGTAAATGGTAAACTTTCTTCTCCTGTTTACATGGGATTTTTAAACTCATTTGGACAAAGTAGTCCTCTACTGCGGTGAAAAAATCAAGTAACTATTGGATAGGAGTAAACTATTGTACAAACATCCAAGATAGATGTTTGGGACAACCAAAATTGAAGTTCTCCAAACCAAATACAAGTGAATCAAGAGTTCTCAAAGTCTTGCGAGGGATAAGAATCCCACCTTTGTTACTAAGTCCATGCATCAATCATGCCCAAAAATGGACTAGCAATTTGAATCCACCTAGTTTGAATGTCTATGCATAGATCGCAGGTAGTAAAAAAACTGTGAACTGGTCATGGATGTTTTTACATCCACACTTATTATGCATTCACTACTTTGTACTCTGACTAGTTTATCAAAGTGCAAAGCAAGATAGTGCTTTGAATCATTTGGGCAAGGATTCCACCACAGAGATCAGACATCTTCTTCTAGTTTTAGAACATGACCATGTTAGTTATTAATTTGATTCTAACCACATAGGTAGTTGTGACATACAACTGGTAATGCTACAAGATACCTTCAATCATTCTACTTTACTTTTATCTTTAGTGTTAGACTCTATGTTTCTACAATTGGTGTTCACATATGCTTTATGAGTGATCAAAATATATGTGAGATACACCTTTGATGTTTTGGTCAAACATCAAGGCTTGCAAAATGTACCAATAGCTCCCGCTTAGGCTGAAGATGATTGAGTTTTCAATCCTTAGGTATTTCCTATAATTCAATCATGGATTTGAACATTGCCTATGTGTAGATACATAGGACAATCGTATCTCCTTGCTAGAAATCTTTTCCCTCAAAAAATGATAATGGAATTCTATGTGCTTAGTCCTAGCATGAAAGATAGGATTAGCAGCTAAATGAAGTGAGCTCATGTTATCTCCAAATATAAATGGACTCCCAAAATCCAACCCTAAATTTGTGCATAGGGTCTTCATCCACATTGCTTCTTGTGTTGCATTTGCCAACTCTCTATATTCAGGTTTAGTTGAGGAAAGAGCTACAGTAGGCTGCTTCTTTGAAGACAAAGAAACAAGCTTTTCTCTTGCCTAAGAAAGATATCATTATGTACTCCTATCATCTTTTGAACCTACCCATATCATATTTTGAACCTACCCATATCTACAATAGTGAATAGCTTCACATTTAATTCAGATGTGTAAGGGTAATATAGAACTTAATTAAGTGTTCCCTTGAAATACTTCAATATCCTTTTGTCTACATCCATGTGAGGTTTCCTAGGAGTTTACATGAATTGGCTAAGCACACTTACTCCATAACAAATATCTACCCTAGTTAGGGTAGCATAGTTCAAGCTTCCAACTACACTATGGTAGCTTGTAATGTCTTCAATTAGTTCTCCTTCGTGAGCACTAAATTTGTGGTTTACCTTCATGTAATTACCTCCAACCTTAGTGTCTTGCATTTTGAACTTTGCAAGCATGTCCTTGATGTACTTCCTTTGTGTAAGAAACATTTGATGATCTATGTAGACCACTTCCAATCCAAGAAAATAGTGAGTAATCGAAGGTCACTTATCTTGAATTCTTCTTTCATTTGGGATTTAATCTTCCTAATTCCATCAACATCATCAACTTTAAGAATGATGTGATCTACATACACACACAAGTATGTAACTTCAAATTTACTTTTCTTAATGAAAATTGAAGAATGAGCCATATGCATATACACACATACACATATACACATATAGATACATGCACATATACATACGTAGAAATATACACAAAGATATACTCACATGCATACATACATCCACACATGCATACACATACAAGAACATACACACATGCATACACATACAAGAACATACACACATGCATATACACATACACATACAAATACATACAAATACAAACACATACACACATATACATACAAACACATACACATACAAATACATATACAAACACATACACACACATATACATACATACAGAGATATACAACATACACACATACATACATAGATGAATATACACACACATACATACACACACATACATGCATGCATACACACATACATACATACACCCATGCATACATACACACATGCATATATACACACATACATGCATACACACACGTATACACATACACACATCTACATAGACCTAAATGAACAAAAACACATGCATACACACACAAATGCCTACACACAAACACATGCATACATACATACACATGCATACACACATACACGTACACACACACACACACACACACATATATATATATATATATATATATATATATATATATATATATATATATATATATATATATATATATATATATATATATATATATATATATATATATATATATATATACATACACACACACACACATATATATATATATATATATATATATATATATATATATATATATATATATATATATATATATATATATATATATATATATAATCCATTTTTCTTTATATATATAGATATTATGGATCCTAATAGAGGGCAAAAGATGACACTTACTCTCATAAAGGAACTTCCAAGAGGAAAAGTTATGTTTGATTTCCTAGGGGCAATCATGCATGAGTATGCACACACGCGTGATGAGGAATTAGACTACACAATCCAGATGCTTACCCAGCGGCAAGAGGAAAGCTCCTTTGTTAGGCCATTTGCAAGAAGAGAGGTGTTTGCCCATCAGTATGTTTCCGTTTTATAATCTAATGTTTTAATGATATTATCCCTCATGTGTTGATTCATTTTTATCTTTTTACTTTCTAGACATCTATACCAACTCTAGCTTGTGAGAGCAAACCACAACTACATATGAGGAGTGGAGTGTCGTATAGAACTTGAGGGCAATACAATATACAACAAACATGGTATGGAGTTTAAATATAAGAGTGAGAGCTTCATGCAGCTCCTACCTGCATTTCCCTCACTTGAAATGGGCATAGCTATAAAGTTTAGATATAAATAGATATATAATTATTTTATGTTTTATGACTATGACCTTATTTCTTGCACTAAGTTTTCATGAGAGAAACAAAAACTATGTACTTAATTCACTAGAGACAAAATTCAGCACCGGCTGGTCTTATAAGTGGTCTCCAAAAGAGATCCACACATATGTCACACCATCATAACAATAAATTGTATGCATTGCTTTTATTTGTTATATTTATGTGTATGTATGTCCACATATACATACATACATATATATATATATATATATATATATATATATATATATATATATATATATATATATATATATATATATATATATATATATATATATATAGAGAGAGAGAGAGAGAGAGAGAGAGAGAGAGAGAGAGAGAGACAGAGAGGGAGAGAGACATGCACACACACAAAAAACACACACATACACACACAGATACGTGCACACACACACACACACACACACACACACATATATATATATATATATATATATATATATATATATATATATATATATATATATATATATATATATATATATATATATATATATATATATATATATATATATATATATATATATGTGTGTGTGTGTGTGTGTGTGTGTGTGTGTGTGTGTGTGTGTGAGTGTGTATGTGTGTATGTACATCTATGTGGATCTCAATAACCTCGTCTTCAAATGCAGATGCATAACTTACATTGAACACAAATTATTAGCTACTTGAATCAACGAGGATTATAATACATATATAGATACATACACATGATGTGAATATATATATATATATATATATATATACACAGAGATACACACACACACACACACACACACACACACATATATATATATATATATATATATATATATATATATATATATATATATATATATATATATATATATATATATATATATATATATATATATATATATATATATATATATGTGTGTGTGTGTGTGTGTGTGTGTGTGTGTGTGTATGTATTGCATCTTGACCTCTTCTTATCAATGTATATGTTGATTTCAATAACCTCATGCTCAAGTGCAAATGCAAATGCCTCGCCTACATTGAATGCAAATCATTGACTACTTGAATCAACAAGGACTACTTAATAATGAAATCTCAAAATAAGAGTAAATATAATATAATTCTAAGTATAGAAATTTACAAGAAAAGTGTATTAAAATATACATATATACAAATGTATCATGCTTTGATCTAGATTTCACTATGCATTTATTTGAAAGAATATCCCACCACCTCTTAGAGAGTTTTCTCTCCTGCCCAACCTTATGCCTCTCTATATATAGATGCTCGAATCATCGAGTACAATAATACATCTATAAATACATACACATCATGGAGATACACATACATATATATAGAGTACACATGTAGATACATACACATTAGACACACATGCTTACATACACACATGTATACATATACATGCATACACATTCCTAAACATGGTTGCATATATAACATACATGCACATGCATACATACACATGAAACACGCATGTGTGCATACTAACACATGCATATGCATAAACATGAACACACACACACACATACATACATACATACATACACACACACACACACACATATATATATATATATATATATATATATATATATATATATATATATATATATATATATATATATATATATATATATATATATATATATATATATATATATATATATATATATATATATGCATATATACACATGCATGCATCACAATCATATCGATATACATAGACACATATCACACACATGCATATACACATGGGGGAGATTTTTTTTCCTAAAGGAATACGTCTTTATAGAAAGCTATAGGCATACCCCCAAGCTTCATGATCTAACTTAAAAGAACATGTTTTCATCTATGTGGTAGGATTGACTTCTACTCAATTTCATGATCTAACCTAGAAGAATACATACTCATCTCTATGGTGGGATTCATTTCGTATTCCAAAAAAATAGAGGTGGATCTAATGTCTAATCTAGTCTTGTGTTTTCATTGTTACCATCATTTTGATAAAACATGAATATAGTCTCAACTTCTTTATCTTTATTGATTTCTCTTATTTCTTCTATTGTTAAATTTGTGTACTCATAAATGACATCATCTGTTGATGGACTAATATCTATTTCTGGTAGTTTCTCTTGATCATCTATAGAATCAACACATAGCGTATTATCATTCTCATCAAATGGATTACTATTGTTCTCATGTAAAACGATTCTAATTTCTTTGTGAGATGATGGTATACTAATATTTGATGATAAATCATCAACATGACTTTCTTTGATCTCTTTAATAATAAAGTTGTCAAATAATGATCGACCTCTAGGTTGAACATGAATGACTTGCCACCAAGGATGAGCATTAGGGGTTTTATAAAAAAACTTTTGTTGAGTATACTAAGGAATAAGATATGGTTCTCTAGTTAATCACATTATTTTTGAAGAGTTAATTGCCTGAAACCCAAATAATTCCCTCCTCAATGTGGAACTATTAGCTTTGTACTCAACTTGAAACCAATCAAACTTCAAAATAACCTATCAGAAAATAAAAAGAAACACTTCAATATTATGTGCCTACAAAAATAATAAATTATATCATAAAAAATATATCTTTGTTTATTTCTTTGAAGATACAATATGATATTTTGTAAATAGCAACAATTGTTGCTAGGTAGCCAACATTGCTATCTATAAGGTTCTTATCTTTTGAACTAGGACATGATAGTTTCTTGGAAGAAGCAACAATGCGAGAATTATCTATTCTAGGCAAAGAATGAGTAACTTTGATTCTAATATGTTGTCCATAAGCGCAGATTCTAGCCAATCATAGAAAAATATTAGAATAGAAAATAATATACATATATGTGCAAAAATAGAATATTAGTAAAGTCAAATTAATGTGCACAAAGACATATATGTATTGTCAATACTATCAACATTAGTTCTATATCTTTTGTCTCTGCATTATTTTGAAGTTCTTCTTCATCCTCATTAATGAATTTCTGCATTCTTTTGCTATTATATGCAATAAAATTAGAAATATCACTTTTTTTCCCAATGTTAATTGAAATGGAACTCCCTTAACTTCTAATAACTCATCTCTCAAGTTTCAAGAAGACTCATTAGCTCATGCAAATCGAGCTTCTTCATGAACTCTTTCAAGGTATTGACTAACATAGTACATACACTCCTCAAGCATCCACCCCTTTTCCATAGATCTTTTTGGTTTTTCTATTTGTTGCATATAACATTTTAACATGCACATAAATTGCTTGACCCAAAAGATACATCAAGTGTTTACAACTTCTCCTATCCCTATTTCATCAACAAAATGGATCAATAAATGAAATTGAATATCAACAAATTATGTTGGAAGCTCTTTCTCCATCAGACATAGTACCTCCTTGCATTCATGATTCTTTTGTGGGATCGAGTCTTTATCAATATCTTTTGATATAATCAACCTATTATCATTCATAAATTCAATTATAAAAAAAAGTATTTCTATAGAAAAGGTATTAGATACTCTTATATATTAAACATAAAAGTATGATAGTTACCTTATAAGTTATCGAAATCGATGGATCACATCTCGCACATCCATCGATAACAAGAGGCAGAATGTGCACCAAAAAGTTATGCCAATCATGTGTTCTTAACCTAGATAAGCTCATATCATCCAAAGTAGACATGTTTTGGAAACATGCTTTATATCCTATAGGTGTTCAAATCAACCTATCTCTTTTAATCCAAGAAGATCTTGCCATAATGAAGAAACAATATTCTTGAATATATGCATAGGATCAAGAAGATGAAAGATCTTTCACTCCCTCCAATACTCCAAAGAATAACAAATCAACATATTCTCTACTAGTGACGATTTTCCTTTACCTCTAATCTTCACATTCTCATAATCTTCATTTTTCATAAAAGATTTTGGATTGTGTATCTAAAAGAGGCAGATGTGTCCATTGTTGATACCAATCCATAGGTTTAATTGGTTTGGAACATTGCCTTATTTCAATCTTTCCATTAAAATGTATCCCTTCTCTTTTGTTTCATAATGGATGGTCGTCAAGCAAGAATCATCGATGTTGAGGATAAACATTTTTGTTGAGATTCTTTATGAGATGATGTCTTCATCATTTATCTCCAATTCCACACGTGTGTAAAGATCGTGGAAGTTATGGAGGTGGAAGAATTCAAGTCCACTTGTGATCTCCAAAAGTTTGGAGAGCTATTAAATAATGGTGATCTCACATGACATGACCCAACCTTATCCAATCGAGCTACCATCTTCGACATCTAAATCGTGATGGTCATGCTATTTGGTCCACATCTAGTCTACAAAGCAACATGTACAAAGGGTCACCACCTGATGCAAACTAAAACTCCACCTGCTATTTTACGCAACCAAAAGGTATATGTTATCTATTACCCTAATTTGATGCAGAGTAGAAGATTTGAATGTGTTACCTCTTATTTATGAGCATATTGCTCTAACCACAAAGCTCTCTGTGTTTTGACAAATATATTGCGATAAAATTTGTTCTAATGAAGGTCTCTTTGGTTCATATGGGATACATGCGTAGCAAAACACTCGATGGTGGCTATAGGTGTGCATGCATTAAGAATTGCTGAGAGAACTTTGCCATAACATGCCAGGCTATCATCTTGGATGCGAAGATATCTATGTCATCTACTATCTATATCAATGTTTCCAGCTAGTGATGGGCACAAAAGGGCACATCGTATGTTCCTTTGCTCCACACAATACTAACTAAAGCTGCATCTAGGTCAACTTGTCCAAGTACAACTATGGTAGCATGAAATTTTACAAAGCTTTAGCTTTAATACCCACCTCAAAAACGAATATTTGCAGATTGTCTACAACGATGGGATTCGAACCCACCACATGATGCCTACGAACTTTATGTGCTAACAAAATGATCGGTAGCACTCAAATGCTCTTCGCTTACAAGTTTACAAATCTTTATGTGAATTGATCACATGACCTAAAGGAGTTGAAATATTTTTCACTATCCAAGAAGATATCCGACCTTGAACTTTGTACCTCTAGATATGTGAAATGGTTGATCTACAATGATTTGGCCTTAGAAGAGCTTTCCCTTTTGATTTTCTTCATCTCAAGTCTAATTCAAGTGAAGCAGAATCCACACATCATGTGAATGTAAAGGATCGGATAAGATAAGCATAGTCCAAGGAAGGCTTCATTTCTTCAAGAAGAGGACATGAGGAGGCAAAGGTCTTCAAAGAGGATTATGTGGCTCTTCTCATGGATCAAGGGAGGGACATAGCTTGAGTTAGAGCTGATTGCTTTACAAGTTGATGTGTTCATTTCAATATTTGTTTTGCTCTATGCTTTCATATAGAATGCATTGCTATTATCATTGAAGTAGGGAATTAGGAATCTTAAATTTTAAAAGCATTATATGCAATTTAATGAAAGAAAAATAGGAGAGCATTGAAGTATGGAAACACCTATGAAGTATAGGCATGCATCCACAAAAGAATGTTGGTGCAACTCTCCTTTTGAAAGAATGTTTTGATGCACAAAGAATGTTTTCTTCTTGCTTGAAAAAGATAGCTAATGCTTAAGTTTATGCACATGACTGGTTATATCTTTTTAAGAAATCTAGCAAGTAGAATGCTTGTGCATGGATGATTGGGAACATGCATTTTTCAAGCTCCAAAATTGCTTGATTTAAGTTTGGTGCATGAAAGGAGAATGCCAACATGTGCATGCACTCACATGCATTTGCATGCTGGACTAGGCATTTGCATATCCATGATTGTTTAAACTAGTTGAATGCTTATACTTTCATGACCTATTTTTTCTAACTTGACTTAGATAGCTAAGGAAAATAGCAAAATAGGTAGTTGCAAGGCTCCTGGTTGCCATGCAACTCAAATAGGTAGTTTTTTTTTTCCAAATGTGATACCTAGGTATCAAAAATTAGGAGTCTTTATTAGGAAAATTAGGCCTTTCAAAATTCAAGTGTTCAATTTTCTTGCTCATTGGAATGGAAAAAAAATAGGACTACTTGAAAATTTCCATGAAACTCCAAGTTTAGGAGAAAACTTAAAGAATCCTAATGACTAGTCTAGATGTAGTTGTTAGCTTGGATTTAAGAAATCAAGCATCCAAGTCGGTTGATAAAGTTTCCTTTGGAAGTTTAATCGGATTCTTTCCCAACATGTGATAAGAATTAAATGGAACTTAAATCAATTGAACTTTCAAAGCTCAAAGGATAGTTGATATATTCCACATTTGTAAAGAAATCATTCAACTTTTGAAGTTTTTCTTTGATTTCATTATGAAGAGTGATGAACCTCAAAGCAGTGAATAAACTTAAGCATCACTTGAACTTAAGTGTTCAATAGTTGGATGCTAGGTTCCATTATTGTATCTCTAGTCAAAATGCAAAGTAAAAAAAAAAACATGGAAGTTTTATTAAGCACTTTCCTAAGGATGAAGAAATTATGTTTAGTTTTTTTTAAGCTAATTAGAGCTTAAAGAGGAAACCCAAGTCAAAAGAATCTTTGGGAATCAAGATATTTCCTAAAAGATATGTCAAAATAATCTTTCAGAACTAAGCTACTTCCTAAAGATACACCAATAAAGGAAATAGTCTTGTTAACTATTTCATTGATTACAAAGAAAGATCTTTTGGACAAGACCAAGACTTAAAGCTTTATTGTTTGTCCAAATGTCAGGATTTCTATTTAAAAAGATTATTTCAATAAAGCAAAAGATTTCAAGATGAATCAGCGGCTTAGTTTTACTTGATTCCTTGGTAGGAATCTAAAATTCTTGAAAGAAAAATATCTCCCTAGAAGAGACTAGAATCTTTCAAGTAACTTTAATAGCAAGTAATTCGGAGTAATTCCCAAACCACCAGTATTGTTACTTAAGATCAAATATGGATAAAACCTAAAGGTGTATCAAAGATTCTTATCATTGGAATCTAAGAGGCATGAGTGTATGCTTGGACTTAAGTTGAGGGAAAGATCTCTTAAAAATCATGCGGGTAAGCAAAGAAGCTATGGATATCTTATGACATCTTAAAGATAAGGACGAATGCTTTTATTTGGTCACAACATCAACTAGACTTGATCAAGCTTGGCCATGATATGTCCAAGAACTTGCGATTGGAACTACTCTAAAGTGTGCACAAGTATTGGCAATAAAATTCCCTTTGGGAATGATTAACTCAGGTTCCATTTATCCAATGGAAAATTGTGAAAAAGTAATATATTCCAATTCTGAAGAGAGTGGAGAAATTCCAAGAATGTGTTTGCAACCGTGAAGACATTACTTAAGTCTATGAAAGGTAAAACATTATGTTTGCCTATCCTTAAAGCGATTTTAGTACAAATGCAAAAAGCATGAGCAAATGCTTAGACATAAGGAGGAGAGATATTCCTGTAAAGTCTCGACTGAGGTAGGTTTGTAAAGCATTAGTAAGAAGGAATCTAAAGACTAGAAGTCAAAAGCTCTTGTGAGTACAAATTCATCAAGAATAAACCAGTTGAACTTGAACCCATGAAAATTCAAGTACTTGGAATTCTAAGTGGTTTTCATTTGAAAATCCTAGCGAAGAACAATGGATATTCTATCAGGAGGTTTTCAAGGTTCCAAGGCAAAGCAAGTGTTTGTGAGATGATCATGTGAAGGAATAAAAACCTAGAAAATCTAGTTAGAGGTAGTGCATGAAACTTCAAAATTCTCGTAAAGAACTAAAGTAAGAAGGTACTCTATCAAGAGATGTTTAGAATTTAGGATACGTATCACCCACACACTAATGTGAATATAAAATATTGGTATGGGACACTACCTATTATACTCAAATTGATGTAGGAAGGATGGTATGGGATATTGGACCATGGGATGATAATTATCTTTTAGTCCTACATTGGATCTTGAAGATAGGTTTGATCCTGAAAGGAGTTAGAAATTCAAAGAAGGAGTTTAAATTCAAGGAGGATTAAAGTAGTATCTCAAGGTATTTCAAGGTACTTTAAGATCAAAAAAGTAGAAGAGATGAAGTAAGTAACTTCTAAGATCTTCTTTTTGAAATAAAGACATATATTTTTTCTTATTTGAATAAAGAAGCACTTCAAGATAAAGTGTTGGTTCAAAAATATTTAATAAATTTCTGAACAAGTGGATTTTGATATTGAAAAGATCCTTTCAACTAAGGGATAGACTGACTAAGTCAAGCACAAAGTTCCTAGTGTAACTTGATAAATTCAATCCTTTGACTCGAAGAAATGCACAAGAACTGCATTCTTATTAAGAATTCATTGAAGTTAGGCATGAACTTAGTGTCAAGCGAAGCATTATTTGCGTAAAAAACTCATCAATAGAACCTCAATGGGTCGACACACTAATGTTGGATACCACACTAGTATCTTGTGGTTGAATGATATTTTAGATTTGATCTAAATCTTTTTGAGAATCCAACTTATTTCTCTTAAAGAAAGAAAAAATGCTTCAATACCCTGTTCAAATAGATCTTTGAGAAGTAAAAGTCTTGAGTCATCTAGACTTTGACTCATAGCAAGTTTACATATCTTCAAAGTATGATTTGGTTGAACTAAGTTTTAGTTCTTTCTTTCTGCTTTCTAAATCTTTTGGATTTTACTCAGATATGGTATCTAATTCTTTTCACAAAAATCAAGGGTTTGCCAATTAGAACTAGGTAACAAAATTAAACATCCTAGATAGATTTTTTGAACAACAACCTTTTCAATCTTCAAAACATAATAAGTCTAAGTAGACTTATTTATTTGATTTTGTTGCAAGTTATAGCATAAATGATTTCCTAGAGTCCAGTATACTTTAGAATAGAGATGTTAGGAATTGCTGAGCAAATTGACAATTGCCAAGAACTTTTAGCTCAAGTCTTTGAGAAAAGTGTCTTAACTTGGATAATTTTCATTTTAAATTTGAATTGGTCAAGTTATAGTACAATTGACTCATAGTAAATGGTAAACTTTCTTCTCCTGTTTACATGGGATTTTTAAACTCATTTTAAACAAAGTAAGGCCACCAGGAGTGAGGCCGGGAGGCGTGCTACCACGAGCGATCCAATACTGTGATGCAGCGGCCATATACACAAGAGGGACCTGAGAGATGAACTCCAAAAACTGCTCCTCTCTCATGGAATGTGGAGTGACTGGAGGACTGTCTCCCATCGTGCTCTGTAATAAAAGAACTTAAATAATTAGCATGCGATAAGAAAAATAATATAGGGAATGAACAAGAAAAAAACCAAAAATTAGTACGTACAAGTGTTTCATTCCAAAGTCCTCTATTCTAGCATCCTCTTGAAGATCCGATGCACCGAGAATATCTATCTCTATATTGATGGCTACTAAACCGCTTGCTATGCTGGTTTCCTCTTGATCATCGTCTATTGCTTTGTCTTCTCGAACAATGACCTCTTCTTCAATGACCTCTTCTTCTCGAACAATGATCTCTTCTTCCTCAACTATCGAATGAATCTCTGAGTCCACTAGAGATGGACTTTCTTCTACATCTATGTTTTCAAAAATTTATCTACTACGTGGAGCGACTTGTAAAACAAATAGCCACTCTGGGTCTTTTGAATCTGGTATAAAAACAACTTGCTCACGGTGCTCGGGAAGTACAAATGTATCCCTTTCATCTGTCCATAATCTTGTGGAGTCGACTTGAAGCAAACCGCTCTTATCCCGTCTCACTGTTGCGTTTCTTCCAGAGGTGACTACTTTGAACCATTTCACGTCAAAAATAAAGTAATCAAACTTTCTGAAACATAGTTTCAAGATGTCTTGAATCACACCACAATAATCTAACTCGCCTTCTAGAGCATTATCATCTCTTGCACTCGCTCTACTTTTTTGCAAAAAATTCACCATCACTCCACTATCAAAAGTAGACCTATTTTGATCGATTCGTGCGATTCGAAAGTGTCGTCCATGAGACCATAGTGCACCGTATTTAATATACTGCCAATCACATCCTTTTGCGAGTTCTTCTTCTTCTTCAGAGATATCTTCACCCGCTGCCTTTGCTTGTGAAACCGCTGCATCTAGCCATCTGCTCGTTGGAAAAGATGGGAGAGGTTGAAGATTTTCTGGAAGAGGCAAAAATGGAGTGGAACGATTTCTTCGAAATTGAGGTCTTTCCTTTGCGTTAGTTTCCTTGGCAAGTTCATACCTTTCTAACCACTTTTGCATAGGCTCAGAGTTAACTATGCAAAACTTCATTGCCTTCTCTCTGAAAGTTGCATCCATTTTTCTTTGCAATCCTTTACGTTGTGGTTCATCGCCTACGAGACGAACATCTTCATCATGGCTCCATAAGCGAGGCATTTCGGGATCCGATATACATAGAAACTCAGTTATGAATACAAGAGATTCTTGTACAAGCCATCCCTCTGCCATGCTACCCTCTGGACGTGCTCTCTGTCGAACAAACCCTTTTAATGTCTTCATAAAGCGCTCTAAGAAGAACATCCATCGACTATGGACAGTTCCTGCTATTGCAACTTCATCTACTACATGAACCAGTAAATGAAGTTGAATAGTGAGAATACTTGTGGGAAAGTATTTATCTACCATACAAACAGCCTCCATAGCATTGAGTTTCGCACTCTCTATGCTATCTCTATTTATCTCTTTAGAAGATATCCACCGTACTAAAGAACTAATTTTATAAATGGTTTTTCATACATCCTCTGAAAGACAATCTTTTAGGGCTACAGGGACACAAACTGTAAAAACTTGTGCCAATCATGAGACTTGAGTCCTGGAAGATCGTCGTTTCGTGTGAAAGTAGTCTTTAGACATCTCATGCATCCAGTAGGTGTACGAAACTCTGAAATTGTTTTCTTCACTTGTTGCTCTTCCATCTTGCGAAGCACCCAAGAAGCTCTTGGTAATGATACTGTTCCGTTGGTAATGAAGCACCCAAGAAGCTCTTGGTAATGAAGCTCTTTTCGATCAAAGTTTTCCAAAGAATCTCTCCCACATTCTTGAAAATATGCATCGGGTCTACCAAATGATTGATCACCAATTCACTCCAATAAGGGAGTTCATGAGAAATGGACAACTGTTTCATGCCAGCAACTAGATTTTCTGAATTCCATAGTTGTTTCCAATCGCTAGCTTTCATTTGGTGTTGCGCTTGTCGACCAATTTGTCCTTCACGTAAAACATGCCCATCAGGCAAATATCTATGATGTCCTTCATAGACAGTTTTACGTAGTGCTTTGGAATAGCATGCTTCGAGCCGTGGTCCGCATAAAGGACAAGCATGGTAACCCGAAATCGATAAACCTGAACATTCACCATAACCAAGCCAATCATGCATTATCCACATAAGTATGCCTTGCACTTGCACGTCTCGTCTTCTTATAGGTTGAGACGTGTCACGCACAGTAATCCCATCCCATAAAATGCGCAGTTCTTTCACAAGTGGTGCAAGATATACATCCATGTTTTTTACCTTATACTTACCTGGTACAATAAGAGCTAATAATAAATGACCTTTCTTTGTGGCCAACCATGGTGGGATATTATAATTGACCAAACATACAGGCCATGTGCTCCATGAAGAACTGTGTAATCCAAATGGATTCACTCCATCCATAGCTAGGCCTAGACGTATGGACCGAGGCTCACTAGCAAACTCTAGCCACTTACTATCTGTGTGCTTCCAAGCATCAGAGTCAGCTGGCACTCACATTACATTATCTGTAGACCTGCTCTTTGTATGCCATGACATTAACTCAGCTATAGATTTGCATTTAAACATGTTCTTAATTCGTGGAATGATAGGAAAGTGGCGAAGAACCTTTGCGGGGATTGCTTCCCCTATAACGTCTTCTCTAAATCTATTTGCTCCACACTTTGGACATACGTGGAGATGCTCATACTCATTCCGAAAGAGAATGCAATCATTCAGAGAAGCATGAATTTTAGTATAATCCATTCCAATGGACTGTAAAAGTTTTTTCGCATCTCCACATGTTGGAGGCATGTCATTGCCCTCCAGCAAAAATTGATCTTTAAGAAGCCTGCAATAAGAAATTAAAATGATATTAGTAAAATTAATGAAGTTATTATGATACAACAATGAAAGCCAATTTGTTCTCCACTTACCTGAACAATTCAGTGACACTACTATCTGACCATCCATAAATGGATTGCAGATTGAGCATCGTGAGTGAAGCACGTAGTACAGATATCTTTGCTCCCTTGTAAAGTGGTAAACGAGCTAATCTTCGCATGTTTTCATATTCTTCATCAACTTCTGATCATGGAAATTTTGTTGTGTCCATGAAACTCTCGACAACTTCTTCACCATCATGATCTTTGTCCATCTCATAAAATGCTTCAAGCATCTCTTCCATATGTTCATTCTGTGTAATATTATTAGTGCTTGCTTGTACGTCTAAGTCCTTTTTTTGCTCTCTTTTGTCCACGAGAGGTTACCGGTGCAATGTCATTTGGGTCCATCTGCTCACCTGGGGGACCATGCGAATGATAGCGTAGGTTTTCCAGTCGACTCCTATCAAAGGATCCATACTCTCTAACATGTGCAGTAAAAATCCATCGTTTCTGATAAATTTGATACTTGCACTGTGCGTAAGGACATGCCATTCTCTCTTCAGGATCCAAAGAAGCCATCTGCTACAATATGGACATTTTAGAACATTTTAGAACATTTGTTTTTTAATTAAACCTAAAAATCTAACTCTTAAAGACTTAAATACTAAACCTAAATACTTAAATACCTAAAAAAACTAAAAACCCTAATTTTAAAACCCTAATCTATATAGCTATCCTATTTTATCTATATATTCGGATTTTTTCTTGATTGATCCTCTTAATTAAGTTATATGTATGCCTAAACCCTAAAACCCTAATTTTAAGATCTATACCTAAATTATGTATATTTCTATACACATGTGTATATACATGTATATATGTATTATATGTGTATGTGTATGTGTGTATATATGTTATGTAGGTGTTAAAACCCTAAACCCCTAATCCAAATGACCTAGAACTAAAACATGTATATATATATATGTGCATGTGTATATATATGTGTATATGTATATATATATGAATATAGATAGGTATATAAGTATGTGTGTTTGTGTATTGTATATATATTCATTCTATTTAAAATGATTAAATTTAAACCTATTTCTATATATTTAATCATATATATTTCATTTATTTATTTAAATGACTAGTTCTTATCATATTTTATTATCTATATAATTATCATACCTTATATATATATTTATTTATATATTCAGATTTTTTCCTTACTTAATCCTATTTTTATATATTTAATTATAAATATTTAATTAAATTATTTAAAATGCTAGTTCTTTTTATATTTATTTATGTATATAACTATCTTATTATATATATATATTTATTTATATATTCAGATTTTTTCCGTGCGTAATCCTATTTTTATATATTTAATTTTATATATTTCATTATATATATTTAATTAAATTATTTAAAACACTAGTTATTTTATATTTATTTATGTATATAATTATCTTATTTTATAAATATATTTATTTATATATTCAGATTTTTTTCCTTACATAATCCTATTTTTATATATTAAATTTTATATATTTAATTATAAATATTTAATTAAATTATTTAAAACACTAGTTCTTTTTATATTTATTTATGTATATAATTATCTTATTTTATATATATATTTATTTATATATTTGAATTTTTTTCCTTACGTAATCCTATTTTTATATATTTAATTTTATATATTTAATTAAGTTATTTAAAACACTAGTTCTTTTTATATTTATTTATGTATATAAGTATCTTAATTTTTATATATATTTATTTATATATTCAGATTTTTTTTCCTTATGAAATCCTATTTTTATATATTTAATTTTATATATTTAATTATATATATTTAATTAAAACCCTAATCTTAAAATTCTAGATCTCAAATACTAAACCCTAAAACCCTAATCTTAAATATCTAGACCTAAAATATGTATATTTGTGTATACATGTGTATATACATGTATATATGTATTACATGTGCATGTGTATGTGTGCATATATCTTATGTAGATGTTATAACCCTAAAACCCTAATCTTAAAGATTTAAATCTAAAATATGTATATTTTTGTATGCATGTGTATCTACATGTATGTATGTATTATATGTATATGTGTGTTTGTGTATATATGTTATCTACGTATTAAAATCCTAAAACCCTAATTAGAAAGACTTAGACTTAAATCTGAAATACTAAACCCTAAAAACCTAATCTTAAATATCTAGACCTAAAAGATGTATATTTCTGTATACATGTGTATATACATGTATACATGTGTATGTGTGCATATATGTTATGTAGGTGTTATAACCCTAAAACCCTAATCTTAAAGATTTAAATCTAAAATATGTATATTTTTGTATGCATGTGTATCTACATGTATGTATGTATTATATGTATATGTGTGCTTGTGTATATATGTTATCTACGTATTAAAATCCTAAAACCTTAATCAGAAAGACTTAGACTTAAATCTGAAATACTAAACCCTAAAACCCTAATCTTAAAATCTAGACCCAAAATATGTATATTTCTGTATACATGTGTATATACATGTATATATGTATTATATGTGCATGTGTATGTGTGCATATATGTTATGTAGGTGTTATAACCCTAAAACCCTAATCTTAAAGATTTAAATCTAAAATATGTGTATTTTTGTATGCATGTTTATCTACATGAATGTATGTATTATATGTATATGTGTGCTTGTGTATATATGTTATCTACGTATTAAAATCCTAAAACTCTAATCAGAAAGACTTAGACTTAAATCTGAAATACTAAACCCTAAAACCCTAATCTTAAATATCCAGACCTAAAATATGGATATTTCTGTATACATGTGTATATACATGTATATATGTATTACATGTGTATGTGTATGTGTGCATATATGTTATGTAGGTGTTAAAACCCTAAAACCCTAATCTTAAAGATTTAAATCTAAAATATGTATATTTTTGTATGCATGTGTATCTACATGTATGTATGTATTATATGTATATGTGTGTTTGTGTATATATGTTATCTACGTATTAAAATCCTAAAACCCTAATCAGAAAGACTTAGACTTAAATCTGAAATACTAAACCCTAAAACCCTAATCTTAAATATCTAGACCTAAAATATGTATATTTTTGTATACATGTGTATATACATGTATATATGTATTATATGTGCATGTGTATGTGTGCATATATGTTATGTAGGTGTTAAAACCCTAAAACCCTAATCTTAAAGATTTAACCCTAAAACCCTAATCCTATTTTTATATATTTGATGTAAAAAAAATATCTTCAAAATAAAAATAGGATTATATGTGTATATGTATGCATGTGTGTATATATGTGTGTGTATGTATGCATGTGTACATGTGTACCAAGATGTGAGAGCTAAGCCGAGAGAGAGTGTATGTGTGTGTAGAGAGAGAGATCCATGTGTGTGTGTGCACAAGACAATGCAGGTTCATGCGCGCAAGTTCGACAGTAGACCGGCAGTACTCAAACACTCTCGGGTTCGCGGTATGTTTAAAACTCGCCACCGGTATAGGCGCCGGTATGGACTTCAGTATACGCGTCGATAGTTCTCAATAAATTATCAACGCTTATACCGACGCTCATACCGACGCCTATACCGACGCCTATACCGACACTTATACCGACGGCTGTGGGCCACACCGACGATTCGTTTAAAATGGTCATACCGATGGTCACTTGACCGTCGGTATCTCTTAGTGAGATTTTTCGAGGGCTATACCGACGCTGAATATGACCATCGGTATATGCAGTGTCGGTATGCCCCTCATATGTTGTAGTGCATGTGCTCTTGTAAACAAGTGATCCACTTAGGCTAGTGGTTAAGTCTCAAGGGTGTGAAGGAGGAGTTGATGGGTTCAATCCCATGGGGTACATGGGTAGAGTATTTTTCCAAAGAGATCTAGAGCCTTCTAGAAGCATCCACTTGAGTTAACTCAAGTTAAGTAAGACACTTGGCGCAGATACATTAACATGGCCGACACATGGATGATTAGTATCCACCTACCCAAGAAGGCAGATCCCAGGAGAGATCTATATATATAGAGGCATTTGGTTGGGAGGAAAGTTATCTCTCTAGCACATGGTAGTCGTAATGTTAGTTTCTCTTGCATACACATACACACATATACAGATACAC